>CM076581.1:1606378968-1606772852 GCA_034641835.2 Pinus albicaulis
TAATGGGGTGCATGATCGACGGAGCCCGACACCCAAATATTTTGGTCATTGTAACCTATGAATTACTACCTGTGTTATTTTTGCAGCAGAGAGAAGAAAGAGGGTTTCCAGAGATTGATTCCAAGACAAAGAACCGAAAGAGGTCAAGCGTTGGAAGAAATCTTGCATTGTTGAATGGAAAGTGTGAGGACTTGCTGAAAAGAGGATTGAATGAAATCCACACGTGAACAGATGAAGTTCATAAAGGAGGGGAAGATGACTGTTGATAATCATTTCCAAAGACCTGATGAAGACCACAACAAAAGAGAAAAGAAGGAAAATTCCAAGGTAAGTGGCATATGTGAGCAGTTGACGGATGAAGAGTACGAGCAGGAGAAGGCTAAGATAACAGTTCACCTTGAATTGTTAATGGAGTTGTTGTAGAAAAATTTAAAATACCAGACACATGGTTGGACCATGAGGAAGAGAGTAATGTGGAAAATACTACATTCAAAGAGGGAACAACAGGTAAACATGTAGTTGGCAAAAGAGCTAAGGAATCTCGAGCAAATGTTAAGATGTGAAGAACTCAAAGAGGCTGAGTTAAAAATGGATGTTTCCATTTGTGGCCCAGAACAGGGTGAAATTCTGGGTGAAGAGACCAATGAGGAAGATCTCATGAACTATTGGGATAGTTCAGCAGAATCTGAATAATTGTTGACGAGAGTAGTATATGAGGCTATGAAACCTTGCATTGTTAAATCTCACAGTTTATGTATCTTTGCAAGATGTGTGAAAGATGGTGAACAGTATGATGAAACTGTTACAGAGGACAATGAAACTCTTGAGGTGGAGTCTAATGGATAATTCCTTTCAGAGGAGGAAGGTACTGAGTTGTTACAACAGGAAGAAATCATAAATGAAACCTTATTTGGGGTAAGACAACAAGTTGAAGCTGTTATGGTGCAGAAGAAAAATGGAAATGTCGAAGAAATATTCCAAGGAAGTAAACAAATGTATTTGTTTAGTGAATTTACTGACATAATTTTACAATGTGATGATGTTGAAACTAGGACAACTCAAGAAGATTTCCAGAACAAGAATGAAGCTAGGAATGATGGTTGTGATAAAGTGCTGGAAAGTTTTCATATGGAAATCGAGTTCTTGGAACGATGGCTTAAGGAACCTGATGGAGAAGTAAAACTTGTAGAACCTGATCCAGAAGAAATTATAGTTACTATGTGTGAGAGGGATGGAATGTTTTTAACATTTATAGAGTTGAATGAATGCTATAAATTTTCAAATAATAATGTAACTGTAAATATAGAAACTGGCATTAACAGATATGAAGTCAAAATCAGAGAAATTGAGCAGAAATTATTTGGCATTGAGATGGAAGATCAGAAGCAACAAGAAAATTATGTCCGTAGAGACATAAAGGAGATAGAAATATTGAATCAGCAGGATGAAGATGAAAGCAGCCAACAATTCAAAATAGGATTTATTGAAGTCCAGAAAGTCAGTGATGGGAGATTGATGCTTGAAGCATCAAAACAGACCAAAAGGTCTTATCTTTTTAAAAATAACAGTTTGTTGGTGAATGCAGGTACAACATCGGACAAAAGAGTTATTGATATAAAAGCAATCAAAGACTATAGTTGTAATCAAGGATTTCTTGATTATTCTTCATGGTAGAAATTTGAGTGTTTGGCACAGTTGGAGATGAAAAAATTTGACAAAGAGGTGTTACTCCAAGGAATTGGCGAAAGGAAGTATTGGAGAAGAAAATGGAATCCGATCGACAGAGTGCATGATGAGTTACCAAATCGAGTTGATACTTCAAAGGACCAACGGCAGAAAAGAGTTTAGAATCTTGGAGGGAGCAGGTCATCAGGACTTGTGGCTGACACATTGTTACAGAAAAGTGACGGACGTCATAGATAGGAGTCTATGTAAACTTCTCTACATGGGGAGTTTGATGCAGGGGCATCAAGTTAAATTTTCATTATTTAATTGTGTAATTAAGGGGGTGAGATATTTTAATTATTTTATTAATTAAATTTCTCATTTTTAATAAATTAGGAGAGAAATTATAAATGTGAGGATTATTGTAAATATTCCTTAAATAATTAAGGATATGAGTGGAGTTGAACTAGGTAGATAATCTAGGGATTAGGAATTCCATGAACGAGACTTAGTTGAGTCCAAAAAAATATAAATCTAAATTAGATTTTAAGTTGAGATTTGTGTGGAGGAAATTGTGGAGTGGAATAAATTCATATTTATGTATAAATATGTAGCTTGTGAGAGTGTGCAAAATGGACAAAGAGAAGTGAGAAGGTGAGGAAGTGAGGAATATATAGATAGTGAGGAATGGGTTGAGAGCTTTCTGTAAAGGGCCGAGAGCTGAAAGGCCATTCATTGTAATGTTTGGCCGAGGATTTCTTGTGTTATTGTACATCAGTATATTTGTGTTTTTATAGCTCTCTTTCCTGTATGTATATTTTAAGTTGCAAATTGTTTTCTTAATGAAGAATTAGATGAGTGTTTTCATGCTGAAGGAAACACACTGTTTTATATGTTAGGATCTTATTTAATCCAGAACCTAGCTTGGTTAGTGGTACAGAGGCTTGGGTAGAAGTATTAGAAGTAGTATTATTACTCAAGCATAGCATATCATCTTAAAAATTTAGACAAATGAAGAGAATTATACTGAGTATGTCTTAAATTTGATGCTGAAATGTATGTTGTAGGAAGTAGAGAAATTACCTGTAAAGTAAAAATGGGCTTTCATCCCATAATAACTCAGGTTGAGGTATAAATTCTTCGACCATATGAAAAAAAAATGTTAACGAAACTAGGTGTTTGTTTTTCCTTAATTATTTGAAATAAACATCAAACCTAAAAAAGGAAAAGAAAATAAGATTGTGGATGCTTTAACGAGTAATGTCCCTAAAATTTTGAAGAATATTAGAGAAATAAATCTCTAATTAGGAATAATTGAAGCAAACAGAAATGAGTGCAGTAGTAAAGAAAGAAAAACCTGCTAGAAAAACTGCAATATACTGAAATATTGGTATTTTCCAAATCAGCAGGAACTGATAATTTCAAAAACAAATGGTAAATTAACAATGTGACCCTAGTACAACAAAAATTTTAGAAAAATATCATATATGTCCTTAGATAGGACATACTTGTGACTAAACTTAAATTCAAGATTTAAAACAGGACATGATTGACCTGATATGAGGAAAGAGTAATGAAATTTCTAGGCATAAAAGGTTACTAAGAGATAATGAAACATAATTATTTGACAGAAACATTAGATAATCTCCCAATTCCAGTGAAGAAATAGGAATTTTTTTGGATAAAATTTAGAAAATGGTTGATTTGGAACCCGACATTAATAAAAACATTCAATGTATCGAAGACGAAATGGTAAAATGATATGAAGTTTCAAGATGGAAGGTAATAACTGATACACTTGATAAGTAAAGTTCAAGTGGAATTTGAAAACTGTGTTATAGAAAAACTAGTGTAAAGTTGAGCTTGAGCATGATTTATTACTATCGTAACATATTGAGAAAATCAATCAAATATTAAGTGCATGGGGTACATGTATGAACTGGAAAAAGGGGATAGAACCTTAAATATGACCACTGCTTATGACAAAGTTTGTTTGTATAGAGATTATTGAGCTTCTAATTAAGAAGTGTTTATTCTGTGAGGCTAAGTGTAACAAGAATTTGTACCACTACCATAAAAGGAGTCAAGGTGAGCTGATGTGCAGAGAAATCGCCAAGAAATTCAAACGACACCATGGGTTCGAGAGGAAGAAATCTCACCGAAATACATGGAATGATAATTAGTTGTGCTAAAATTTCACTATACTACTATGAACATTGAAGGGTTTGTTAGGACTCTATAATGTACCTTTTTGACCATACATTTTTCTATCATTCCACTCTTTTCCAGTCCATATTTAAAGCCTATACTATCACTTTCATCCATTCTTCCAAAGATATATAACATTCTTCTCTTTACTATATGTTTAACTTGTTTTACATGTAATTTTACATTACTGTCATATTTAACTAGTAATCGAAAATATATAGTTGTTGAAACAGTTTGAAGACTGCAGTTAATTCATCATGACTGTTTGAACCGCATTGTTGAAACCATTTGAAGACTAATGTTAATCTAGCATGGCTGTCTGAAGACTGCGTTGCTGAAACAGTCTGGATAGTACGCAAATCCCGTTGCTGAAACAGCCCGTGATTTGCGATTTTGAAGCAGTATTTCAGGCACAACAACAACAGGAAAGATAAGTAAGGAAGTTGTAACAATGGCCATAAAAACTGCACCTTGAAGCTAGTACTATCGTAACCATTGTAACAACATTTTTCTATGGAAGAACAAAAAGGTCCTATTTCAGTATAGAAGATCAGATTGGGTTAAAAATAAATTTTTTATAATGTAATCAATTGTAACAGATGTCTCCTCTTTAAAAAGAGGAGACATCAACATTAGAGGACAATTGGAGACTACAGAGGTTTATTTTTTTTGAAACAGAGAAGGAACGTGAATCCTTTGTAATATGTACTTTCGATAGATGAATAAAAGTTTGTTCTGAATGTTTCATTTTAATTCCTTCTTCTGGGGAATCTTGTGAGAAGGAAAGGGCCCGCCTTCTTCACAAGATTCACCCATTTATTTCCATAGTTTGTTAACTTTTTTTTTTCATTTATGCCTTTTTAACTCTGTTTGCTGAAATCATTTATGTAGTATTGGAACTCTGTTATCTATTACTGAAACTTTGTTTCCGTTACTTGTTGCAATGTTTTCATACAATTCATTCCTAGGTAATTATGGATTACTTTAATTGGTAATATTGCTTACTGAATGAGTTTGTGAAAGTTTGGTAATCAGAAACAGGTGCTGACGATTCCTCCTTGGGGAATAGGGTCCTGTTCTCTGTTATAGCATAATTGGTCTTTTCTTCTGCAGATTGGTTTCCTTTCCTATATTATTATCTTTTTAATGTAATCCAAGATTCTACTGGTGATTTTCTGCAATAGAAAGATTGCCTTTGTTTTAACTCAAGTAGACTTTAGTTTGTTGAAGAAAGGTGTGATTAGTATAATCTTTACTACAACATTTCATTTCTTTTGAGATTCAGCGTATACAGTGTGTGATTTCCTTTGAAATAAACATACTTCCCTGGGTTGACAATTTATGTAGCACTTGATTGTTTAAATCAATAAGCAATTAAAGTGACGAAAGGGTTTTGCTAACAAGTGGTTTTATTTAAAAATATTAAAGTCCATAATATTATCAAGATTTCTTCTTATCAATATATGTATATGATACTACTCATACAAATTGATATGAACTATGGATAGGTGGAAGCAGGAATAGAAGATTCTTCCAGATCTACTTCTTATACTGAAGCAGGAAGAAATCAAACTCCAGAGTATAACAGTAAGTAGATTAACACTAGGGGAATTTATTTTTACTACAAGGCAACTGGTGGGAGCAAGAGGATAAGATGAAGGAGGGATATTCATCCTCATTTGAGAAATCAACATCATAATTGGTAGCACCGAGGACGATGTTCCTTTTTAAAGGGGGAATATGTAATGTCACTAATTTTCTACTTTTAAAAATAGGTAGTGAAAGTATCTAAGCGTCAAGTGAACCCCACAGAAAATATTAATTGTGGATATATTTTATTAATTTAAATTAATAAAATAAAAAAGGAATTAATGGTGCAAGGACTATATAATAATAAGAGATCAGGAATCCAAATCCATGAGGATGGATAAGGATCATAAGACTTTCCCAGTTCTCCAAAAATCCTTGGAGGAAATAAATTAAATATAGCAATTTAGATTGGAGATAAAAATCTAAAAAGCCACCTCAGTAAAGAGGATACTGGGAAGAGGTGGAATAAAGCTAGAAAGAGGAAAAGCTAGCTTTAAAGTATTGTTCTGGAAGAAACAAAAGGAAATCCTGGCTAAAATTTAAAACAACATCCTGATTAACTGGACGTAGTTAAGGAAACAGGCTAAGGGGAAAGAAAGCTTAAATAAGAAGATTCATGATAGAAAAGTGGTTTTATATGGCTGGAGGATTTGATCTCTGCTTGGGGGGAACTATGGAGAAAGATATCAAAGGTTGGGTGGAACCTATTCTACCTTAAGTGGTATGCACCAATTAATTTCATTTTAACCTAGAAAATTAGTATTTTTATTATTGGGAAAAATACTACAAGGTGTGGGGGGGGGCTTGAATCAGTATTTAGAGTTTACTGAAAACTTTTACTTTTTTCTTTACTGAATTCCACACACAACTTTAATGAACCCAAATCACGTATACACGCGGATATACCAACAGAAAATTGTGTATACTCAGATAACATTTCTGTTAGGTAAAATTTTAGAAACAAACTTTAACACAGCTTATTAGTTATGCATCAGTTATTTAAGTAGTAAATATGTGTAGTAACAGAAAAATAAATCATCATATAAGAGCACCACACATGAACACCAAGATTTAAGGTGGAAACCCAGTTCAGGAGAAAACTACGATTGTTGTTGTCTCTATCTTCAATATTTATTATATGGAAAACTTCTTACAATATTGTACTGATGTAGACTCATATCAGTACACAGGCATCTACCTGTAGAAGGTTGTAACCTTATCTCATCCTCCAACTGCTACTGGAATGGAGCTACAACCCATTAATATTGTTTACCAGCCACTGCTAGAAGGAAGCTACAACCCCATGATAAGAACACCAGCTTCTACTGGCAGGAATATTCTACTTCCACACCAAAGGATTCAACCCTCAGAACCACAGAAGACCATGTTTCATTAATTTTCACACTGGATCCCATAGCTTCAACACAACACTTCATAGAGATCGACGTCAGTCAATCTAACCAAACTTCAATCAGAATAGTGAGATTACTACAACCAGAACATAGTAATAAACCAAGATTTCAAAATTAGTATGCAGAATTAGACTCAACCCTGAACATTCATTATGTTAAACTACATATGTAACTTTTCTTTACTAAACCCGTGTATATACACACTTTCCTCCACATCAACCGGCATATAGATTTGTAATATTGGTCTTCCAGAACAAGGTCAGTCTCATAACCAGATCTGACGCTTTCAGTTAGATATATTTTCAGTATTGTGGAACCCTTAATCAGTCAGTCATAATTAACCATATTTACTCACTCATTGATCAGATTTGTACATATTCAGCTTAGCAACATATATAGCATTCAAGTAAACCAGATCTATATGAAGACTTCATTGATAGACATCAAAAAATGCAGCAGCAATAAACATATAAGCTTTGTAATAAGATCAGAAAACCCTGACTTCGATACGCACTTATTCTGAGACAAAGTTGTGTATATAGATGCATTTACCAAGATGAACTAGCATATATATCTGTAAATATTAAAGTTGTAGAGTGTTTTAGATCTATATAGCTTACCTATATTTCTCCACTTTACTTTAGCAAACATGCGATAGGTCATAGATCTAATCAAATCTTCAATAGACCTTACAAGAACATAGTAATTTTAGGTCTAGAGATCCTGATCCATCATTGTATCTAAGGGTGCCTCATATATTCAGATCTGTCAATAAAAGAGAGTTCATCCCATGAAAATATACTTTAGAGAGAAGTATTTAGTAACAACCCTTCCCTTTGCACACTTTTCACTATGATCTTCTTCTCCTTATATAGATTTAGACATTACCAATACCATGAGTCAAAACCACACAACTGCCATTGGTATTCTTGGACAGAATCAAATAGATGACACAATTCTCAATATTGTGAGCTAATACCATGGTGATTCCCCTTGGTATTATCTTTTTTAAGCACAAAAGGAATATACAACTTGGATTGTTCTTAACTGCGTGTATATGCGACTCGGTCTGTACAAACCCGTGTATAAAACTTGAAAAATTAATACTAACCAATCTTATACTGGTCATTACACATTTCTTCTGATAGACCTTCTGCAAACTACCGAGCTTCTCCAGAATACATAGTCTCCATTATTTTCTAGTGTTTCCATCAAGGACAACATATTAATTCATAAGAATCATATTGCCAACAATCTCCTCCTTTGGACTTGATGGAAACCACGATGGAGTTTGAACAACACAGTAGAATCCTCTCCCTCTTTGGCATCAAGGGCAAAGGTCAAATAAATACCAAAACAAGGTTTCTCTTCCCTTGTAGAAAGAAAAATGTTGTAGATCTCATGTGCACTGCAATTACCAATCTCCCTCTCAGTTCATGCTGAATATAGATTTTTTAATTAAGTACATGACACTATAACTCAACTGAGTAAGAAATTTCCTATCGCCAAGGACTCATAATGACATCAATGATCCAACCAAGTGGAATTACATATTTGGCTCAACTACCCAATCAAGTGGGTTTACAAATTTGAACAAGTTTTTACATGACTGAATATAACAATTTACACCATAGGTCTCAACATGACCTTTTCATCATATTACAGATATGGCCTTTTATAACCAGGACCAAAATATCTCAAGAGAGAGATCACAGGTTAGAAACCAATTAGAATGCCAACAATGCATTCTTTTCAACAAGGCAGTTGCTCCCCCTAAGCTTGTGCATCTTGAACACCTTCAAAAACCAATTCATCAAAGCATCTTCATCCAGGATATAAATATCAAAGAATGATATAGTAAGATGAATAATGGAATAACAACAAAGATTACCCAACAGTACCACTAACTCTTCTGAAATCTGACATAGAGAATTTCTGTCAGCAGAACCTATAATCGGTTTTATGCACAGAAACTCACATATATATGTGATTCTTCCTTATGCAACTAGCATAGTGAATTTAATATTCTGAAATTTAAGTAGATTTGATCAGAGAGGCAGAGACAACTCCCAGCTTCTATCTGAGATATCTAAATGATTCCCTGGGAAGTGGTTTAGTAAATATATCTGCAACTTGTTCTTTAGAGAGAACATACTACAATTTAACCATTTGTTCAAGCATGTGTTCACGTAGGAAGTGATACTTGATAGGAATTTGCTTGGTATTGGAACGCATAACAAGATTTTTGGACATACTAATGGCAATTGTATTATCACATAGAATGGATATTGGAGGTGAACATTTGATTTCAATATATTGTAATGTTTTCATCATCCAAATAATTTTTGTGCAACATGATGCGATAGCCACATATTTTTCTTATGCTGTAGATAAGGCAATATAACTTTGTTTCTTGCTAAACCAAGATACTAATCGAGGCCCCATATAGAATGCACCACCACTAGTTCTTTTTTGATCATCAAAATTTCCAGCCCAATCTGTATCTGTGTAAGCATGAAGAGTGAGATCAACATTATTTGGATACCATAAACCAAAGTCTTGACTCCCTTGTAGATATTTGAATATATTTTTTATAGCTTGAAGATGAGACTCTTTTGTATTAGCTTGGAATCGCCTGACAATCCCAACTATATGGATAATGTCTAGTCTTGTCCCAATTAGATAAAGAAAACTTCCAATCATGGATCTATATTCTGTTTTATTCACCATGGAGGAATCATCATGATAACTGAGGTTATATCCAATTACCATTGGAGTACTCACAGTTTTGCAGTCTTCCATCCCATATTTCTTCAGAATTTGTTTAAGATATTTTTCTTGTGATAGAAATATGCCATTTTTTCCTTGTTGTACTTGTAAGCCAATAAAACATGTTAGTGCCCCAAGTAATGACATCTAAAATTCTTGCTTCATAACAAAAGAAAATTTTTGACTCATGGAATCTTCATTGCTTCCAAAAATAATGTCGTCAACATACACAAAATAAATTAATAATTTATCATTCTCAATTTTTGTGTATAATTTATTGTCAGCAGATCCCTTTGTGAAACCCTATTGTTGAAGATATTTTTCAAGACAATAGTACCATGCCCGAGGAGCCTCTTTAAGACCATATCAAGCTAGTTTAAGTTTTCAAACAAGATTTTCATCATTTCCCATAATGAATCCTTCTGGTTGTTCTATATAAACTTCTTATTCTTGATCACCATTGAGGAAAGTAGACTTTACATCCATTTGATAAACTTTGAATTGTTGGAAACTTTAAAAATCAAGAAGCATTCTTATGGGTTCAAGTATGGCTACAGGAGAAAATGTTTCTTCAAATTCTATACCTTCTTGTTGAGCATACCCTTTACAAACAAGTGTAGCTTTATTTCTAATAACATCTCCATTTTCATTTAAGTTGTTTTTGAATATCCATTTTGTTCCAATAACATTTTTATCAGGAGTTCTTGGAACCAATTTCCAAGTATGATTCTTTTCAATATGATCAAGTTCTTCACTCACGGCTTGAATCCAACATTCATCTTTACTAGCTTGATTTACATTCTGTGGTTCAGTAGTGGATAGGAATGCCGGATATCTATGGGATCCTACAAGAGTTCTTCTTGTTTGGACGCGTGATCCCTTTTCTCCCAGAATTTGAGATTATGGATGATTCTTTTGAACATACCTAGATGGAGCATTTTTAGATATATCTTCTTCTGGTGCTTCCTTGGGTTCTCCTTCTATGTTTTTTCTATTTGATGAGGGAAAATATATATCATCATCTTCTTCATTTTCGGTAGTTATTTCCCTTTTTCGAGCTGTGAGAGACTCATCAATTACAACATCAATACATTCAACAATCTTCTGAGGTATTTTATTGTAGAATTTATATCTTTTACTTCTAGAAGAGTAACCAATAAATATTCCTTCATCTACTCTAGGTTCAAGCTTACCAAGGTTTTCATCATTGATCTTTATAAAACATTTTCTTCTGAAAACTCTAAAATGATTTACAATGGGAAGATTACCATAACAGAGCTCATAAGTATTTTTATCATTGTTCACGCGAACATGAGCCTTGCTAAGTATATTTTCTACAGTATGTGTTACTTCTCCCCAAAAGGTATCAGGAGTTCGATATTCATCAAGCATATCACGACCCATCAGTTGAACTATTCTATTCATCCTTTCTGCCACACCATTTTGGTGTGGGGTTCCAACTATAGAAAACTATCTTTTTATGCCATGATGTTCACAGAAATCAAAGAATTCATCTTATAATATTCTCCTCCTCGGTTCGATCTAAAATATTTTATTTTTAGATCTAATTCATTTTCAACCAAAGCTTTTAAGATCTTAATTTTTTCAAATGCTTCATATTTATGCTTCAGTAAACCGATCCAACACATTCTAGAGAAGTCATCAATAAATAAAATATAGTATTTTTCTCCATGAGGTGAATTTTTCCTTACAGGACCACATAGATCGTATGTATAAGTTCAAGAGGCTTACATGCTGATCTTTCTTTGGCACTGAATTGCACCTTGATTTTCTTACCAAATTGGCATGACTTGCATATGATACTTTTAGGTAGAATTATGGTGGGAATATCATGAACAACTTTGATTCTATGAGATTTTCTTATTTGAAAGAGGCTCAAATGTCCCAATATTCTGTGCTATAACCAATTTTCTGAAAATTTACCTAAGTAGCATTGCTCTTGGCCACCTTTCAATACATAAATATTGCTTGGTGTTCTTGTTCCTTTTATTACCGTTTTTTCTGTGTCAAGTTCATGTACTACACATTCTTTTGAACTAAAAGGAAATTCATTTCATTTATCACACATTTGACTCACACTCAACATATTATGCTTTAATCCATCCACATAAATAACATTGTTAGCTTTCACCTTTTCTTTTAAAAAAACAGGACATTTTCCTTTAATGACAGTAGGAGAGACATTTCCAAAGGTAACATTATTTTCCTTCTCTAGAGCATTGTATGAAGGGAGTTAATTTTTACCACCTGTCATGTATTTTTAGCATCCGCTGTCAATGTACCATTGATTTTCTTCCCCTTCTGCAAATAAAGCTATGCCACAACTTTCAACCTGGAATTCCTTCTTTCTCCATACCTTATAATTTGAAGGTATATGCTCTTTTGGCCAAAGTTTTCTCCTACATTCAGATTCTTCATCTCCAAAGTTATTGCAATAAGAACATTCAATTTCATTCTGAAGAGAAGAAAAGTTGTTATAATTATTCTTCCTTATTCCAGTCTCATTTCTTTTATTTCTTGCTTCTCTAGTAATGATGGTTTTGTATGCAACACACTGAGCACCTTTATGACCAAAATTATGACATGAGAAACATTGTCCATTAAATTAGAAATTTTTGTGATCATAAAACCTTCTTTTTGTGCTTACCTGCTGATTGATATTTATGTTATTGTTCTTCCTTGTATTGAATTTGTCATGCTTTATCTGAGTACTTTCTTTGTACTTTTGCTGAGTGTCAAGATGTTGCAAACTGGCTTTAGTTGCATTTAGATAGCTTGGTGCTGAAGAGTGAGAGGATTCTCCGATATATCCAAGACTCGTCTTTACAAGAGGAGAGTGTTGAACCTTCATAATTTTATCTAAGGTTTCAATTCCTTTAGCAAATCTAAAATTTAAAATTTTCACTTTCTCAATTTTCTTTCTTAGAATTACTATTTCACATTTCTAATTTCTCATTGTGCTTCTCATTTTCTACAAGCTAATTCTTTAGAGTATCTATGGAAATTTTGTTTTCTTCCAAACATATTTTGACATGATTTATTTCTTCAAGAAAATAATTTTCTTCTAATGCATCCATAAAAGTATCTTTAGCCTCACTAGAGTCTTTTTCAAAAGCCATGAGTAGTCTAATATCTTCATCAGATTATCCTTCTTCACTATTTAATATATCATCACTATATTCATGAGTATAATATCTTTTTCTATTGATAACCCATTTCTTATTTCCTTTTTCCGCTTCCTTTCCCTTTTCATAGATATATTTATGGGGAGATTTAGCAGCATAATGACCAACTCTTCCATAAGAAAAACATTTAAAAGGAAGCTTACCTCTGAACCTTCCAGTGCCAAGTTGTAGCTTCTTTACAAAATTTATCTCATATTCTTCTGAAACATACCCTGATCCTTCTTGTTCTTCTACTTCCTTTCCTTTTCCAGTAGCTCTAAAGGCAACTTCTTTGACTTTAGATGGAATTCCATTCCTCATTTCACATGTAGTTAGAATCCCATGAAGTTGAACAACAGTAAGAGTTTGTAGATCCTGCTTCTCTTCAATAGTAGACACTTTTGACTTGAATTTGGGAGTTAGAGATCTTAAAACCTTTTCTACTAGAGTACTGTCAGTTATGGTTCCACCCCGATTTCTCATACGATTTACAATATCATCTAGACATAAAAAGAAACTAGAAATTCTTTCCTTGTTATGCATTCTAAGTTTTTCATATTGAATTCTAAGAGTTTTGAGTTTAGCACATTTACCTTGGCATCACATTCATAGCTCAAAATTATTTTTTCCCATATCTCCTTTGCTGTATTCAACTGCATGAATTTGACAAATTATGATTCAGTCAAACTTCCCAATAATTCATTTACCACCATTGCATTGGTTTCATAATTATTTCTTGCCACTGAATCTCTTGGAACCGCAGATGGATATTGATAAACTCCTTCAACTCTAGCCCATTCATCTTCTCCAAGAGACTGGAGATAGGATATTTTCCTTGTCTTCCAGAAGATTAAATTGTTTTCACTGAAGAGAGGAGGCCTGATAGATGTTGTCCCATCTTCATGGCTCATCTTAGCTAATCTTCCTTCTAGCGATTAAGATTCTTCAGAAGGAGCTCCTCTGATACCAGTTGTTCAGAAAAATACTGAGCGGCGGGGGGTGGGGTGAATCAGTATTTAGAGTTTACTAAATTTTCTTACATTTTATTTACTGAATTCCATACAGGAATTTAATGAACCCAAATAAAGCATACACGCATATATAGCAACAAAAACTTGCGTATACTCAGATAACTTTATTGTTACATAAAATTTCAGAAAAAATATTTAACATAGCTTATCAGCTATGCATCAGTTAGTTAAGAAGTGAATATGTGTAGTAACAACAGAATAAATCATCATACAAGAGCACCACACATGAACACCAATATTTAAGGTGGAAACCCAATTCGGGAGCAAACCGCCACTGTTGTCGTCTTTGTCTTCAATATTTATTATATGGAAAACAACTTACAATATTTTACTAATGCAGACTCATATCATTATGCAGGCATCTACCTAAAAAAGGTTGCAAACTTCTCTTGCTATCTAGCTACTACTAGAAGGGAGCTACAATGCCCTAATCGTGTTTACCAGCCACTACTGGAAGGGAGCTTCAACCCCCTGATCATAACACTAGCTTCTACTGGTAGGAAGCTTCTACTTCCACACCGAAGGCTTCAACCCTCAGAACCACTATAGACAATGTTTCATTAATTTTCATAGCGGATCCCATAGCTTCAAGACAACACGTCATAAATATCAACATCAATCAAATTAACCCAAACTTCAATCAGACCGGTGAGATTAATGTAACCAGAACACAGTAATAAACCCAAATTTCACAATTAGTATGAAGAATCAGACTCAACCCCGAGCATTCATTATCTTAAAATGCATACACAACTTTTCTTTACTAAACACGCGTGTATACGCGCTTTCCTCCACATAAACCTGTGTATAGATCTGTGAATATTGATATTCCATAATAAGGTTAGTCTCGGAACCATATGTAAGTCTTTTACTTAGATACCTTTTCAGTATTGCAGAAACCTTAATCAGTCAGTCATCCTTAACCATATTTACTCACTAATCGATTAGATTTGTACATTTTCAACTTAGCATCATATACAATATTCAAGAAACCCATATCTATATGAAGACTTCATTAACATACAGAAATGCAACAACAATAAATAGATAACCTCTATAATAAGCTTCAGAAAACCCTGACTTCCATACACGGTTTTTCTGATAAAAATCTGTGTATATATGCGTGTTTACCAAGACAAACTAGCATATAGATATGTAAAAATTAAATTTGAAGAATTTTTCAGATCTATAGATCTTACCAGATTTCTTCACTCTACTTCAGCAAACATGTGCCAAGTCATAGATCTAATCATCTCTTCAATAGATCATATAAGAAAATAGTCATTTCTGGTCTAGAGATCCTGATCCATCATTGTGTCCAAGGATGTGTCATAGATTCAGATCTATCAATAAAACAGAGTTCATCCCATGCAGATATACTTTAGAGAGAAGCGTTCAGTAGCATCCCTTCCCTTTGCACACTTTGCACTATGATCTTATTATCCTTATATAGATTTAGCATTTACCAATACCATGAGTTAAAACCATACAAATGCCGATGGTATTCTTGGATGGAATCATATATATGACACAACACTCAATACTTTGAGCTAATACCATGGTAATGCCCCCTGGTATTATCTTTTTAAAGTGAAAAAGGCATAAGCGACTTGGATCATTCTTATCTGCGTGTATATGCAACTTGCCCTGTAAAAACCTACGTATAGGACCTGAAAAATTAATATTAACCAATATTCTGCTGGTCATTACAGATTTCTTCTGATAGACCTTCTACAAACTACTGACATTCTCCAGAATACATATACTCCATTATTTGCGAGAGTGTTTCCATCAAGGACAACATATTAATACATAAGAATCATATTTCCAACATTTATGATTATGCTCGTGAAGTAAGATAATATATATAAATGATCTTGATTAAATATGGACATGAGTAGATATTGTGTAATTAAGGCTAAGTTTAAATCATGTGAGAGTTATGCACACTGAACAGACTATACTATAACAAATATAGTTTGTGTCTGTACTATTGTACAGACAGGAATCTGAAGAGTACCAACTATCGAAATATCTTTAACCTGGATCAAGGTTAGATTTTAGGTTAGGTGACTCTGATAAGAGTATTATTAAATAATGTTATTATTTTTAGTATTATTTTTCAATAAGTAACTTTTATTATGACACTAATAAAGAAAGGAAATACATGCATGAAAAATAGTATGTAAATAATACAGTGAAGAAAATTCCTATGTTGTAGCATAAATGGGAAAATTAATTTATGAACTGAAATATCATTGACAGAAATATGAACTGAATTGTCGGTAAATTATTACATAAAAGTTTAAATATAACCTCATTATAATAGAGAAAAATTTGGTTCAACCTATTATATATTTATATCAAACAAGGATATATATACATATATCCAGATAGTACACATTTCAATCCAACTCAACTTAAGTAAATTATATAAATTGAGAACTTTGTCTCATACAAAACAAGTTCTACAACTCTCTGTAAACTATGTGGAGATAATATATCAGAAGTAACCAGAGTGGGTTAGTTTAAATATAACCTCATTATAATAGAGAAAAATTTGGTTCAACCTATTATATATTTATATCAAACAAGGATATATATACATATATCCAGATAGTACACATTTCAATCCAACTCAACTTAAGTAAATTATATAAATTGAGAACTTTGTCTCATACAAAACAAGTTCTACAACTCTCTGTAAACTATGTGGAGATAATATATCAGAAGTAACCAGAGTGGGTTACTGGAACAACCTTGAAAGAGAAAAGACATAGTTAGGATTACATAGAAACAAGCTATCAATAGTATTCAACTCAGATAAGATGAAAAAGGGTACCTACACAGAAAAAAAATTATAATTAGATTTGGGTATGAATATAACCACAAAAGAAAATTTCAAAGGTTAAAGGAAACCTGTGACAATAGAGGAGAAATTAATGATTTATGTAATGTAAATAGAGTACTTTTAGAAGGAAATACAATCAAGCCAAATTTAGAAACTTTTAACCTTAAGAAAAACCCCCAATGGTACCAAGAGGAAACATTCAGGTAAGAACTCGAAATCCCTATACCAAATTCTGATAACTAAAGGGATTAAGATTTTGGGAATAAAGATTAAATAAATCAATGTTAAAATCTATTTTAGAAATAGGCTTCAATTAACAGAATACATGATTACTACCTTATTCAGGCTATATCAAATTTGAATGAGAAGATACCATAAATATTGACCAAGTATCGAAGAGAGTATAAAAACTCAATTTGGCATTTTGTAAAATATGGGACTGTGTCTCCAAATATAACAAGGAAAAAAAAATTGATACATGTATAAAACGATAAGAATGAGCATGTTACATTGGTGCAGAAAACCTGTCTTAGTGGGGAGTGTCGCAAGTATGACACTAGGAGAGTGAAATGGTTGGCATAAAGCTTTTTCTACTCCTGTCCACCTACAGTAACATATAAAATGCATTATAAATGTCTCTGAACTTTGACCGAAATAAGAAATTTGTTTTTAACTAATAATGCAGCCATTCCAAATCAAAATTTGAAAACCTCAAAGAAAGAAACTATGTGCAGGAATGAAAGATATATATGCCAAGAATTGAAGGAAATGCTTTTAAACAAGTTTATTGACCAAGTAATGGATTGGGCAATGCCAACATTCTCAGAATCAATGGGAAAAGCTCCATGAAAGGTGGATGGTTCCATCTCTGCCACACTAGTTCGGTCAAACAGAAATTAAAGAAAAAAAATTAACGCAGAGAAATCCTTTAATTTTCAGACATGTAGGAACAGGAAATAAGGTTAAGATAGGTAATCCAAACACGAAATAAAAAGACATGTTTTCTATGGGATACCCTGGATAGAGGTCTACGTCCTTTAAAAAAAACTCAAAATCAACAAACCCAGAAATTTTGAAATAAATAACAGACAAAATATGCATAAAAACCAACATCATAAATATATCAGAAGCATAAATTCAATCTGTGTCTTACCTGGAAAACAAGAGGAAAGTCGCAGGTTGTTCTCGTTGGTGAAATACAAATGAACTTCAAAGATGCAGGAAATGAAAATTCTTTCCCCAACTAACAGTATGTTGAATGACGTGTTGAAAAATCCCTTGATGCAATGTTGAATGGCCAAGACAAAACTGATTCGATCCTTTTGAGAACAAATGGAAAAGTTTCATATATAAAGGGCAAAATACAAGGATAGAGCAGAAAAAAAAATTAAAACAGAGACTAGAGAGGTAAAATACAAACTTGAATAAAATCAAATCACCAGAAATCTAAACTAGTTTACAAGAATATCTCATCTTTCCAGGTGTAAGCCATCAAGAAAAATATCAGTTCACCCAAATGAACGGGTTTCATCTCACTTTTGTCAAGCCATGTGAAGTAGTACTGAAATTTAATTGACACGCAATCCAGATAAATATTATGTAATGGGGGTTGGGTGAACATTGAATTGGTAACGAATTTCAAAGCCCTTGACATATTGAAATGTTGTGACATGGAGTCCATCTAGAATGAATTCTCACAGGAGGTAAGGAATGACAAAGTATAAATTATAATTTTATTACATTTTATATGAACAGTGTTCCATGTGAACCCCATTGGCAGTACATGTAAATGAGAATGAAGAGTAAGGTTTAAGATTAAATTCCAATACGAATCAATAAAAATGAAAGGTGAATTCGAATTTAAGCATTCGTATAAAATTCCTCAATCTATAAGATAATTAATTACCTTTATAAAAGACACAATATCCCAATATATTCTCATTGTGATAAGTTGTATGTATGGGAAAAGGTGAAGAGGGTTATCAGGGTTAATATAAAGTTAATTGTTTGGGGATACGTTATGTGTATGGACAGGAAAGTTAGGCAACTTGAAAGGAAGTATTTGAAATTATAGTTGAAGGGGAAATATAATTATTATATTTCATGTAAAAAGAAATAAGATAGTTCACATGACATATGGTCTCATAGTCTATATAGACTATACATTTTAATGTGAATGCGAATCATTATATAAATGTATCGAAGAATATATATGTGTCAATCATAACTTTGACGATGAAGATTTAAACAACCGTGATAATTAATACACTTATAATCAAAAGGGGTTGTATGAAAGAAAATATATAGTGGCTTTTTAGGTAAAGCTAATTAAGGAATATAAGGTTGAAGGGGGTTACATTTTAAAGGGTTTTAATTATAATTGTTAAATGGAAACATTGTTATTAATACTTAGGAGGGGAAATTTAACTATTAATATACGAGTTACCATTTGATATGAAATAGGGAAGAATCCCTAAACTGAGAATCTCAATTGAGATTTTATCATTGGACTATTTTTCCTCACGAGTGTATGAATAAGATTGAGCAAATGTAAGTATAACCTGCTAATATAAGGTATATATGGGTGGAGTATGAAGATAGAAGATACATCAAGAAATTAACAGGGAAAAAGGCTGTGTTAATAATAATTAAAGCAGACTTTAATTATTACTCTATTGACATCCATATAAATTAAAAGCAGGTTTATCATAGAATTGGAGTATCATGGAAATTTTAGAAGAATTATTATAGCCAAATGCCATATCCTTAAACCATGAAAGATTAAAAATACTGCTAAGTAGAACGTTGACAGATAATATACATCAAACGATGATGAGCGATATTCTATACTTGGATTGTTTTTAGCTTGAATTTTATAAATAGAAAAAAATTGTGGAATCAGAGATGTTACAAATTTATTTACAAACAACATAATTGACTTTTATAGTTAAATATTACCAAATATAGTGCTTTCATCATAATGTGAATGTAGATTTGTTTTTTCCCTGATGAAATATAGACCTTCAATATAGTTCTCTATTAATAAAATACTTTTATTTAGAAAGAAATATTAGAACATTTTTACATTTTATCAAAATCATATTTTCCAAACTCTTACAAGATATATTGGCGAGGAGGTAATTACCCAAAAAGAAAAAAATACTTCCAAATATACTTTGATGTCCAAAAACAAGAGGGATTATAAGCCCACAAAACCAACAAAATTTGAATGAAACCAAGAATCAGTATACATCAAAGGATGTTTTCATAGCTAGACTATATAGTCCTAAACCAAGCAATGGTAGAGGCTAAATCTTGTAGTGAATGTGATTTTATATATGTGCTAATTTTCCTTCCAAATTTTCTAATTTCTCCTAAAGATGTCATTTCCCCCTTTGAGTACTTTCCAATTTTTCCTACATGTTCCACTAAGTTTGTTAGGCTCATTTATGAGATAAATTAACACAATATTTTCATTGTGATTGCCCATATTAAGTTGTTTTCGGACATTTTAATATATTTTAGTTGACTACCAAAATTTTGTTGTCCAAGGTCATATGCATAAACTCTAGGGAGGTTGATTGGGTTGGGGTGAATGGCCCTAGCCTAGTTGAGGGACTAATATTGATATCGACTAGGTTTCCCTCTCTATCCTACGTGACTTATCAATTTGTTAGGCCAATGATCCATTCTGAACTCCATAAATGAGAATTAAACTTTGTACTCGAGATGGTTATAAAAAATACAAAGGGGGAGACACACCATAAAGGCGAAAATTTAAGACATAGGATACTTGCATAGTAGCAAGGATCCAGACTTCCAATCCAATACAGAAGAAATATTTCCCATAATCTTATTGGAAATTTAGATCCCCATAATGACAGGAAGTGAAACATAGGGCCTTCTAGACAGCAAAAGTAATGGTGAGGTCACTACAAATAAATAGTACTTGGAAACACTCTTCTTAGACTATACATCCCATGCAACAATAAGAACAGGTCTTGAAAACCACAAATTAAGCATCACTCCCCATAACTTAGAGAAGAAAACTCACAATTCTAACAATGGAATTATGGAAAATAGAAAAAAATACTAACTAGATACAAAATAATCGTAAATTGATACCAGACCAAAAAAATATTCCAAATTACGTTACACCTGTGTTAAAATTCCAAAAGGGGACTCTTCTTCAAAAATAATGCACAAATGAATACCTCCAATGTCAACCACCCCAGGCTAACTACAGTCATGAACGTATAAAATGCCATATTCTAGGACCAAAGTGTAAAGCACCAAATACCAGTGAAAAATCATCGCGAAGATGCTTGTCCCCAGATTCTAGGCCTTCCCCTCCAATCCTTTCCAAATCTTGTTGACATTAGCAAGACATAATGAATTGGAATATGTTTTGAAACCAGCTCTAGAAATAGAAGAGAAGAGATATCACTGGCTTATAAATAGGCCACTTCGAGGGGGAAACCTCCAATACATTACATGAATGAATATTTCTTGGATGATACAAATTACAAAACCTCCTTTCTATACATGGGAGTCCATACAGCCACAATGTTATCCTAGTGGGGCCACAATGTAATCCTAGCCTACCTAACAATAATAATTTAACGGCACATAATAACAATATGGGGTTTACAAGGGTACAATAATAACATATAAGGGGGTTACACTAACAACAATAAGGGACTATACTAGTAATATAGGGACCTGACATGCCCCTCTCCTTCAAAAAAGTGTTGTCCTCAATGCTTGAGTAGCTCTGGGTGCCTCTGTATAAAATTATCATCCTCCCATGTAGAATCTTCAGTGGGTAAGTTCTTCCACTTTATGAGATACACTAAAAGAAAAAATTACATTGGTGAGGATCATTCTTGTGATGAACCTTTAAGGTCCGTCACCAATGTCACATATGGTGACGGTCCTTAAAAAAGCGTCACTGTAAGTGTATATAGTGATGGACCTTTAAGGTTCATCACCAAAACCATTTTCAATGACACTTTTGGTGATGGCTGTTAAAGGCCCATCACTAATTCTCTCTTTAGTGACACTTATAATGACGAACTTTTAATGACCCTCACCAATTCTCTTTTTGTTACTTTTGGTTACGGTCAAAAAATGTTTGTCACCATTGATCATTCCAATGAGTTTTTGATGATGCTATATGCCTGTTAATATTTTTTTTTCCAAAAGATAACGATTTAAGGGCATTATTGTGGAGTATTTTATATGATATTTCCAAGGCCATAGTGGTTAGAATCAATCCATTTTTTAATAAGTAATTAGTGTGTATCATTTCCTTTAACTAGTCACTAGTCGAATCGAGTTTTCCTATGAGTCAACACATGATTCATATCTATTAATTTTATTATCTATCAAATTCCCTTTAGGTAAAGTTACACTAGTGTGTGTATGAAATATATTATTTAATACATAATCAAGCTCTGAAAATTATATTAATGAGAAATACCTGACACTCCTCAACAATCTAAGCACACCTTAAATTAATGCTTTGCCACACAATAACATTTCCTAGCACCTCGCATGTCTTGGAAAATCCTTGTACCTAGAACATCTTGTCATGAAAATGATGCCCAAGCACATGGTGGCATGTGCTTGCACAACATGGAACTCTCCTAGCATGTGTTGGCATGCCCTAGAACACCTTGGTTTAATGCATTGACTTACATCAACACTTGGCACACAATGCCAATTGGCATGTATTAGGACCTAGTATTAGTGTGACTAGCATGCCCCTTTTGGAAAAGATAAAGTCTTGACTTATTAACCCTCTTATGTGTGAATTTCCTTACATTTTAGATTGGTTCTTCTTTTTTTTTCCTTGACACTTCTTGACACATATTGACATACCCTGGCACCCTACACATCCTTAGCACCTAGCATGTATTGGCATATATTGGCACTATTTGGAACATATAATTATCACACCCTGGAACTCACTAGCACAATTTGGCACTTCTTTACATGCCTTGATATTCCCTAGCATACCTTACCAATTCTTATAATACCTTGTCACTCCCTCCTTGGCATGACAGCTAGCACTCATTAACACTAGTCCCTGGCACATGTTCCTCATATTCATTAACTTCCATGAATTTTGACCTAGTGCTCCCTTCATGGTTTTTTGTATTACTCCTTAACAATCCTAAACATGCATTAGCACTCTCTAACACACCTTAGCACTATTCAACATGCCATTCCACTTCATAGCATGCACAACAGTCCCTGACACATATTGGCGCTTGGCATGTGTTGGTGCTTCGAAAGTCTTAGCATGTATGGAACACATTGAGATGCCTTCGTATGATTTGGCATGGTTTAATATTAAATTTATTTTAGATAAATTTTTAGAAAGTAGATGAGAAACAACAAAGGAAGTCTTGGCACTTAGAATGCACTAAAAATTTTCACTTGGCACCTATTGGCACCTAGTGTTGGTGTTCCTAGCATGCCCCTCTTAGAAAAGGTAAATTGATGACTAATTAACCCTATTATGTGTTAATTTCCTTGTATTTTAACTTGTTTCTCCATTTTTTTTCCTTGAAAATCCTTGGCACGCATTGACACATCCTTCCACATCTTGGCATGCCTTATCACTTATCACATGTTATAATGTTTGACATGCCTTCACACTATCTATCACATCTGATCATTCCCTAGCACGCCTTCACACTCATGTCCTCATAGCTAGCCTTTAGATTTTTTCACGACTTGGGAAACCAATAAGGTCCTTGGCTACTGCAGTTCATGTGAAAACATTGGCCTGCTTCAACTGCAACAACTTGACCAATTGCACCTACTACAAGTAGATTGTGCCTTGTTCACCTAAAAACTACCTATAACTCATCTTATGCCACTCATGTCCAATCTCAACTTGTCCCTCTTAAATATTTAACAAGACAAGGATCACATGATCTATCCATGGCCATAAAACAACTATGCAACATAGCTTACACAAAAAATATTTCACATGTATGTTCAGTTCATATAGACAATAAAAAATTAACTGAGAGTTTATAAGAACCATAATATTCACAAGGCACACAAGATACAAGCTGAGTGCCCCAAAACTTATACACAACAATGTAAAATATGAAATTATCTAGAATAGTTTAAAACATGAGCATCTAGCCAAAGTGTACCACATCTCATATAAAAAAAAATAACTAAAAGAAAAACAATGTTGTGCCTAGCACAAAGTTATCTCCCTTTGTCTAGAATTGCTATGTCAAACTCCTTATAAAATCCATAGGCTTTCCTCCTGTAAATACTACTCTAAACTTCTCCTAACACACTTCATCCTTAGCACATTTGAATTTTCTAACACTCCCTTGCACACACTCTTATTTTTTCCTTTCCATGCATCTTGACCTAGTTATCCCTTAATATGCCCCAACACTCCCTAACACTGTAGTTTAACATGCATTAACATTGTCCGACATGTGTTAGCATGCCTTTTCATTCCTTTGCATTCCCTAAGCCTCCCTATATATCATGCCCTCACAAATAACCTTACTTAATTTTCAACTTAGGAACCCAACCAAGCCCTCGCTTAACTACAAGAGCTTGACCAAATTATAGTTACTACAACTAGACTATATTGTTGAACTGTGTATCCTGGGAGGTACTCCACAAGCCTAGTGAGATGGATTTTTGTGCATTTGATCACAAAAGGCTTTGTGGAAATAGAAGCAAAGAAAAGGGATTTTGGACCAAAGATGAGGTTTAAAATCTAAAAGAAAATAAAAAAGGAAAATTAATATTTCCTAAGGTCTAAGTGGATAAAACCCGTAAGTTATAGAGGGTTCCTAAGAGGTCTAGGAAAACCTATTTAAGGAATCCTTAGGATGAAGGAAATAACATCAAGTGAGAAGGAACTTAGTTGATCAATCGGGCGAAGAGACATGTATTCCTAAAGAAGCCATGATCATTATCATGTATAGCATTCTTAAGATGCCTCAGTATGCTTTGGCATGGTTTAATATTAAATTTATTTGAGATTAGTTATTGGAAAGTAGAAGAGAAGTAACAGAGGATGATTTTTTACTTAGAATGCACTAACACTTGGCACTTGACACACATTTTCAACTAGTGTTGGTGTGCATAGCATGCCCCTCTTGGAAAATGTAAATCAATTACTTATTAACCCTATGATGTGTTCATTTCCTTGCATTTTAACTTGTTTCTCCTTTTTTTTTCCTTGATAGTCCCTGGGATGTATTGTCACACCATTGCAGATATTGGAATGCTTTATCACTTGACACGTATTAGCATATTTTACATGCCTTTGAACTATCTAGCACATGTTAGCATTCCCTAACATTCCTTGGCACTCATGCCCTCACAAATATCCTTACATTTTTTCATAAATTGGGAACCCAATCAAGTCCTTAGCTACTCCAGTTCATGTGAAATTAGTCTGCTTCAGCCGTAACAACTTCATCAATTTCACCTACTACAGGTAGATTATGTCTTTTTCACCTAAGAACTTCCTATACCTCATCTTAGGCTAGTCATGTCCAAGTTGAACTTTTACCACTTAAGAACTTACCAAGACAAGGATCACATCTAGCCATGGCCATAAAACAACTAAGAAACATAGCTTACATAGGCATATTTCACATGTATGTCTATTTCATATAAATAGTAGAGAATTAACTAAGAGTTTGAAAGAACCACATGATACACAAGGCACACAAGATATAGGTCGGCAGAAGTCGAGTTCCCCAAAATGTATGCATAACAATGTACAATATGGAATTGTCTAAAATAGTTTAAAACATGAGAATTCAGCCAAAATGTGTCACATTTCATATAAAAGTAATAGATAAAGGCAAAATAGTGTTGTGCCCAACACAAAGTCTCCCTTTATTTAAAATTTCTTTTTCGAGCCCCTTATCGCAATCCTCTTACAAATGATATTATGAACTTTTTCTAACATAGTTCATCCTTGGCACACTGAATTCACTGAGACTCCTTGGAACACACCTATCTGTTCATTTCCATGCATTTTGACCTAGTTCTACCTTGTGATACCTCGAAAGTCCTTAACACTCCTCAACATGCATTGAAATTGTCCAGCATGTGTTAGCACGCCTTTTCATTCGTTGGCATTCCCTAACCCTTCCTAGTTATCATGCCCTCATAACTATCCTTACTTAATTTTCAACTTGGAAACCCAACCAAGTCCTCGCTTGAATATAGGAGCTTGACCAATTTATGACTACTAAAACTAGACTATGTTCTTAAATTATGTAGTTTGGGAGGTACTCCACAAGCCTAATGAGATGGGTTTGTGTGATTTTTACCACAATTTTTTTTTTTGGAAAACAACCCAAACGAAGGGGCTTTGGACTTGAGATGAGGCTTAAAATCTAAAATAAAATTAAACAGAAAAATAATGTTTCCTAATGCCTAAGTAGATAAAGTTCGTAAGTTCTAGAGTTCTCTTAAGAGTCCTAGCTAGGAAAATCTATTTAAGGAGGCCTTAGTATGAAGGCAAGAATATCAAGTGAGAAGGAGCTCATTTTATCAAGGAAGCTAGGAGAGATGTAGTCCTAAAGTAGGTCTAGTTAGAGGTCTGAGTAAGCGTTGCTAAAGGGAGGCCATGATCATCCACAAAGAGTAATATCATCATGTGAGGGTTGACAAGAGTGTCACATACCTTAATGGGTTCAAGATAGGAAGTAGGAATATGGCATATTTTTGGTTCTTTTAGGGAAGATAAATCTCAAGAGAGGCGACTCATGAGAATTTCGACATGTAGTTTCAGTGGTGTTTCTGTGGGAAGTCCACATCAAATTTTGAAATAGTAGAGAGGGTGGAGACCCTACCTTGTGTTAGTTACTAGGTTGCAAGGTCTGTGATAAATTACAACACAAATGGAGGAGGGTCTGCACTAGAATTTAGGGCCAGAACAGAAGTAGTCA
This sequence comes from Pinus albicaulis, assembly GCA_034641835.2. Classification (NCBI taxonomy): domain Eukaryota; kingdom Viridiplantae; phylum Streptophyta; class Pinopsida; order Pinales; family Pinaceae; genus Pinus; species Pinus albicaulis. The sequence continues at coordinate 1,606,405,642 of CM076581.1, forward strand.
CAAGTGTAATATTAACTGAAGTAGCCATAGTTTAAGGGTGGTATAGATCTAAAGTTCAGGTCAAGATTCAGTGAAAGAAATGACCATAATCTATGGATCCATATGAGCTAGGTTGAATCTCTTATGGAGGAAATAATTTTCTTTTTTGCTATGGGTGGATATGGTTTGTTCTAAGCCAATTACAATATAAGTATAATTCCCTATTTAGGGAGGTTTCCTAGCATGTTCAATCCATAAGATATGTCATTAATACTGTGAAAAATATGCATATAATAAGAGGGGTTGTGACCCTTAGAGAGAGGTTTATCTTTGCAATATATACCACAAATTTGGAAGATGGTTTGTAGAAGTATGTGTGAATATAGAAAATCCAAAGGAAGGTGGAACCTAAGTAGAATATGGAGCAGAATAAATGTGCCATATGAGGAATGGATTGACATGAAGAGGAGTTGTTTTTTTTTTGACTGTCTATAGAGTTCTGTACAGAGATCTGAAGTAGCCTATAGATAGTTAGTCAATGGACTGTTAATGGATGATTTGTGACCCTAGTTCAGTCATCTACAAATTGTTAGAAGGATGATAAGATGAGTAGTTTAGATCTGCTCATAGATTTGACAGCAAAAAATTGGTACACAAGAATAGTGATTTTTAGAGGATTCAAATCTCTATTAGGTGGCATATTTGAAGAGCCCTATATGAGGGTAGTGATTTGGGCTCTAGATCGGTAAAAAAAATTACTGTGGTTGGGATAATTGACGGAAATCCAAGTAAAATTGAAGGGTTGTTAGGTGACTGTCAAAGAAGAGCTCTAAGTTATGTACTTGTAAAGGAAAACAACATTGGTAGAAGGGTAGGTGTATTGGGCCTAAGGATGTGAAGAATTTGAAGCACTGATGTAGTAGTCAAATGGGCTAGCCAACTATCCCTAGTTCAACGTATTGTAAAGTATTGTGTCATTGAGAAGAAGGGAAACCTCCATATCCCTAGACTTGTCATCTAGGAGCACCAGTATGGAAAAAGTGGGCAGACCAAAGAGTTGTTCACAACAGAGTTGTGAACAGCATCAAAAACTTTAAGTGTTGTAGACCTTAAAGGAAAAAAGAGGTACTTAGAGGGAAAAAAATTTTGAGCTGAGTTCAGTAACATAAAGGAGTTTAATTCATTGATAGAGGTAGATTTAGAAGTTGCATAATGGGAGGAAAGAGGATTTTTCAGATGTGTTCAAGACATGTGGATTGAAAGGGCTATGTGTGTCCACAATAAAAAATTGGGTCAAGTGTTGTCTTGTTCAAGGTATATTGGTTGTCAAAGGACTAACACGAAACCCTAGTTGTATTCCTTGTATTAGCGTGATTGTAAAGGACCATTGTCCTTGGTACAAGAGCTCTAGCCTATTCTATTACAATTTGTAATTTAATGAAGAAAGGTTTGAAAAATTCAATGGATAGAGATCTGAAGTAGCCTATAAATAGTTATTCAATGGACTGTTAATCGATGATTTGTGACCCTAGTTCAGTAACCTACAAATTGTTAGAAGGATGATAAGGTGAGTAGTTCATATTTGTTCATATATTAGACAACAAAAAATTGGTAGACAAGAATAGTGATTTTGAGAGGACTCAAATCACTATTAGGTGGCATATTTGAAGAGCCCTAGATGAAGGTAGTGTTGTGGGCACTAAATTAGTAAAAAAAATTATTGTGGTTGGTAAAATTGATGAAAATGCAAGTACAATTGGAAGGTTGTTAGGTGACTGTAGAAGAGCTCTAAGTCATTTAATTGTGAAGGAAAACAACACTAGTATAATGCTAGGTTTATTAGGACTAAGGATGTGCATAATTTGAAGGAATAAAGTAGTAGTCAAGTGGGCTATCCAACTATCCCTAGTTCACTGTATTGTAGAGTATTGCGTCATTGAGAAGAAGGGAAACCTCCATATCCCTAGACTTGTCATCTTGGAGCAGCAGTATGGCAAAAGTGGGCAGACCAAAGGGTTTTTCACAACATAGTAGTTAACAAATGATCGAAAACCTTAAGTGTTCTAGACCTTAAGGGAAAAAGAGTTACTTAGAGGGAAACGTTTTTTGAGACGATTTCAGTAACATAAAGGAGTTTAGTTCATTGATAGAGACAGATTGAGGAGTTTCATAATGGGTTGAAAGAGGACCTACCAGATGTGTTCAATAAATGTGGATTGAAAGGGCTATGTGTGTCCAAAATAAAAAAATTCGGTCAAGTGTTGTCTTGTTCAAGGTATATTGGCTATCAAATTGGCTGTCAAAGGACTAACATCAAGCCCTAGTTGTATTCCTTGTATCACTCTGATTGTAAAGGGTCATCATCCCTGGTATGAGAGCTCTAGCCTATTCTATTACAGTTTTTAATTTAACGAAGAAAGGTTTGAAAAAGCTAAAAAATTTCATGTGCACTAATCGATTCCCTGATGTGTGTAGATTTAATTTTGAAAAGTTGATGTGTTGTGGCACTTGAGTGTGTTTGCATCACATTTTCATTTTTCATGTGCATTAATTGATTACCTGATGTGTTGTGGCACTTGAGTGTGTTTGCATCAAATATTCTAAGACCAGACCCAAATTATCATGTGTCGTGGAAATTAAACATATGCCTTGTTCACCTAAGAACTACATGTAACTCATATTAGAGTACTCATGTCCAATCTTAATTGATCCCACTTAACAAGTTACCAAGACAAGGCTCATCACATACAATTGATTACCTGATGTGTTGTGGCACTTGAGTGTGTTTGCATCAAATATTCTAAGACCAGACCCAAATTATCATGTGTCGTGGAAATTAAACATATGCCTTGTTCACCTAAGAACTACATGTAACTCATATTAGAATACTCATGTCCAATCTTAATTGATCCCACTTAACAAGTTACCAAGACAAGGCTCGTCACATAAAACTGTGGTCGTAAAACAAATAAGAAACATAGTTTACATCTTGACATTCCATAACAACTGACATGTCTTAAATACCTTGGAATTATGTGGAATGTGTTAGCATCCCCTACATTCCCTAGTATGCCTTGTCACTCCCCCCTTGCCACGCCTGACACTTGCTGACACCCCCAACACACCCTCTTATTCATTCATTTCCATTATTTTTGACTCGGCGATTTATGTTTGATGGGGTGCATGTCTAAAAAGAGTTCCTTTAAGAGAATAAAAAAATGATCTCACCATTACTAACATACGTAATTGAGACATTCTACTTGAATAACATTAGGAAACTACATGATATATTTTAAGAATGAAATTTTTACGGTTTTTTGTTATGGTGTGAGAATGGTAAGAATTGAGTGGTCAATCAGGTGTGTGAATGCTTAGAATACCTTCTTACTCCCTCCTTGGCATGACAACTATCACTCATTGACACTCCCTAACACACCCTCATATTCATTCACTTCCATGTATTTTTACCTAGTGCTCTGTTGTGTTGTCCTAGTACTCCTTAACACTCCTCAACATGCATTGGCACTATCTACTTAGCACTTTTCGACATGCCCTGCCACTTCATAGCATGCATAACACTCCTTGACACACATTGCCACCTGGCACATGTTAGCACTTGGAAAGTCTTAGCATGTTTGACATGCATTCATGAGATGACTTGGTATTCTTTGGCATGGTTTAATATTAAAGCTATTTGAGATTAATTATTGGAAAGTAGATGAGAATAAATAGAGGAATATTTGGCACGTAGAATGCACAAACACTTGGAACTTGGCATATATTCACACCTAGTGTTGGTGTGCCTAGAATGCCCCCATGAAAAAGGTAAATTGATGAATTATTAACCCTCTTATCTGTTCATCTCTTTGTAGTTCAACTTGTTTCTCTGTCTGTTTCCTTGAATATCCCTGACACGCATTGTCACACCGTTGCACATATTGGCATGCCTTAACACATGGAAACACCATGGTGTCATGCAATGTCAATGAGACTATCCTCTTAGAGGCATAGGTTAAAAACAAAAAGGGGTTCACTTTCTTGCCAGATTAGGGTTTCTCCAAAACCTTAGTATAGTAAAGATAAGGGGAGCCAATAATGAAATCTTGCTTGTCCACATGTAGGGCTTCTGTTGGTTGCGATACATACTAGGGAAAGATAATTTTTGAAGTCATGGGAGTCTCTTGGCACATCACCAAAGCAACACCTTCAAAACCCTAATGTAGTCTTAAGGTCAACATCTGAGGCAACACATGATGTGTGGGGGAAACATGTAAAGTGTGAATGGGGACAACATCAGAGTTCGACAAAAAGGGGGAAATGAGAGTAATCAGTTAAGAGTCTCATCAAAACCCTAATGGGTTAAGCGAGAAAAATACGATAATGCTAAATCTAGGCAATTAGCCTCATTATAATAGGTGGAAGCTTAGACCAAAAATAATAATAACTATCAAACCTTAAGAGAGGGAGTTTTATTATGCCTTTTTATGTCTATATTAAAACAAGAAAAAACCACATAAATTTATTTTTGAGTCTTTTAATTTAAGTATTAGGGGTTTCCACAGTGCATTATATTAGAAATCATTTTTGGGATTCAATTGTGTTAAGTAGCATCACCCGATGCAATGAGTGCTAAGTGGACCATTCAAAAATAATGAGAAATTAGTCACTTAAGACTACCTATAATGGAAATAGTCATAGATAAATGACTTACTTAACCCACTTTAATTCCCAAAATGATTTCTAATAATATTTAATTATGATTTTATATTTTACCTATTAAATAATTTATATGCATGTTACTATATTATTTATTTATATTGAATTGTTAATTTAATAATATATAATTTAAAAAAAATATTATTATTGACATTTAATTTTTAATTTTTAATTATTTCAGATTCCCACCTCCAAAAAATTCCGCCCTTCACCCTTGCTTTGGCATTAGTTGAAGATTAAATTTGAATAATTCTGAGGTAGTCTACAGATATTTGTTATAGAAGTCGAAAATTTATGTTTTTGTTACATTTTGATGGATCTTGTGGATGTATGGCATGCCGAAGGTGTAAAGAAAACAAAAATTGCATGACAAGCCAAAAATAGCCGACGGGGAAGGTTAAACTGCAGTTGAAGCAAACGATTCTATTTTTAATTTTTTGATGATGTTCTATTTCTGCCTGTAAAAAAATTCACCCTTCAGGCACACGAGCAAGGGGAACCTTGTGGTGAGCATTCTAACGGATTTCGAAGAGGGATGATCTATTCCTTTGCATCGTTTGAGGTATCTTGTTGATGCCATAGTTGTGGAGATGTACGTCAAATTGGCCTCTGAGGGGAAGTAATCTCAAGATGTTGCTCACCTTTGTCGACAACCTTCTCACCGGGTATTTATAAAATAAACCTCTGGAAATGACCAAGTTAAGCCTTTTTCTTTTTCTATTTTCTAATTGCATTCAACTGATCAAAACCCCATATTTTAATGCGGTGGAAGCATATTTATTGAGTTTGTTTGATTTCGATTTCTTGAATTGCATGTTGTGTTTGCAGTAATCTCTGACCTATTTCAATTTTTTTTGGTCTAGACCACATATTTGATGTGTCTATGTGTTGTCAACTTATTGATGGAGATATTTAAACTCTTGAGGCCTTTGAGCAACCCAAGAGTTTCATCCGAGTCTGTCTCTGATGGATCCGATGTAGTCCAGAGAGCTTGCAAATCTAGATCCATTCTAGAAGAAACCCTGACAACTAGTTATGTTTCAATGACAACCAGTGCAAACTCTGTATGCCTTTCCAACTTGCAGGAATTGTACCAATTAAACGATTGTGGCCCAAGTTAAGATACAAAAGCTACTCAGATTTCCACATGAAGCTGGAACAGATCCTGTGAGGTAGTTATCTGAGAGATAAAATACTGAAATATTTTTCATTAACCCAATCTCAAGAGGGATTTGTCCTTCCAATAAATTCTCTGGTAAATATACTATCAGGTGCCATGTAACCTATGGAGCCTCTCAGCGTCGTTTAAATCACGTTGCCACGAAGCTATGGATCAATTAACCATACAATTCCAAAATCATTGATGTGCGCCTCAAATTGTACATCAAGAAGAGTTTCTGTGTAAATGCATGTCTAAACTACAATTGGAACTGAATTGGATTATAAGGATTTTGACATCCCAATTGGAAATTACATCCATAATTTTCACAAGGTCCTGATACTTGATTTTACCGAGTGTCTTTCACTCTGCCATAAAACTGCTTTGGGCATCTGCTTCTAATTCAACTTTGAGCTTCTTGATTGCCACTCTCATCCCATTAACAAGTTTCCCTTTGTACAAGGTTTTACATGTGTTGTTCCGAGTTTTTGTAATCCAGTAGTGAAAAAGCATGTGGAGACAACCTCCAAATTTTAGAGAGATTAAATGATATGTAAAAATAAATATATATATAATTGTATTTGATAATAAAAGTAAATTTTTTTGCATCACATTTCATTATTTTGAAGACATTGCAAATATTTCACTTAAATTTTCACTATCATGGAGGCATGGGGATCATTCCTAAAACCTTGGTGAGCATTTGGGTTGTAATATCCCAAAATTGGGACTGCTAGCAAGGCATGCCTGAAAAACACATTTTTCAGGAATGTATACTACAAAACTGGAAATCAACCCTTGGATCCCTTAGATCTGATAATCTAAGACCCAAATCCAAGAGGAGATCAAAAAAAATATTTATAGTTGGGTTGAAAATATCTCCCACACCTAGTACAGCTGGAAAATTGCCCCAAATGAGGGACTGCAGCACTATGTGACAAAACTGCTAAGAAAATAATGCAGTTCAGCAAAATATATGCAGGAGGCCAATATGGAGGCTCAATATTATTGTTTATAATAGTAAATCAGAGTTATATTGAAGCCATTTCATTACAGAACAGAAAGAAATAGACTTTACATGAATATTTGCTCAAAATAAGAGGCTGCAACCATATGATATGACTGTACAAGCTTGACAACGTTATTTTATTAGCTGAAAAGAAATGTAGTTTACACTTCAGATCTAGAGTAGATATGTGTGCAAAAAGATAGATCTATATCAGATCTGTACACTATAGAGTCTCCTCTTTACATGCCACTTGGGGTATTCAGCAGAAAGTGAAGTACATGGAGTAGATCTGAGATCTAATGCATTTGATCTGCAGAATGATTCAGAAATTCTGAAGAAAATACATTAGTATTCATATTAGATCTGAATGGAACATGGATTAGATCTTTAATCCACGGATCACCATAGTGAAGGGCAGATTCCCAACACTAGAGATCTCTCCTCCTTGAAGTGCCAAAAGACCCTGCCACTTTCTCCTTGAAAATAACGCAGTTCTGAAAGATGGACTACGTTGTAGGCTCTAGAACATGATGTGGCCTCAATCCAAGATCTGTAAATGATCTCTTCTCATCCAATACTTTCTTGCCAGGGGGATAGAATGCTTTCCCACTGGAAAGAGGCACTAGAATGGCTTAGATCTGAATAGATCTAGCCTCCACTTGCTGCAGCTTGTAAAGACAACCAAACCCTAAATAGGATCTGCATCGTAGTTGGAAGAAGAGCTTGGACAAATGCCTGATAGTGGTCAAGAAATGCAAGACTCCTCCAAGAGGCCTCTCAAGGAAGAAGTGGGATTCCCGATTAGGAACACCCTAGTGCTAAACAACACTATGCTCACCCAAACAGTTAGAGAATGAGAAATGTCTAAGTAGACAAATCCTTCAGAAAATAATATCATCAAAAACCTTCTCATGTTGTCCTCCTCCTCCTTAAATAAGATGGAAACCTTTCCAAACCCTAAACCATCTCAATGATTTAGGTGCATTCACATGATTAACCTCCAATTAAAACTGTGTTGTGTATCTCAATGATTTTAGTTCATGAGCATGTGGCGTGGGAACAAAAGCTATGTAATCACTATGTGTGGGGTTAATTAACCCTATGCCTACAATGTTTACTATTTGCATATTGGATTGTGTGGGGATAGATAACTCGTAGCCATATCACATAGGCCTCATTCACTTACGAAGGTTCCCCAAACTCTGCCCCCAATTTGGTTGATCTTGCTCAGCTTGAAAATTTTGAATTTTCATTGATGATTGATTTTCCTCACTCTCGAACACAAAAGGAAGATGAATTTCATCTTTTTCCTCCATAATTTCCACATTCGACATCTATTTTAGCTATTCATTTATGCTCATCTAGAATCACCACAAGTTGTACCTTTTTTTTGCAATGGATTCTTGACGTTGATCTCGACGAGATTTCTCCTCCTCAAAAAACATATCCTGGTTGTAAGCATGGTTGTGGTATGTTGATGTTCAGACAAAAACTACAACTTGTAGCCCTTGATCTGCTAGGGGTTACCTTGATATTAACGATGGTGTATTCAATATACTCCTTCTGAATAACCAATAAAGGGTCAAGGAAATTGACCAATATGTTGTCAAGTTTGATCTTATCCACCTTAGCCACATACATGCATGTTTCACACTTCATAAACCTAAGACATGTAAGAGAGGGCTTCTTTCCACTTTGACTTCCTCTAGTGTCATGTCACCCAAAATTGAACTTGGTGACATATTAATTAAATAATTATTTGCAACAACTGCTTCAACTCAAAATCCTTTTCTTAAGATATGTTGTCAAGTTTTGTCTTATCCACTTTAGCCACATACATGCATGTTTCACACTTCAAAAACCTAATATGTGCAAGAGAGGGCTTCTTTCCACTCTAACTTCCTCTAGTTTCATGTCACCCAAAATTTAACTTGGTGACATATTAATAAAATAATTAGTTGTAGCAATGACTTCAACTCAAAATCCTTTGCTTAAACTAACATTCTCTCTCATGCTTTACGCATTTTTTTTATCAAGGTCTGGTTTGGTCTCGTAGCATGGCCATATTGCTCGAGACCATGTGGAGTTGTCTTCAAGCATGCAATTCCCCAAGATTTTCAAAATTCCTCAATTTCTTAGGAGCAATACTTACCACCGTTGTCAAGTTTTAATCTTGTTTCACACTTGTAGCAGAGATTTTAATTGTAATTGTTGACTTTTAAAGGGATACTACATCATATCATATCTGGTCAGGTCGAATCGTTTCATTTGAGGGCACCCACCCCAAACGTGTTCGAGCTACGAGTTGTTTTGTTTGGAGGGCGGCCATATCAAATTTGCTGGAGTTGTGACCGACACATGGGTGCCTCAGTGCACATTTGTGCCCGACTGCTTTTCTTTTTGCTCCCTACGCGCTTTGCGTTTGGCTGGGCGCACCGTGTGAGGAGCGCCTACCCAAACGTATCTCGCAAATCGAGTTGGGTCGCTTTTGTTTCACGACGGTGGCCGTATCAAATTTTGCTAATTTGTGACCGCACGAGTGCCTTTCGCACATTCGTGCATGGCGTTGTCGTTTTCTCCCCTTCGTGCCTCATTCGGTCATGTTGCGCCGTGCGAGGGCGCCCCCGCCCATACGCGTTCGGGCTCGGGTTATTTTCGTTTGAGGGCGCGTCGTATCAAATTTGCTAAGTTAGTGATTTCGCATGAATGCCTTTGTGTACGATTCGTGCGGCCCATTTTCCGTTTTCTCCTCATGCCTTTGTTCAATTGGGTGTATCGTGTCGTTTCGTTTGAGGGCGCCCGACCCAAAACCCGTCGTTCGCCGTGGGCCGTTTTGGTTGAGTACGCCCGCTTCAAACACGTTCGTGATCAAGCCCGCTAAGCCCCCAATCCCTAATCCATTAACTAATAACTCGCAGGTGGGCAAATACAGACTCGTAGCCCCTAAATGCCCCTAGCTGTACCGACCTAACCCCCAGTCCCTGAGCACCTAACCACTAACTCATTATCTCCCTAACCCCCAATCCCTAATCCCTTAACCACTAACTCATTATCTCCACCTAACCCCAATCCCTAATCCCTTAACCACTAAATCATTACTCCCCTAACCCCTAAATGTGCCCTAAATCCCCTAACCCCCTAAGCCCCCAATCACTAACCCCTTAACCACTAACTCATTACTTCTCCTAACCCCTAACCCCTAACCCCTAAACCTTGACCTCGACCCCTAATCTCCTATACGTCCCGAACCCCTAAGCACCTAATCCCTAATCCCGCTTAACCGCTAACTCATTATTCCCTAAACCTTATAATAGTCTTAAAACCCATTGCGATTGGCAATGTCAAATAAGAGAAAGTCTGTAGTTGGGACTCACGATCGAGTGATTAGATTCCCCCTTTGCGTTGGCAAGGTGGGACTTTTTTCCTATCAACAACCCTATAGTCCTTAATCCATCTAACATATACTCACAAAATACTCTTTTTTTTGTAAATGTGGCCTTCTGACTATGCCATGCATGAAGCTAGTCATGGGAATGTGACAAGTCATCCAAGATACATCCAAATATTCGATTTGTAGCCTCGGGGGAATGTGATATAATGGGTCAAGGGGACATAAGAGTTGCATGGATGGGTATAATTTTAGAAGGTGCAAGCATGGTTACTATGATCTATAATCCTAGCATTAGATAATGACTAGAAAGGAGAGCTTAGGGACCCTAATTTCATATAAGGGGCATGGGGACCTAGAGGAAAGGTAGCGAGAGAAATCGATAGGGGGAACCCCCAATAGTGGTGATAATTCAGAGATTAGGGAGTTTAATGATCTACAAACCATAAGCCATTAACCCATAGTCATTTGAATCTCGCATATCTCGCTTAACCCCACAATCCATAATCCCATAACCCCTACACTCATCAACTCATAACCCATAAACCCCTTGACTCATTACTATTAAGAAAATAACCCCTAACCAGGCTATAATCCATGAACCTTGTAGGGCCATAACTCCTATATCACTCTTAACCCTGTGACCCCGTAACCTCTAATTATCCTTCACCCTTAAACACCTTAATTAACTTTACTAATCCCTGTAAACACCTAAATCCCCTAAATCTTGAAGTCCTTAACCACTAAATCCTCTAACCCTAAATCACTCGAACTTAACCCTTTACCCGTGAAGACCTTAACCACTAAGTATCTCGAGGCATCTGAAGATAACTAGGTATTGGTTATGAGGGTATCATGTGTTTGTGGGTAATGCCATTATTACCATGTATGCAAACATAGAAAAATTAGATGATATAGTAGATGATATTTTGGTCACTTGTGAACACCTTCATTCTATAATTTACAATATAATCAATGGACTCCGAGTCTTATTAGATACAATGTTGGAACAAAAATCACAGATAAAGTCGCATTAACTCCACCCCTATGAAAATTCATGGAGAAAACCGATTTTTCAATGTTGAAAAATGACAAGATATATATCTATTGTTCGAGTGTTGAAGAGCAAGTACATATAAAGAGATGTAGGCATACCCTTTGCAAAAAAATATGTCAAGCTCAAATACGTTGCAATATGTCTATCATAATATAGGGTTTGCTCAAACTATAAAGAGTAGGGAGGGATTATGTCATGTAAGATATAGGTTCTCTGTTTATGTAATGTGATCTTTTGGATGCCAATGAAACAAAATGGACATAAGAAGCTAAGGAAAAGAGACAATAGTCAACCTCGAAGAATCGAAAATAAATGCTACTAATCTGAAATAGCACTGAAAAAAATGTAGGAAATGGACCATAAAAAAACACTAGTGTGCCCATCATAAATTTACCGTTCTATCCTTTTTTTATGACTTGGTTAAATGATCCGAATATTCTAAAATTGGTTAAAGTAACTCCCGAAGATTACGCTACACAACGATTACACTTGGAGTCTTCTCATGTAAGATTATATAAGATGTAAAGTAATTGTTTCTGCTACATATGGTTTATAAGTTTTTTAAATAGAGGTATCTTCGCTAGAGTTCTTTTTTTAGATCCACGAGTTTCATTTACTAATTTTTTGAACAAGGCGTATGACACTTTTCATGTCTATTGGGATTTTTTATCTTGAAGCTCATTATCCATACGAATAATTTTGCGTAGTAAAAAAGAATTTCGTAGGAGAAAAAATAGCTTATTAATTTCCTGAGGTCCCCACCAAACTCATCATCCATTTCCCCCATTTTTTGATACTCCAAAAATTATCTTCACAATGTATTCTCTCCATATCTTATAGTAAACATGGGAGTATAAGAATACAAAGTGGTATTATAATATTCAACTATTACCTCTTCAACTAATTTTTTTAAGTATTTATTTAAAAATACTGGTGAAACAAACATTGATTAAACTAGTACTTTACTTTTTATTTCTTATCCATTATAGATATTATTATTTTAAAGAGTATATCTAGAATAAATCTTTTTTCACTAAATTTAGCAATAAATAAATTCTAAATCATTTAATTTGTAATTGACCCTCATTTTTAAATCATTTAAATTTAATTTGGTGGCTACTCTATATTGATCACCTATTCAATTTTTTTTCGCGCTCCACTTGTTCGCTCAGTTTTTACTGATGTCAAGGATCAACAATTGTTTCTCCGTCAGGAAACCTCGAAGGAGATGGAAGCCAGTATGCTGAATTGTTTTTAGGCATAAACATGTATGTACAATGGTGAAGGATGGATGCCTTTGAGGAGAAGGCTATTCTACTAATTGCATTGACTAGCTGCTTCCCATTAGATTGATACTGAGAATAGCCTTCTTTTCCGGAAGAATCTACCGAGTCGCAGGACAGAATACCAATCACACGAGTGGCTGACTTTCTCTAATCGCTTATTCCTTCTTTCCCATGTCCCATATTCTTTCGAAGCAGAGGAAGAATATTTTTTTTGATTTTTCACAACCAAACCCGAGCAAAAATAGACGGCTTGCAAAAGCTACTCAGTATTTTCGATCTCTAAACAGAATGATGGCTTTGATTTTGATCCACAAATGTATTATGCCCGTACTCTATAATTTTTTTATCGTATTTTATTTGTTTTTATTTTTACATGATTCCATTCTTCTCTACGTATGCTTGTTTTTTTCCATATCTCTGTGAAAAGTCAGAATCATCCCTAAAACCCTAAAGCGACCCATTTGTCCATTAATGGCTAGAAGCCATAGTGAGCTAGTGGAGATATTTTGAGTTCTAAAGTTGCTGATGTTGCTAACCTTGAACCCAAATATTCCAAAGGAAATATGGTATTTAAAACCCTTGTTTTACCCCATTCAAATTTGCTATATTGCAAGTATATATAAATATTTCAATTTTTTTCTTCTACACTATCTTGAGTTATGAGATATAGATGGTGTTGAAATTCCAGTGTCCATATAAATTTCAAACTCAATCTTAAATTTTCATGTTTCCATATTCCATGCAAAGGCCCACTTGAACATTGGATGCCATAGAACTCTCTTCTTGCAATTTATGTGGCTTGTAAGAAAAATGAAACGAGTGTGGAGACTAGAATGCGAAGCAATGTGGCCTAATAACCTTTGCATTGACTCATTTCTTTTTTTGTTCATTAGAGAAATGTTGTTGCTAGAAGAGATCATTTTCAAAAAATCATGAAGAATATCATAGATAACTCTAGATTTGATTTATCCAGTTCTTCGAGGGATAAATCACTTCAACAAGTCAAATTTACACCCATGTCACATTATCACATGATTTTATGTCACACGGAAAGCAAACCAACATATGTGACTTTGTTGATAGTGCAACTATGCGACCTTCAAATGAAAGTCACAAACTAATTGATTTATGGAGAAAAATTTGTGTATGATTATCTTGGTCTGAAAGAAAAAAGCATTGATGTGTTTCCATTATATGGAATTGATCACCAAAAAATAGTTTTTTTCCTCGCTATGTATGCGTTGTGAAATATTTGGTACAAAAACCCTGGCAAAGGGACTTTCGAAAACTACAGATGGAGGTTTCTACCAGAGGCTTTGCAAAATCAAATATGATAGTGGAACATTGGAAGAACTACATGTGAAAAGACATGCCTCGTGAATATACTAGTCCTTCATGCCACATTATGTTGAGTATGAAAATGAAATACAAGAAAATGTATTGGAGAAACTTCATGCCTGTATGCGATGGTCAACTTTGAATTGTATTTTTTTTCTTAGATCTTATGTTTTCATGGAATGTTTTTGCAAGAATTCATGAGGATCTCATTCCTCGATAGTTGTTGACACCACGGGTATAGAATTTTGGTGCGATTGCACATAAGTATTAACCTTCAACGAAAATTGGTAAAATAACTATTTTTCCTCGGGAATTACAATCAAAAGCGTAACATGTTTTTTTGGTGACCGCTCGAAACAAATTAGAAAAAAGCATTGAGGTTCCCTTGGTGAAAGATATAGGGTATACAAAAAGGATATGTTGGATTATCAAATATCTGAGTGTAGTGAACAACATGAAGTTTCTAATCGATTTTAGCAGGGAAAATAAAATTGGTCCCCTTGAAAATCGTAAACAATTTTCCTCATTGAGAACAATTTTCAAAATTAGGTGGCTTAAAATCGAAAGAAAAAAATGGTTCACGGACATTGAAGCTGTGAACAATATGCAGATAAACCTACTCTTACTGAAGCTTGTTGCGATAATATACTTAATAATGTAAATAATTCGCTGGCTTTTTAACCTCCCATTCTAGCTCTACAAGCTACCATAGCGAGATTCTTCATGAGAACTCTGTGGACTCCCAGGAAGAGTACTCTCTTAAGTGGTTTCACAACTTATTTTGGAAGCACTATTCAAGTTCTTTCGTTGGTTCCTCAAACTCGTCCAACAATCATAGTTCCCAAATCTACACCATATTTTTCAAATTAAAAAACTTTTGTTCAACACATCATACAAGAGATGATGATGTCATGTCAACTCAATGGATGAATACCCTTTCCAATGCAAGTTGATTACACTTATTCTTGAGATACATCATGTTTAATAGTGATAATGCTTTGGAGCATTTGTCAATTTTTTTGCTATTAGCTAAAAGAAAACTTAGAAGTTATTTTCAATTCATAGTCACTCCTCTATAGGGGCATTGTTGAGATGTTGTTTTCGATAAAGAAAAAAATAAAAAATCCAATCGTCATTCCTTTCTATAGATATCTTAGGACCTTCGACTTTACTATCTCCAAACATATGTTACAATCATATTTTGCACTTAAACCACATCGTTTTTTTCTTGGAATAGTATTAATGTTGCGAAGAAAACTAAGATGAGCTTCGCGACCTCTTGCTTTATTTCATCTTTTAAGATAGAAAAGAATCCTCCATTAAAGCATTCCCCTTTTTACATGAGTCTCTTTGCAACACATTGCAACAAAGCCATTTGCAAATTGGCTGAGTTCTTCACTATTAACATTGTATCTTGAAATTTGTGCCTTTCGCATAATTGTGAGTAAAAGAAACCTCAAGATATGAAACCTTAGCTAGCCGAGGTAAAGACAACTTTCCACTATTGATCACATTACTTATGTTATGTCAACATCCGAGACAACAGAGTCGGGTGAGGGTCTTATTTTATGTCAACATACGAGACAATAAACTTTTGCACACGATTCTCGACCTCAATGACACTATGTCCTACCACATTTTTAATATTCCTACCATCCATCAATTTTATCACATCATCTCTATCATCCCATTTTCCGATTTGCAATATAGATGTTTGACAAAAAGCACATTTTCTCAGTAAATTCTTTAGGTTTATAGCTCAAGAATACATATGCACCGCATATTTTCCTAGTTCCAAATTACCCATGTACCCCGCAAGAACCAAGAAAGGTCACGTCAAATCATAGCATCGACTTTCAACATGTATTTTATTTATAAATTCCATTGCCTCATTCAAGTGCCTAGCACGACCACTAATATCAACTATGCAATTATAATGCTCCATATTTGAGTGATCTGTAGCAACTAATCATGGAATTAGATGTGTAACCTTCATCCATGAGACACGTGCATGCGCATGAAAGCACACTTTGACAAAGGTCATGCGTTTGGCTTCAAACCCACACTTTGCATTTGTGAAAAAAGTTGGAGTGCCCTGTTCCCCCATAACCATGTTGGGCATAACTACAATCATTGTGTTCCATAAGACTACATCCAATGTTGACTTTCATGTCAAACACTTCTTTTTGCATCCTCATGCTCCCGCATTTAGCATACATGGTAACAAGTGAACTTATCACAGCTGACTCAAATCCAGTTTTTAGCCAATACTTTGCATGGAGCTCCTTGCCCTTCTCTATAGTTGCCCCTAGGATGGCACATGCACTAATTGTACTAGACAAAAAGTGGATTCATCCAAGTGTTATATTTTCTCATTGCATTTTTGACAAAATAGCTTAAAAAGCACTCTCACCATGTTCATTTCTGAAAATTATTCGATTATGCATGAAGGGAAAAAAGGGAATAAAAATGAACCAACTATTTATTACAATTTATCACCAACAAAGTGGTATAATAGTAATGCCATCACTTTGTGTAGTCAGAGTGGAGAAGTTATTGGTGCTGAATGAAAACGAATGCGTTGTCCTCCATTCTATCCATTTCTAAATGCTTTGTATGATCAAAATCATACTGCACCATTTCCCTAACTGCTTTCTAAGATGAAAATCAGTTTCCAATATTATACAATTCATAAAACAACATGGCGAGATTCTGTATAGTTTGCATAAATATTTATATACTACTAGGTATGGGCTTTACATAACCCTTGCTAGATATCTCATTTTCATGAGTATTACCATGCTGTAAACAAATGCCAACATTGTCTTGCGACATCTCTTTGGAAACCAATATATCACATCTAGGGTATTATGCATAAATTCCATACATGAGTGAACACTCTACGATCATGTGATGGGTCATATCCACGATAGCATGACTATCTGTTGCCAATGCCATCATCCAAGTTCTCTTTATGCAACGAGTAACAGGTTCTCTTGGGAATCGATCGCAGTGCGGGACCTGCATGGGAGGTACACAAGACCATTTGAGAAACTCGTGTCCCATGTGGCCATTTGGCCTCATCGAGAGCACAATATTTGTTTACTTTGAACTGCGTAACACCCACTCTCCGATTGATGAGATTCCAAATGTCACCCCACCCGAGTTTACAACATGTGAAGAGAATCTAATCTCGGACTTAGGTTTCATCGAAGGATACCACATACATTCAGATAATTAAGTCTTTCATGTTTTCCCATTTCTTGAAATCTACAGGATTCTTTCTACGGTAAATGATAATAGCCTTGAAGCAACATTTCTTGAAATATATCCTTCTTTCTACTCCCTCACTCTTAGTGCAATTAGTTTATTAAAAAAAATTTAAATTTCTTAAAGATTGGACCTGCGCAATCTCTCTCTTCTCCCAGTGATTAGCTAAGGCACTCTTTTTCTGTTCAACGAACATTCTCTTTAGTATATTTCTTCTCAATGAATCAGTGTCCTATCTCGCACTAAATTACAGAGCTTATCCTAAATCTTCAGACTAATCCAAAATCTTTAGACTGGTCTGGTCCGGTCGGGTCGACTTTTCCTGCAAGCCCAACGTCTGCTTCAATGATATTTCAATTCACTCTTGAAATCAAGGTGCCCATACACCTTATGTAACTCTCTCGTTTTACAGATTTTTGTAGAAAAACCCCTCAATCCACACACATGGAATCATTTATCATCAACAAGTCTTCTCGTTGTTCTACTCGGTTTATTCACCCCGATATCGATAATCCATCACCTGATTCTTCATGATATCCAACCCATTTTCTCCAAGATTACTCCATGAGGCTTTAATAACGCATCAATACTTCTACGAATTCCTCCAAGATCATCTTCTACAAGTGTCTTCAATAGCTATTCAACAATCTTGGATGTATTGAACAAGTTGCTCCAAGGTATTCTCCAAGGTAATATGGACTTAGAGATAACTCTTCGAGGCATGCTCGAGGATATGCTAAGACAACTCCAAATTCACTTCAAGACGTAGATAAAATTTTCCATAAAGAAGCCTACTAAAATATGCTTATAGAATACTCAAAAGGCTTCGTGAAAACCTTCCCCAAACTATGTCCAGTATACTACTCCAAGATATCTTGAATTAGTTGTTACAATTTTTCTTCAATGGGTTCAATATTGCTTTAAAATTTTGTGCCTCCAAATTCTGAAATACATTAGGCCTTTAATGTTTGCAGTACATTGTCAATCCAAAATTGTGGCCAAATCTAGGCTCTTCAATAAGTCTGCAAAAAAATTCTCTAGGATGCTTCTTCAAGTTCCAAAACATTACTCACAGGTCCATAACATTACTAAAAGGAAATCACTATTTTGATGTTATCACAAGTTAGAGAGGAATATTGAAAATAATAAGTGTAAGAACGAAGATAGATAAAATAGGCTCAAACGAAAGTCTCTAAAACCATTCAACAATCAATCTACAACTAGGCCACCACACATCTGAAAATAAACAATTAGCGTATCCACAACTTTGAGGTATAGTTGCCACAATCCCAAACTGCAAGTTAGTTAAAAAGAGTGATTAGGTCTCAACTGTACGGTACTTAAAGTCCGAGTTTGAAGAGAGATATACAGATCTGAACTACAGTTCCACCAGTCTTGCAAGAAGGTGTCATGAATCAACAATAGGTTCCAAAAAGAGTGAGACCACGTTGCAGCGATGGGAAGGTCAAACAACCTCAATTATATGTTGAACATACCACTTAATTTGAGGTTCAAATCCTAAGCCATCAAATTCTCAAGTGCAAAGGTGAAATAAGAAAGGTACGAGTCACTATAGGAGATCAACATTTCTTTTCAAATTTCTTCTTCCTTCAACTGGAGTGAATGATGAGATCCTAGGATTTAAACTTTAGTATTTTCAAAATTTGGGATATATGACATGAATCATATGAAATATTAATTTTCATTAAGCATGAGGGTAGAATGATTAACCTACATGGTCTTTAACACAATCCCTCTAGATTTATCTCTTCAAATATGAGGGCACCCACTCTCATAAAGGACATGTTGGGAGTTTAAACTTTAGTGTTTTAAAACCTTGGGCGCATATTACATGAATCATATGAAATTTCTAGTTATATTAAGCATGAGGGTAGAATGATTAACTTAAATGGTCTTTAACACAATCCCTCTAGATTGGTCTCTTCAAATGTGAGGGCACCCACTCTCATGTTCGCATTTACTGATATTAGCCTTTAGGAAAAGATAAGAAAATATAAAGTGGACTAATGTATCAATCCATGTGAACATGATACCCATTCACTCTCTCACACACTCAATGTGAAAAATTTGTCTCCTAAAGGACATGATTTGGGCAGTATATCGGTTGCCTCAAAAACTTAGGTTCGAGTCAATTCTTCATGCAACATGATACTAAGAAGTTTCTAAGTTGTCTCCTACTAATATGCTAAATTGTTCAGCATTAGTTCAGCAATTCTAGATGACTCTCATGGTGTTGCAATGTTATTTAATCTTACAATTTGGCATACTTTCTTAGTACCACAATGCTGAAAAAATTTCCTCAACTATTAATCCTAAAGAAGCCCAATAATGGGTGAACATGGATAGGTCAGCTTGACTTTTCTCACATGTATTCCATCTCACTTAGAGACTTATTTTGGGAACTCTTATACATTTACTATGTTAGTTTGCTAAGGCCTAAGACGAGCAAAATGAATAACAAGTGTTTGCAAGCAGCAACACACTTGACTTGATTGAACTCGGCCTAGTCTTATGATGGATGTACATTTTAAGGGCTTCTTTCCTAATTCAAAATCGTTGAAGATATATAAAATAACTATTTCATTTGTCCTACAATTCCAATAGTGCACATGGAAAACTTCTCTGCAAATATCTTATGTTGCATATGGTAGGCCTCTGAATAGACTAAGCTTGTACTAGCATTATGCAAACATGACCTGCAAGTCACCACTGTGTTTTGGTTTCTGAAGGCTGCTGCATTATTGACTGATTAGTGAAGTATCAACCAGTGAATAAGTTTCAAGCTTTGGATAAGTCACAATATATATTATAATTTTGTCCTGTAGATTTGCCTCTTGACCAATTTTTTCTAAGAATGCCTCTTATGAAAAAATAAGTTCTTTCCTAACAGGTTATGACCCTCTTGAAAATACCAGGTTCACTAGAACATTGGAAGCAAATATCTAATGCACACATCATGCTACCACTACAAGCCATTGCAGAAAATAGAAACCAAGGTGAAAAAGGATCTTCAACTACATTGTAGATGTTTTACATTGACAAACTTTCTTGAATGTCTATTCTCCAACATCCATAGCATTACCAAAAATAATCATAGTTTGTATTTATCTCCAAATAATATACATTCCAATAAGAAGTTGTCAATCATAGTTTTACCTTGTTTCAATGATTTTCCTTATGCCCTGCTCTCATTTTCAATCAAAAACTAGATTTTGTATATTGATGACGTTCCTACTGTAATATGACCAACTATCGGACAACTATCTCATTGTAATTCTAGATAAAATGAGTAGTGTACCCAAATAATAAAGAAGCTGAAAATGATAGTAGATATTGCAGGGTAAGCAACTAAATAGGTAGTACACATGATATGCTATTCCATAATTCACTACCTTTCCCATTTATAAAATAGTTTCTACAACAATTCCGCTCCATATTAGTTCTTTATGTTGCTATTTATTGAGATTTTGGCTCACACGAGGATTACAATCATCCTTTCCACAGGAGATACACATGGCTTATGCAATTGGCATACCATTGTTGTTACTGTAACTAAAATTTCCTAATAAGAAGTTACAATTGAAACATTGAATTTACTTGTTTTGGTTTCCTAATTGTTATTTATGGCATATATAATACCAGTTGTCCATTGGGATTCATACGTGACCAAATGAAAAAGGCTTTAACTGTTGCTAAATGAAAAAATGTGACAGGCTGGGATTGGAGGGATTTTGTGCAAATTATAATGAAAAATAAAAAAGTGAAGGCCCACACCTCCAGTGCAGTGATAGCAAGGTTTCCTATTTATAATCTTCTAGAGTTGTTATTATTATTATTTTTTCATTTCTTTCTGACCGTTTCTCCCTGGTCAAGGTGTTTCTCAAGTTTGTCAGCTTTGAATGCTAAACACGCTGCTTGATGTCTTGCAGTGGAAACACCTCACATCTTAGCACAGGTCCAAGATCTAGTTCTGGTACAATAGTGCAAATTGTGGAAGATTTGGTAAGTGTCTGCTACTGAAGGCCTTGCCACTGTGACCCAAGTGCTATTTGGCCACAACTAGAAGGTTAGTGCATTGGGAAAAAGAGAATGTTGTGTGTGTTGATGCTGAACACAGGGCATATTTTTGCAAGCCCGTTTTCCCATCATGTGCAAGAGAAGTTTGCATCTGCAAGATGCACATAGCATTCTCTTTGCCCAATAAATAACCTTCTAGTGTTGCATGAGCTTCTAGCCTCTTTAGGCTAAGGAAGTGTCCAGAACTTTGTCACTCTTAGTTCATATTTATCCTATGAGTTTAGTATGATTGCAAGACTTTTGCCTTCACATTGCTTCTCAATTTTTCTGCCATAGCCTTAGAGCTACTCGGGTTTGGGGTTGTTCCCTAGATATCTCTTGGGGTTTGGACCAACTTCCTGATATGTTGGAAGCATATCTATACCTCCAACAGGTATATCACTTATCATAGGCATTTTTTTTCTCCAAAATGTCATTACTCTCGCAAAAGGGTGCATTCTAGTTTAGGATTCTTTCTCCCAAAACTCAACATGTTGTGTGCATTGTGGTGCATGTTGGGTGATTTTGATGGCTTGTACAAACTAGTTATTAGACAATGTTTCTAACCTCATAGGAAGGAGCTACTTAGCAATGGATACCTATCTAACAATTACTGGTATTGGTTGTTCATTAGTATATTGAAAAATTCATCGTCGGGGATTAATGTTTCAATTTTATCAAGTGTCTCTTGTTTCATATTCAAAACAGGATGGAATTTGCATGCACTTAGTTCATTGGAGCAAGGCTTTTTGTCTTTCCTTGAATATTGAAAGAAAGTTACATAAGAGATCCCTAAAGATGGAGCATCATTGACAACAATTCAAGCTCCTCTTTGTGGATGTTTTCTAATCCCTCTTCTTCTGCTCCTTCCCCTTGTCATCTTCATTTGTTTACAAGGCATTACAAAGATACCCATAAGTCTAAATTTTAGCCCAAAATCAATTGTAATGATAGTGGAAATGTCACAAGAATATTTTTATTATCACTAATGGTCTGCCCATTCTAATGAGGGATGTATTAAGAAAAGAGTTCTCAACACATATTTCAGTGGCTGAGCAAAAGGAAGGAGAAGTTTAAAATGATTATAGTCAAAAATTCCAGTTACATAAGTGGTTATTGTGGATGTCCCAATCCATGGTGGGAATGCCTCTGCTACTAAGTACGGTAATTCTAACAATTCAAAAAAAAATGGAAAAACAATTCTAAGCCCACAATTAGCCTTAAACATCATTGACTACTTCACTTTAGACAAGGATGCTTTATTTGTGAAAAACTGTTGCATTATAGTTAATGGTAGTGATAAAATATTATTTCACAAGATCATGTGACTTTTCTTAATTTTCCTTCAAAATGTTAACCTCGGTCTAAAATTTTAGGGTTGGATGAAGGATAAGGAACCAATGCAAGTTATGAAAGTCCATCAATTCACTTTTTCTATTGACCACTCTTTGATATTATTAAGTATGATGGCACTCTTGTTGACTGCTATGGTCTTATTCCTTGGAAGGTTTTATCAGCATGATTGCCATGCAAGCTATTATACATTGTCTTGAAACTTCCCTATTTTTGCAAAGAAGTTAGCGTCATGCTAGTGATTAATTTGAAACTTTATTTTAGTGGAAAAATTCACTGTTTTTTGGTGGAATAGTTCATAATTTATTCTAATCTTTTTTTGCAAGTGTAATAGTCACAATTATAAATGTGTGGTTTAGTTAATATGGTTCTCAGTTATATCTAGATACGCTTTTCATCATTTTCTTTGAATACTTCTCTAGTGCTCCTGAGGTCCATGTTGTTATGTTTATTGGTTGTTTGTGTGGAAACCTTTTCCTAAGGTTCTGTAAGGTAAATCCAAATGCAAAAAATACTATTTTACATATTGATATTTGTTCAATACATTCTTGTGTGATACTGAATTTCATAAATCTAGATGTCTATTTCGTTATCTATATCAATATATAAGAACAGGGCCATGGATTGTTCATATTTCTCAAACTATGGATTTGTTCCTTTCCTATTGCATGTTCTTTTATATTGTTACGTTGTGATTCAAATTTATAGTTGTGCTTTCGAGTTATTCTCCTATGTAGTACATGCTTTGTTAGATTATATCAAAATTTATTCTTATTGTCTTTTTCTTATGTATATTGAACATATTATTTCTAGCAACTTTTGATCTTCCTAGATTTTCTATTCCTTTGGTGTATCTTTGCACCTTTAGGGGCAATTCTAGTTTAAATTTTAATTCTTTAAAGGGTGCTAGCTTAATGGAAGAGCACCTGCTTTACAAGCAGGAGGTTGGTGGTTCGATTCCATCGTGCCCTGATATTCATAGGGAATGACGACGATCAATTTTTGGTGACGAATGCTCTTTTGACCATCACAATTGAACTTATGGTGACATTTTTCGACCCTCACCAAAAAATGAAATGGTGATGGTCAACAAATGCCACCATATATATGCATCAATAGTGACGACCATTGAAGTTTCATCACCATAAATCTTTGTTGTTGATATGAAATGTTGAGGGACATTGTTTATCATTATATTCATTATTCGTGACGGACCTTGATGTCACCAATGAGTTTATGGTGACTGTCAATGAACGACGCCATATATATGCACCGATAGTGATGGCCATGAAAGGTCTATCATAAAAAATCATTGTTGTTCATATGAAATGGTGACGGTCACTATCCATTATTATAATCAATATTCGTGACAGACCTTGAATGTCACCACAACACGTACTTTCGGCGATGGCACCATTGGTGACGTTCATTTTTTTGGTGATGGAGGCTATTTTCCATCACCATTGCTCATATGAAATGGTGACGATCACTATCCATCACTATAAATCATCATTGGTGACGGACCTTGAATGTCACCACAACACCTATACTTTTAGTGACGCCACCTTTGGTGACGTTCAATTTTTTGTGACGAAGGCTCTTTTGACCCTCACCAATGAGCTTATGGTGACCATTTTCGCCCCTCACCAATGTCCTTTTTTCTTGTAGTGCTATGGTACATTTCTTTTTGATTTACATTGATGTATATTATTTAATATTGAAATTTTCATTATTCTCACCAATGTATATACATTCATTACACTTTATTTTTATGTTTGTACATGGAACTTGAAGAAGAAGAAAACAATCAACACAGTGAACAAAAAATTCCTCAAAATAACCCAAGTCATGGAAGTAGCTCGAGCAGTGACAACAGTTCCAACGAAGAATGATGATCGATATGTTTGGATATCAAAACAAGGCGTTGTATTTTTTGAAATATTTCTCTGTGAAATCAGAAATTTTGATTAATGTAGTGGACATAATGTCCCAATTAAAAGATATAGGGATACCAATAAGTGTCCCATTTTGTATGAAAAAGAGTGTCTTATTCATATATATAATAAAATACCTTTTATTTTATTCTTTTGTGTTCTCAATTGTCATTGTGAAATGTTACACCACTGATTAAATATATGGATGATTAAATATTATAATGAAGAGATGCGGAATATGATGATATGATATAACAAATTAATTGAAACATCACATTCAAATGCACTAATAAAAATTTAATTGATATGAACACTGCTATAAGATATGTGTCAACTTTTTATGAATAATGAATTTAAAAAAATCACAATAATTGCACTGTCACAGGTCAATGTTTCTAAGAAATAGAAAATTAACATCAGTGCATGTTATTTACTGCACATTGGTGTGTTTTTATGATACTGCGGACCGGTGCATTTCTACGACCTATGGGAACTACACAAATACTAGTACTAATTATAACACACGGTGTGCTTTATCGATGACTCCCACCTGAGTAGTCTGATAGGCGTTCCTTGCACCAGTGCGGTTTTCCTTTAACGTGCTGGTGCATTTCTATAATTTAACGACTAGGTGTGTTTTAGAACCTAGACAGCCTGGTGCAGTTTTACACCTTAATGGCCCAATGTGACTTACTGGCTGACACACATCGGACCATTGCTAAATACCCTAGGGCATCCGAAATTTGTTTTCCATTGCGGTGCTTGGTATGTTTAGAATATCGGTGCATTCATGGTAAAGTGCACTGGTGCGTTCACACCTGATTCATGCACCGATGAGAAAAACATATGTAACAACCTTTGACTACCAAGTTTTTTTTAGTTGTGTTGAAGTTTCGTTAGAAGCTCTGCCAAAAACTCTGTTACCGAAAAGGAATGTTGTAACAATTTTTTATTTTGACAATTTTGGCCAATTTTATATTACTAAAAACCTCCTTTATAACCTCCGTTAGAGGGTCTTTTCCATGTAGTGAACACCTATTCCTACAACTGACACACAACACAACACATATACCTGCATCCGTTCTACGAAACAACACATACACCTACGCACAATGTACAACACAATACATACACATATACCCAATGTACGACACAACAAATACACATGTTACGATACCTAGACCACACAATGCACATACACAATACCACACATACACAAAATAACATGTACAACATGCTTACAATACCACATGTGCACAACACAACATGTATGACATGCACAAAATAGCACATGTACAACAATACCACATGTACAACATGTACACAGTACAAATTGTACACAACACCACCTGCACAACATGTACACAACACAACACCACATGAACGACATGTACACAACACCACCCACATACAACACCCCATGTAAAACATGTACATGACACCGAATGCATACAACATCACATGTAAAATCATACACACAACACCACATGTATATAGCACCATATGTACAACATGCACACCAAACCATATGTACACAACACCGCGTATTCAACAAGCATAAAGCTCCAAATGCACATAACACCGCATATCCAACATGTAAAAAGCACCATATGTACAAAAAAATGCATAAACAACATGTACACAACACCATATATACATAGTGTTGCATAAACAACATGTACATAACACCATATATGCAAAACACCACGTGCACACAACATCACAGGTGCAACATGTACAACATATATACAAAAATAATACTTCACATCCATAGAACACACACTAAATCTACCAAGAAACCTTACTTCTAGTGTCTTTCCACTATTCATGCATGTTCCAACATGTTGCAAATGACACTTCTTTCACCCCATCGATGTATCCCTCCATAAAATGAACATAGGCATAGTACAAGCATATAATATCAATTCATATGCACATGATATTGACCTTATATGTCTAGCATGGTTACTCTTCCCACTTGATTCCTCATAAACCATGAATCTCTTCATGCCATTCACCTTCATAAGCAATCATTCCTCCACAAGAATGATTCTTGATGACCCTGTTAGAGAACAACATATGTAAATACATATATACATATAACATCAACATAAAACAACCATGATACATGATGACCCTTTCAAACAATGTCATACATACGTATATATACATTTAATCATTAACATAAAAAAAACATGATCTTAGTCAACAATATACGTACATACATGTATGCATATATATACATAAGCATAATCATGATTACAACATAATTACCAGATATCATAAGGTTAAGGTTAAGAGAACTTCCTGTATCCATGCACAACATGCACAACATTGAGAACAATAGTTCCCAACTTAGCCAAGGAATATGTTACCTTAAGACCATTTACTTTACCTTTACTACTACCTTCTATTGATTGTTTTGCCATCATCCATTTATACCAATGGACCCAACAAACTCAATCGACTGTCATGTTCTTGCCTTCAGATGCCCTTATACTTGCATTGAGCATCATTCGAGTCTTTCATTACCTGTCAGGATTCATTCAACTCTCCATGAGCTCCATTAACTTTCTCTTTCGCAAACCAATTACAAAGACTCTCAAAACATAAAAGGAAAGAACAAGAAGCAACCACAAAGAAAAACCATGAAATACCAATAACAATACGATGCTACAAATAAAGTGGTATGGCCATACACTAGGAATAAAAAAAACTTCAAATCAAGCACACACAAGTCACAAAAGACCGAAATCACAAGACTAGAAACAAACACCACGACTCAATCCCCATGGTTCCCAAGGAAATATAAACATGTGCCTTCTTCAATAAGTCACGACAATATCTTGCCATGTAATTCCCTGTGTCATACTGCCATAACACATAACTGTCAGTGCATAAATAAATGTACAATATACCAGTTACCTTACCTTGTTGTGCCAAGCACATTTTACTTGTAACTGAACACATCCATGACATCCCTCAAGGGACTCCAATTCCAATGAAAGACCTAGATATAACTAGAGACCAACTAATATACCTGTCAAATACATGTTCATGAATATATAATATATCCACGTAATGTCAAACAAAATCAAGGTTAAGAATAATTCCTGTATGCAAAGCACTCATTCGTTTGGAATTGTGTGTTCTAAACATTGCGAAAGGAATTCTTACCCAATTACTTCCTTTTACATTTTACCTTTCTACAATTGAGTCTTATTACATGCTATCACATCAACCAATTGTTTGTTATATAAAACAATCAAATGTTACATTGTCATCCTAATACCAAGCATGTTTATGTGCAACTTCTCACACATGTCGATCACATGTTCCAAAGATCAAGACAACATATATATTAATTCGAAATCAATCGTTACCAAGTCTAAAAACCATGTCATAATCAACAATCAACTCACATTCATTAGTCATAATACATAATTCTACAACTATCACCTACTTACACTCAAGTATATATCAGCCAAATCAACACATATGTGTTAGTACAACCATCCTAAACAATATCATTTCTTCATGCAATATTAAAGACACATACTCATATCATGTAATTAAACAAACATTCAAAAAATAGATATATGACATAATAGACACCAAACACTCAAACACTAGATAGGAGAAATAATAAAACATTCAAGCACCAAGTACATAACATAAGAAAACTCATACCTTAATGTATCTCACGGGAGGATATCTTGTCTGCAAAATCAATCTAGATTAGCACGATGTAACTTCATAGCACATCAAATCAAAAATAAATTTGTCATGATATCCATGATAGTAGCTAGCTAACAATTTCACATCGTAAACTCATAACAAATTGTCATTTGTGCATAACAATCACATATGTAAAGTCAATCTAGATTAGTACAACACAATATCACAAATAGGTTGACTCATACCTGAATATCATAAACCTAACCATCTCAATAGGCCAATACAGATTAGCCTGATACATATAACGTACATATCTTAAATTCAATAACCATAATCCTCATGCATATGACCACAATGCATATAATAATAAGTTACTGACCTTCATGACTAACCGATGCATGTACATGTGATCACACTGATTAACTAAAATCTATCATACCTGTAACTGAAAAAACCATAGGCTAACAAACATGTACATAACCCTAATGCATATCACAATCATTAACCAACATACCCGCATACCCAACATAAAAAAAATTATGGCGATATTCTCTTACCCCAAAGTCTAGTTCTGCAACATCACTTCGATGATCTGCTTCTCCTACTAGATCTCAACCAAGACATCAACATCATAACATACTAGTAACATCATGATGACATAAACTACAACAATGAACTCATGGACAACCACATTAACCATGAAAATGCATGCATAACAAAATATAAACACTAACATGCATAACCAATGCATGACTGACATTCACTCACGATGACCACATCCAACAACAACACCATCAAATTTCTTATCACAAAACAACTCCAACCATGACTAGTACCATACATAAACCACAAGCACATATACCAAAAGCACAAGGAACACATATCCCAACTACATGTATTCATGAACAACACACTTCCTATCCATTCCAAGGGGTGAACCATGCTTTGATACCACTCTATGGTATCAGATATCACACAAGGAGAATAAAAACAAGACATCACCCAAAGAGAGAGAAATCCGCAGTGATACCAATGTGTGGTATCAGATATTACACAAAGAGAGTGCAACCATGCTCTTATACCACTATGTAACCACCCTCTTCCCACATTTACCCAAGTTAATCATTCCACTGGGTAAACATGTGATAACCATTCCATTGGGGTAACAACCCTTCCAGGTGATCAATCCTTGAGACAACTTAAAATTTCACTGTTGTGGACCCTCAACTACTCCCATGACAAGATATGCATGCAACTGAGTCCTTCGAGTCACTCCCACAACAAGGCATGACAATGAATCTAGAAATTTCCAGGTAGTTTTGTACTAGCAACCCTGTATTCTAAGCCAGTTTTTTGGGGCCAGGTCTTAGGCCACTAACCAGAACTTCATGAAACTCCTAGAAATGATAAATAACATTGAAACAAGGTTACTAATGAAAAAATTTGATGATAGAAATTTCGTAACACATGTCAGAAATCAGTAATATATAGGTCATAACAACATATATGAGCATAAGGGTCTCATAATCATCTAATATTTGTAAAGAAGAATTGATTACTTATCACAATAACTTCATTATCATATACTAGGTTATATATTAATTTTTCATTCATTCGATAATTAAAACATGATGAGAGCCATACACCAAGTGTGTCATAAAATATACTCATAACCAACATAAATAACAAGGATATAACAACCATAAAAACCACAAATGAGCAAGTATATTTACCCATAAAATACAAGAGGGAAAGAGCTCTTAATAATATGTGTAAATTGCAACTAGGTCAGGGACTTCCATGTACAACCTGACCATAGATTAGGTTGAAATAGATATTTCTTTTAGTTAGTCATCCTCATGCCAGATTCCAAGCATGAATGTGGGATATCATGGAAAAAAACAAACAAAACCAAAGCAGGGCTTCCGAAGGCCAAACCACCTCAACTCTCAACCAATGATTCCACCACATGGTCAGAAATCACTAACCATCACCACATCGGTCACTACTTAAGTTGTATAAGGCTCTGAAGCATTTGTTCCAACCAGGGCTTTCATGACTAGTAATTCAACCCACAAATGTTGTCGGATTTCAAGAGCATTTTTCCAACCAGGGCTTCAAGGACTAGTAACTCAACCCACCAAGGGCTTTGAGAGCGTTTTCCCAACCAAGGCTTCCATGAATAGTAACTCAACCCAATATGTTAGAGGGCTTCCAAACTGTTTTTCCAACTAAGGATTTCAGGAGCTAATAACGCTACCGACAACCATAAGGAACATGAGAAAAAACCATAAAAAAAACAAACCCACAACACCGTGGCTATCCAAGAAATTGTAAGGCTAGGAAAAAAACTCTTTCAATCCAAGAAATCCTCAATTTCAATGATAGATGATACCCAAGAAATCACATGCATATGCCATGCATGACAAAAATAGAGAGTAAATCATACATGAAAATCTGTATCTACAAGAAAAAACCGTTGTAGCTATTGATCCTAATGTCCTCTTGTGATTTCGTGCTCTTCCTTTTCCTTCTTGCTCCAAATCCTACGTATGAAACACTCCTCCAAGAGTGCTCCAAGAAAAACTTAAGTGTCCAAGAGTATGAGAAAGAGAGAGAATATAATGTGAGCTCCAAAATTGAAGTGAAAAAGTATGTGAACTAATCCTCATAAGCCTTTTATTAATAAAAACCTCTATTTTCTTTATTTTCCTTCATCTTACTCCTCACATGCAATGTGACCTTTCACCTTCCTTTTATCCTATTTTCTATCATTTTCATAAATAAATGCCAATAAATGCTACTCTTCCTTTCCAAAGCCTTTGCCAATTTAATTTAGCCATAATAAACTAAGTGAAGACCCGCTAGGATTTTTTTCCCACCATTCATATTGGAATACGTGTCCCATGACCTTGGTCTTATATTTTTTTTTATTGAATTTTACGAGAGCTGTTACAAAATAACATAAAGTAGATCCCCTCTACTAAAATTAGCTTTTCATTGTGAAGGATGGAATCTTTATCATTTTGAGTTGATATTTTCATGACATGAATGTTGGGTATGTGTTATATTTTTTGCACGACTATCCCTAGGAATTGTTACATTGCGCTGGGCGCAAGGGCTGCAACAAACCCACCTCTTAGGTATCGCCCCCATGCACAGGGTTTTAGGAAGTGCCCCAATATTTCTTTGGGAATACCTAAGGATGGTTGGGTTGATCGAACGATGATGTTGGACCCACCCATGGTTTTACATAGTTTTTCGCATGGTTTTATGCATGATGATTTTTCTCATGGTATTTTTTTGATCTAGCTAATGTCACTACAATATTTATGCTCTAATCCAGGGTTAATGGATTGAGAGTTTATGAATGATTTGACATGTATTTAATGTATTATAACATTTAAAAGATCATAATGCAAAAATAAATCATGTTTCCTCGGTTTTGGGCTCCAAGAGTAAAATATCCATATATATTTTATATTCTCACCTTATATATTTTATTTTTTTTAAGAATTCGTTTGTAGGTAATTTTTGTATAGGGTTAAAGTCTTCAATAATGCATGAAAATATTCCATTCATCCACTCATTGAGCTTGATCATCACTAATTTTTCACTCACACACACACACACACACACACACACACACACAGAGATATATATATATATATATATATATATATATATATATATATATATAATTGACCTAGAGATTTCACTGAGAGGAGGTTTGGTCATTATTTATTCTAGAACCAATTTGATCAACACAAAACCATCTCATAATATCTAGGAACAAAACCCATGTGGTGATTTCCTGATAGATAAGCATGAGTATTCCAATTGATAATTGGTTATCATATCTTCACCACGGATACAAGATCCTAAAATTTTATAACTTTCATTAGCAAATGAAAAAAATCTAACGCAATTGATTCATCAAAAATAAGGAAAATCATGTAAATTTGAAAGCTTGTTACATCGTAAAGTTTTTTGCAATCAAAACCCATGTGGTGATTTCCTAATAGATAAGCATGAGTATTCCTATTGATAATTTGTTATCATATCTGCACCACAGTTACAGGATCCTAAAATTTTATAACTTTCATTAGCAAATGAAAAAAATCTAACGCAATTGATTCATAAAAAATAAGGAAAATAATGTAAATTTGAAAGCTTGTTACATCATAAAGTTTTTTGCAGTGAATTCCTTGGGAAGAATGAAGGATATTGAAAAAAAAGATAATAAGGAGGTAATATGGAGAGTAATAGGTCAAAAAGGGAATCCATGATAGTGAAAAATGCATCAAAACTAGGGCTTAATACTCTCCTATATTGTTATTTGTTGAACAAATTGTTGTTATTGATGTCAAAGGGCTTATATCATTGATGTTATATATAGGTATCCAAGTATATTAAAAGTGGTTTCTTGTAAAAAAGAAGAAGAAAAATTTGTGGTTTCAAACCTATAATTTAGGGCGCCCATGGTATTTACCATGGTATATTCTCATAGTATTTGAAAAAGTGAAATAAAAAGGCGAATTGATTGTTTGATTAATGAATCGACATCACTCTTTGAATGAAAATGTATTTTCATGAAGAGTTATGATAATATATAAAAGGAGAATACATTGGAAGGAAACTGTGTGTGATAAAAAAATGTAATTTGTGGAGTGAACAAGCCATCTTGGAATTTTTGCTATAACTTTTTTTTATGGAATAATTTAAATGGTAAACTTTTGAGCATTATATTAAGGAGAGATTTAGTGCAACATTGGGCTAAAATTTCAAATATTTATTCCATATGATTTTGGAGATATACGATGTGGAAGTTATGTTTTATGACTAATATTGAAATATGCTTGAAATGTGTTATTTGGATATGTTCACTATAGTTTATATTTTGGGACATTTCATATTGTGAAAAATTATATAGTAGTTAATACTAATCTACCTTTCCATAGCAATTAGGCTTAAGAGTTGAGCTTATATATTTTTTCGCTTTTGACATGTCTATGTGAAGAGAGGGGAAACATCCTTAGATACCCGAATCCTATATCCGTTCCAAACAAACCATATAAACATTAGAATTATTCCCATTTATTTCCATACTTGTAGCCTTATTATAAAGTTGTAAAATGTTCTTGAAACATCATCCCTCCCTTCATGATCCAAAACAAAATAGTAAAACATCATATAGAAATAGTAAAAGTGAGAGTTCCTTAGATATTCTTATTCTCACCCCATTGATTCTCCTCATTCTCCTAGTTTCACTAATGTCTCTAAATCTCTATGCTACCAAAAGAAAAAGGTATGATGCCAGTGAGAGATACTTCTTAAGTTCCCTTGACAACAAAAGGAGAATGGTGTGATGCACGTCGATTAGAAAAGAACCCTCTATGTCACTGATGCAAAGGCTTCCTTCACTAGAGCGCACCAGATGCTTAAAACGCTCCGTTTGAAAATGTATAGATCCTACATCATATCATCTAAATGTCGATGGTGTACATGAAAGACATGTTCGCCCACTGCCGTGAATCTAACCTGAATTATATCTAAGGTGAACAAAATCGACTCAGAAGATCTCCCTAGAGAATGACAATCTCATATTGGTGTGCCAAGTCGATGGCAGAGTTTCAAATATGGCAGCGCACCTTTGGGAAGAAACATCTGTCAATACTGTGGCACTATTTAGGTTGCATGAAAGGGCCTTAAAAGCCTACTCTCATTTGCTCCTACATGTATATGAAGATTGTCTATAGGAAACCATAAGGGATGGAGAACTTCAATTAGAACCTAAAAGGTGATGTTTAAATTCATGCACCTCTTGGTAGACAGGCGCATTGATGCATATGCGAAGGGTCTCTAGAACCACAAAGCAGAAAGGCTCAATATTAAAAGGGCCATTAATGTGGCTTGAGTAACATTTTTCGACTCTCGATCTTTCAAAACAAGAAGCCTTCGTGTTATGAGGTAAAGCAAGTGATCAAATTAAAACAAGGCTCGAAGATATCTTGGAGCAAAACTAAGCGTAACATTATAAAAGGCACACACTCAATGGACCAAGGTGATGTTGTATGTTTAATGCCAAATCACAACGCAATTTAGTTTGCAAACCATATAATATGGCGGATCACAACCATATGAAAACTCATGACCATTGGGCTCAAATAATTCTATGGGGCAGTTTTGATCTACGTTAAAACGTGTTGAACGAATATCTAATGGTCAAGGTTTATTTGTAAAACGTGGAGCGGGCGCAAAGGTTCAAACAAACGTTCGGTCAACTTTACGTTGAAACCCGGTGCAGAATGACACGAAGACACGTTGCATGGAGTTATACATTCGACATGCACGTTGCATGGAGCCAAAGACTTATATATGGACGCAAATTTTGCTATGCCGAAGTCTAGTATTGGGGCAGGCATATATGGTGATCGTGTTAAAACGCAAACTTGGAGAAGATATATGTTGTATGGTAAAAAGAGGACAGGGGGAC
Organism: Pinus albicaulis; assembly: GCA_034641835.2. Lineage (NCBI taxonomy): Eukaryota > Viridiplantae > Streptophyta > Pinopsida > Pinales > Pinaceae > Pinus > Pinus albicaulis. The sequence goes on from CM076581.1 coordinate 1,606,440,382, forward strand.
GGTCAAACAACTCACGTTGAAACATACGGGTTCCCAAACGTATAAAATAGTGAGATGTTGGGTGAAACTCGATGGACACGATTAGAAGAAGAGATAAAGAATAACCCTTCCTCAATTTTATGTCATCGTAGCTCATTAGGGTTATGTCAAAATTTTACTGCGTAGTTTTTTTGACTTTTTGTTTTAAATAAACTTGGGCACACCTTCCAAAGGAATGAAGACTAATAACCTCCAAACTTATTACGGATAGCAATCGAAGAGGAGTTATTTTTATAAGTGGAGATGCCCATCGTGGTGAAATTACAAGATATGATGATGGTGAAATTACAATGCAAGGAGTCCAACGTCGTTGGCATGAAAATGCATGGGGCAGACATATGTTTAATGGTCCTATGTTCAAATTCGTTGCATGGAACCAAACGTGAAATATTTACGTTGCATGGGGCGTAAATTATTTCGACTGGCTCAAATGCTCTCCTGCTGAAGCTGTAATCCACAATGAACATTTGCCTTCATGTTAAAGTTGCAATTCATGATGAATATATAATGGTCAGCGGTATGCAAAGGTTTGATGGCGGAGGTTTAGAGCGGAGATATTTTATGATCAAAACCTATGTTTAAAACGTGGCAGCGAATATTATAATGGTGCAACGTATGAAAATCTACAAACATGTTTGAGCGGTGCAATACATTCCCCAAGCCATGTGAGAGGGTGCAATGAAACTACATGGGCACGTGGCATACATACAACAGTCAACACACGGTCAGAGCTATAAGAACGTACATTGCGAATAGACTTAAGCGTTTCTATGGCAAAGTCTTATTCTTTGGAGCAGAGATTTAATATTGGATTAAAATGTGCAGAGGACAGAACAAGTCCCCGCGCTTCATGCCGTGTCAGAAGGACACAGGCTGCCGAGGCGCACTGCCATGCATGAACGATTATCCTGCTGCACTCAAATGGATTTTTCTGATCGAAAAAAAAGTTGATACACAACTTTTCAGGAATCATTTAGCTCTGCGCCTGACATGCAAGGATGTGACGGCCGTTGCACCGCTAAACCCTGGCACGCAATGACAATGCTCGACATGACCGTTTTTCATATGGAAATAAGTTGGAATCTCTTCGATTCTGATTTCGTTAGCATGGCAAGTAGGAACTCTGAGAAAATAAGCATTCTCTGCAAGCACACTGCGTCCAGCACAGCCTTCAAGCCTGCGATAAAACGCCTTGGTATATTTAAAGGGCACCAAAGGAGTTTACAAATCAAGCACATACTTGTCACGGGGCCGGGTTATGTCCAAAAGTAGGAATGAATACACGTAATTATCGTGCCTTGGTGTAACCGAAAGGTGTTACGGTGGGCGTTGCCTGGCGGAAGTTTATGTGCATAGCTAATCTTGCAACAATACTGTGATCTCACGAGAATATTGTGAGCGCGCCTCAAGGAGTGGAAAATGTATTGTTAGTGCATATCATAATGCATGTCGCAGCGGGCATACGGAGCATGTTTCCCAAGCCAACACTGCCCATCAACTGAGTCTACATTTCAAACTCAGTCTACAGCCATACTAATATGCATTTGCAGTAGTTGAAGAGGCGCAGGAAGAGCCTACACCATTCACTCTGATGACATAGTGACACAGCGCCTGACCACACAGGGGTCTAACTAATTTTACTATGATAAAGTTATCGTATTTTTTCATGTTGATTCCCTAACATGTGTAGATATATATACATATGGCTGATTTAAATTCGCTTATTTGTAGGTTTTATGAGAAGATGTTGGAGCAGCTATGTCCACCCAAATCGAAAAAAATACTAGCTCTCTCCAAAGGATGCAGATCTGGGTTTCAGATCAAACTCAAAACCTCGTGTTATGTGGATACTTAGTATCTTGCTCGAAAAAGAAACCATTCTGCCCACTTATCATCACATTCAAAATCCCTCAGCGTGGAAGTGACACCACTAGAAAATAGCAGCTATCGTTTCATGACGAGGGCTAAGGCTAGCCTCCAGAGAACAAGGTCATGAGATCTCTGAAAGAAAAGGAAAAAGGAACTCACATGTCTGCCGAGGTCGCGAGGTCGCAAACCTCCAGCAGGTTGCAAGGTCACATTCTTTATTTTTCTCTAAATATGCGACCCCGCGACCTAGCGACCTAGTCGCAAGGTCGCATATCTTTGTTTTTCCACTTTTTGCGACCCTGCGACCCAGCGACCTAGTCACAAGGTCGCAAGGTCGCATACCTTCGGTTTTCGGCCTTTTGCGACCCTGCGACCCAGCGACCTAGTCGCAAGGTTGCAAGGTCGCATATCTTTGTTTTTCCACCTTTTGTGACCCCGCGACCCAGCGACCTAGTCGCAAGGTTGCAAGGTCGCATACCTTCGGTTTTTTCCACCTTTGCGACCTCGCGACCCAGCGACCTAGTCGCAAGGTCGCATTCTCTCATTTTATTACAACTTGCGACCCCGCGACCCAGTCAGGTCGCAGGTCGCAACAGCAGCCAGGTCGCAGGTCGCAACAGCGGCTCAGGTCGCAGGTCATAAAAGGACTAGGTCGCAAGGCAGCCCAACGATCAGGAAGATGAAAGGTCCAGGAAGCCCAAAGGGTTGGTTTTGTTTTATAAATACTCCTTCGGGAGCTTGTAAAAGGGTTTTTTCTTTTGGAGACTCAAGAGCTACATAGTATTGTATTGAAAGATTATACTCTTGTGCATATGAATACAGATACTTGTTAAAACCCCTTTGTTTGGATGACGTGTTTTACTGCGTGAACACTATGTGTATTTTCTTATACAGTTTCAGAACATCTTTTGATTAATGAAGCTGCCCTCTTTATAGCATCATTTATGCATCATGGCTATCTATTTTTGTGTTGATGATGTTCATTTTACCATTTTCTCTATTAATGAATGTTAATGAACTATTTTGTTAGCATTTCGTTTTATCTTTCAGAAAGTAAAGGCACATCTCGCCATAAAGAACTATTTCTGTTGTGGTCAGACTACCTTACAAGCAGTACCCCAAAGACGTGTTGCTAATGACATCTCCTTAGGCGTACATGCTTTATTTATTGCCTCGCTACGTATAGTGTTTTGTTCGTGTTTAATGCATCAGTCATGTATTCTATATCATGTGAATAAGTGTGTGTCCACAGGTTCAATCAGGTTCTTTTGAGACCGAAGGGAAGGCGTCTTAAGCGGTAGCCGAACCCACACCCCGGATGGGATCCCTACTCCAAATGGTTCAAGGTCTAATTGGGACTTTCTACCGGGGAGATCCCCTACTATTGGCTGGACATATTTTCCCGTCAACATATTTGGCACTAGAAGGAGGGCCTGAACCTCCGACCATATGTTTAACGAGAAGGGGGGGGCTAGATGACAAGCTGAGCCCTTAGAGCCTGCAGTTAATCTCATATCTATAATGGCTCATTCCCAAATCATTCTCCCGAGATGTTTTTCGGAGTTTTATGAACCTGGATACTTCATCCCCGATAAACTTATGTATCACTTGTCCCAGTTAAAATTTGATGGTGAAAATGGGATACCCATAACCCAACACCTTTTAGATTTCGACGACATTGGTGAGTGCTACCAAATTGAAAATGAAGGTTTCATTTGTTTTCTTTTCTTCCTCACTCTCGAAGGTCGCGCTAAGAAATGGTGCTGCACTTTGCCAGAAGCTTCCATCCATTCATTTGAACAACTCGCCAGTGAATTACAACAAGCTTTTCACAGGTATGATTTTCATAATGTTTTACTAAAGATAAATGACATCAGAATGGAACCTAAGGAATCTTTAGATGAGTTCTCTATCAGATTCGTTCATTATTGTTTTGAGTTCCCTGAAAGGATGTCGATTGGAGGTTGTTAAGAGAACAATTCGCGTATGATATTCTCGTTTCCCTTGAACCATTTCAGTTAGCAACCCGACCTGAGCCTAGTGTTTCCTATGAAAACTCGCAAGTCAACGGCTGTTCTGACTTTGAGTATTTCACATACCATGTCGAATCTGAACACCCCAGTGGCTCATTATCTATTTTTGCTGATGAAACCTACCCCGAGCCCACTCGATGTCTCCTTTGACTTAGTCCTAAATCTGGTTCACATTCGGATTATGAATTAGGTTCACATTCGGATTATGAATCTGGTTCACATTCAGATTATGAATCTAGTTCACATTCATATTATGAATCTGGTTCACATTCGGATGATGAATCTGGTTCACATTCGGATTATGAATCTAGTTCACATACGGATTATGAATCGACTCCTACCCCGCATAAAGTTGATTCTCTTACAACGTCGACCATATCATCATTTTCTCTGAATGACACGGATGCGCGGGTTGGAAAGCCTCGTATGGTTGACGCCCCTGCGACTCAATCTATTCGTTCATTATTCCCCGGTTGGTTTCCCGATCCCGCCACACCAGTAATTTCTTCGAGACATTCAAAATTTCCTTATACTGGTATTGGCGACAATCATAAGCATGCAGATGGTGTTCCACCATCACAAATCAAAATCGATGAATCTTTTAGATCTAATCTTTCTCACTCGGAATCTTTAGATAGCCATGGGAGCGATTATCTGACTGGGCAACCTCAAGATGTCCTCTTTATTGATCCATCCCAGTCGGTAACTCTCGAGGAGCCTGACATGCCAGGTGCCCAACTCGACCACATTGATGGTTGTAGCGATCACTCCTTATCTGAAAACATATTCAATCATATCGCTAAGGATTGTCACTCACATATTTTTTCCGACCATACGGAGACACCAGCAGTCGATGATGCGCTTTGGGAAGTTTCAAGTACCCATTAGAAAGTCGAAGCGCTTCAACTTCTACCAATCATTTCTGAGATGACGATCCCCAAATACCATGCTCTTCCCTGCATAACCGCGGTAAATCTGCCCTACCTTGTCGAATCTAAAGAATCTGATATATCAATCTATCAATCAATCAGCGCACAAACATTTGACCAAATTGATACAAAGCCCACTGACATTTTTCAACTCACCATAATGCATGATCACATCCATTCGCCTGTTAATCTCGCCCAACCATCAAAGTAGGGAAGCGCTCCGCTCGAATTTTCGGAGTTTGTTCAAGGCGGTGAGGAATTTTAGGCTCCACTAAATGTGGATTCAGATCCTCGTACCCTAGACCAAACCCAGGAGCAACCCCGGACTAGGATTTTCAAAACTAGGGTTTCTATGCTTGGATGCGCATGTATCTATAATTCGCCTGGCACTTGCTTACTGTTTCCATTCCATAAAACTGATGGTCCCCCACACCATGATGAGTTTGTCTATCAACTCGAACAACCCCATTCAGTGAATGTGCTTGCAAATAGGAATTGGATTACCCATCACCCCTCAAATCCAGGATCGTGCACGAATAATTTTGTGTCATTCGTCAATAATGTTGAGTTTCAAGAGCATATTGTTGGTTATCAAGATGAGAGTGGGATTCAGCTTGCGCAATCTGTTCTGGCATGTTCTATGGTAAGTATCTCTGATCATCTTGCTGTGGCTCCTGCTCCTCAGGTAAGTTTTGTTGCTGCTGCACTTTTTTGGATACTCACTCTAATCCTGATCATTATTGTTCTTGCAGGTCGGAGACTAATGCAGTGGCTACACTAGAAAGCTGATTTTACATAACTCGACCATATCATTGGTTAAACTAGGGTTTAGGTGTAGGCTAACTAGGACCTGCAATAAAAATTTTTTTAGTTCAAAGTTAATTAGGGTTACTTGCTAAATTTTACTTCATGATTTAAAAGTGTGTTTGTTATTTTTGTTTACGATTAATAGTTTGGGCATCGTCGTGTTACAAGTATTTTCCTTTCATTTCCTTTTCCATTACTTGTTGTTGCATAAATAATCATCGCTTGTATTGCGCCTCTTTTCCACCTGCAGCCGGTTGATCTTTCTTGCACATGGCGTTGCATTGCATCTTGGGCCTTGCTTATTACATTGTGTCGCACTCTCTCTCCATCACATCATTTTTTTCATATCACCTGCCACTTCATGAGCCCTCATTGCAACCCTAACACCTTACAGTCTAGTTTTTCCCCAATTGCCGAAACAGTAACCCCATTGTTTTGCGTGAGTTTGCGGTGGGCTATCTCAAGAGGCAACTTTCTCTTAGGACCAGTCATCGAAGTCACATTCTCAACAGGATATCTATGAGTCTAAACTTATTATCTGGGGAGATACAAGCCGGTTGATTGTGGGAAACCTAATGAGTTTGAAATGGCCCATACCCGTAAGCCTAAGCCTTGTGCCCAGTATAGTCTTGGACGTTTTAATGATTTGTTTTTCACGCTTCACCTATTGTGGTGAATGCGATGTGAAGGTTTGGCACGAAGGCAAACCCAAATCAGGATATCTTTCAGTTTCTGCAAAAACAAGAAACAACCTCTCTTGCCCATAAAATAAGTCGGGATCCCTCATCCGCCCACGAAAATAAGTGCCACGAGCACATGAAAATAAATGCTGTAAGCACATGAAATAAATAAGGGTAAAGGATCGAGAAAGGCTTCCTGCATAGAGACGTAATGCAACAAATCCGCCGGGGTACTGACGAGGCTCACTAGCAGCGGAGCAACGTTTGTGATTTCTTGAAGTGACTCCACCGGGGTACTGTCCAGGCCTGCTGGCAGCAGAGCAACACCAGAAACTTACTTTAAAAATCTTGGAAATAATAAACCCACTGCCTTGCTCTTCACATCATCAACAAGCTACTGGCATCTGTGGGCTTTCTCTTTGATGTGTTCTGATTTTTGAGACTTAGTTGAGGCACAAGGATTAGGCATACCTGTAAAGGGCCAAAGTAATACAAAGGGTACCCACGGAACTTGTCCAATATTCCCTTGCATCATTATCCGGACTCAGACTATTGTGGTGATATTGACAGAGATGCTGGATTCTACCAGTGGTTCGCCATTTGTTGTAGCCTCTACAACACCATCCAAAATTTTGGGTATATTTAAAATTTTGGGTTCCCCCTCTGCTCGCCTAGGCATTAAAGTCTTTCACCTAACCTGCAGTTAACGACATCCCACCGATCTATCCCCAACCCCTCACGAGTTGTCTCATCACCATGACTTGATGTTGTCGCTACAATCACGCCATATGTGGGAGGGATCATCTAGCGTACGCTCGAACATTCTTACCGCAGTCGCGCCATGTGTAATGAGATTTCCATGCATATGTTTGAACGAGAACCTTTTGTGTATTGACGAGTAAAAGCCCTCCTGCTGTAGGTCTTTAAGCATATTGTTTGAATATTTCTCTTAAGCTTGTTAGTTTCATGTGTTTTATCTGTGGTTATCATTATTGAAGAGTAATTATGATGTTGTAATATTCCACGCAGGTTGACCCCATGGGTGACAAACTCCTCAGTCGTGTCACGACATCAAGGGAATTAAAATTGGGCTCCATGATGAGGTCAAAGTTGCAGAACAGGGGAGGAGCAGGAGAAAACAATCAGTACTGTTAAAAGGAGGATGGTGTGATGCACGTCAATCAGAAAAGAACCCTCTACGTCACTGATGCAAAGGCTTCCTTCACTAGAGCGCACCAGATGCTTAAAACGCTCCGTTTGAAAATGTATAGATCCTACATCATATCATCTAAATGTCAATGGTGTACGTAAAGGAACATATTTCACCACTGCGATGAATCTAGCCTGAAGTATAGCCCGGTGAACAAAGCTGACTCAGAAGATCTCCCTAGAGAATGACAATCTCATATTGGTGTGTCAAGACGACGACAGAGTTTCAAATATGGCAGCGCACCTTTGGAAAGCAACATCTATCTATCCTGAGATACATACTGTGGCATTATTTAGGTTGCACGAAAGGGCCTTAAAACCCTACTCTCCTTTGCTCCTACATGTCCATGAAGATTGTCTATACGAAACCATAAGGGATGGAGAACTTCAATTAGAACCTAAAAGGTGATGTTTAAATGCATGCACCTCTTGGTAGCTAGGCGCATTGATGCATATGCGAAGGGTCTCTAGAACCACAAAGTAGAAAGGCTCAATATTAAAAGGGCCATCAATGTGGCTTGAGTAGCATTTTTCGACTCTCGATCCTTCAAAACAAGAAGCCTTCGTGTTATGAGGTAAAGCAAGTGATCAAAATAAACAAGGCTTGAAGATATCTTGGGGAAAAACTAAGCGTAACATTATAAAAGGCACGCACTCAATGGACCAAGGTGATGTTGTATGTTTAATGCAAAATCACAACGCAATTTAGTTTGCAAACCATATAATATGGCGGATCACAACCATATGAAAACTCATGACCATTGGGCTCAAATAATTCTATGAAGCAATTTTGATCTATGTTAAAACGTGTTGAACGAATATCTAATGGTCAAGGTTTATTTGTAAAATGTGGAGCAGACGCAAAGGTTCAAACAAATGTTTGGTCAACTTTACGTTGAAACCTAGTGCAGAATGACACGAAGACACGTTGCATGGAGCCAAAGACTTATATATGGACGCAAATTTTGCTATGCCGAAGTCTAGTATTGGGGCAGGCATATATGGTGATCGTGTTAAAATGCAAAGTTGGAGCAGATATATGTTGTATGGTAAAAAGAGGATAGGGGGATGGTCAAACAACTCACGTCGAAACATACGGGTTCCCAAACGTATAAAATAGTGAGATGTTGGGTGACACTCGATGGACACGATTAGAAGAAGAGATAAAGAATAACCTATCTCAAGTTATCATCATCGTGGCCTCCATTCAGGTTATGTCAAAAAATTTTGCTGTGGTTTGACTTTTGTTTTACGTAGAAGCTTGGGCACACCTTCCAAAGGAACGAGATCGCCTTTTCAAACTTATTATGGATAGCAATCGAAGAGGAGTTCTTTTTATAAGTGGAGATGCCCATCGTGGTGAAATTGCAAGATATGATGGTGGTGAAACTACAATGCAAGGAGTCCAACGTCGTTGGCATGAAAATGCATGGGGCAAACATGTGTTTAATGGTCCAACGTTCAAAGTCATTGCATGGAACCAAACGTGAAATATTTACGTTGCATGGGGCGTAAATTATTTCGACTGGCTCAAATGCTCTCGTGCTGAAGCTGTAATCCGCAATGAACATTTGCCTTCAGGTTAAAGTTGCAATTCATGATGAATATATAATGGTCAGTGGTATGCAAAGGTTTAATGGCGGAGGTTTAGAGCGGAGATATTTTATGATCAGAACCTATGTTTAAAACGTGGCAGCGAATATTATAATGGCGCAACGTATGAAAATCTACCAACATGTTTGAGCAGTGCAATACATTCTCCAAGCCATGTGAGAGGGTGCAATGAAACTACATGGGCACGTGGCATACATACAGCAGTCAACACACGGTCAGAGCTATAGGAACGTACATCGTGAATAGACTTAAGCGTTTCTATGGCAAAGTCTTATTCTTTGGAGCAGAGATTTAATATTGGATTAAAATGTGCAGAGGATAGAACAAGTCCCCGCGCTTCATGCCGCGTTAGACAGACACAGGTTGCCGAGGTGCACTGCCATGCATGAACGATTATCCTGCTGCACTCAAATGGATTTTTCTGATCGAAAAAAATGTCGATACACAGCTTTTCAGGAATCATTTAGCTCTGCGCCCGACATGCAAGGATGTGACAGCTGTTGCACCGCTTAACCCTGGCACGCAATGACAATGCTCGACATGACCGTTTTTCATATGGAAAGAAGTTGGAATCTCTTCGATTCTGATTTCGTTAGCATGGCAAGTAGGAACTCTGAGAAAATAAGCATTCTACGCAACACACTGCGTCCAGCACAGCCTTCAGGCCCTGCAAGTCTGAAACGCCTTCGACTGTGTCTTCAAGGCACCAAAGGAGTTGCGAATCAAGCACATGCATGCCGAAGCTGGGTTATATCCAAAGTAGGAATGAATGCACGTAATTATCGTGCCTTGTTAGCAACCTGAGGAATTATTTCTGGTGGAGGCGTTGCCTCAAGGTGAGTTTATGTGCATGGCTAATCTTTGCAACTATTTCGAAGTCATGGCTATGCTTGGGTTCTCCGCAGTCTCATCCCAAGAATATTGTGAGCGCGCCTCAAGGAGTGGAAAATGTATTGTTAGTGCATATCATAATGCATGTCGCAGCGGGCATACGGAGCATGTTTCCCAAGCCAACACTGCCCATCAACTGAGTCTGCATTTCAAAATCAGTCTACAGCCATACTAATATGCATTTTCAGTAGTTGAAGAGGTGCAGGAAGAGCCTACACCATTCACTCTGATGACATAATGACACAGCGCCTGACGACACAGGTGTCTAACTAATTTTACTATGATAAAGTTATCGTATTTTTTCATGTTGATTCCCTAACATGTGTAGATATATATACATATGGATGATTTAAATTCGCTTATTTGCAGGTTTTATGAGAAGATGTTGGAGCAGCTATGTCCACCCAAATCGAAAAAACTACTAGCTATCTCCAAAGGATGCAGATATGGGTTTCAGATCAAAATCAAAACCTCATGTTATGTGGATACTCAGTATCTTGCTCGAAAAAGAAACCATTCTGCCCACTTATCATCACATTCAAAATCCCTCAGCGCAGAAGTGACACCACCAGCAAATAACAACTATCGTTTCATGACGAGGGCTAAGGCTAGCCTCCAGATAACAAGGTCATGAGATCTCTGAAAGAAAAGGCAAAAGGAACTCACATGTCTGTCGAGGTCATGAGGTCGCAAACCTCCAGCAGGTCGCAAGGTCGCATTCTTTATTTTTCTCTAAATATGCGACCCAGCGACCTAGTTGCAAGGTCGCAAGGTCGCATATCTTCGTTTTTCCACCTTTTGTGACCCTGCGACCCAGCGACCTGGTCGCAAGGTTGCAAGGTCGCATACCTTTGGTTTTCGGCCTTTTGCGACCCTGCGACCCAGCAACCTAGTCGCAAGTTCGCAAGGTCGCATATCTTCGTTTTTCCACCTTTTGCGACCCCGCGACCCAGCGACCTAGTCGCAAGGTTGCAAGGTCGCATACCTTCGGTTTTTTCCACCTTTGCGACCTCGCGACCCAGCGACCTAGTCGCAAGGTCGCATTCTCTCATTTTATTACAACTTGCGACCCCGCGACCCAGTCAGGTCGCAGGTCGCAACAGCAGCCAGGTGACAGGTCGCAACAGCGGCTCAGGTCGCAGGTCGCAAAAGGACTGGGTCACAAGGCAGCCCAACGATCAGGAAGATGAAAGGTCCAGGAAGCCCAAAGGGCTGGTTTTTTTTTATAAATACTCCTTCGGGAGCTTGTAAAAGGGTTTTTTCTTTTGGAGACTCAAGAGCTACATAGTATTGTATTGAAAGATTATACTCTTGTGCATATGAATACAGATACTTGTTAAAACCCCTTTGTTTGGATGATGTGTTTTACTGCATGAACACTATGTGTATTTTCTTATACAGTTTCAGAACATCTTTTGATTAATGAAGCTGCCCTCTTTATAGCATCATTTATGCATCATGGCTATCTGTGTTTGTGTTGATGATGTTCAGTTTACCATTTTCTCTATTAATGAATGTTAATGAACTATTTTCTTAGCATTTCGTTTTATCTTTTAGAAAGTAAAGGGACATCTCGCCATAAAGAACTATTTATGTTGTGGTCAGACTACCTTACAAGCAGTACCCCAAATATGTGTTTCTAATGACATCTCCTTAGGCGTACATGCTTTATTTATTTCCTCGCTACGTATAGTGTTTTATTCGTGTTTAATGCATCAGTCATGTATTCTGTATCATGTGAATAAGTGTGTGTCCGCAGGTTCAATCAGGTTATTTTGAGACCGAAGGGAAGGCGTCTTAAGCGGTAGCCGGACCCACACCCCGGACGGGATCCCTACTCCAAACGGTTCAAGGTCTAATTGGGACTTTCTACCAGGGCGATCCCCTACTATTGGCCGGACATATTTTCCCATCAACAACCTGTCATCAAAAAATCCTCCTGGATCTCAATGCCACCATGGCCAATCATCACCCAAGTCCCACGGCTCAGACTGCATACTATATCTGGCTATAGTTGTTACCCCATGAAGTGAAGTTTTCCAGCAAGCATCAATGCTCCATGGCTCCTGTTGTGCTGTACCTATAACTATATAATCTACCCCACCAACTATGTACCAACTCATCACCTCTCTCCAGTCCAACTCCCACTCTAGGCCGAGGTCAATCCTGATCTATGGATGTCGAGCTAGTGCTACTAAAATAGTTATGGACTGTCAGTCCACAATCGATGACCCAATGGAACATGTAACATCTCTCCCATCCAAGTGCTCCTGTAGAAATGTACCCGGGACTAAGAATGATACTCTATTAATAGAATGCCAACTCATCACCTCTCTCCAATCCAACTCCGGACCCGATCTGGTACTAACCCTGCTCTCCTAAAGTTGAGATGGAATGCTAAAGAACTGTCAGCTTGTGCCCCACTGCCAATAATTTTATGTAGCATCTATCATGTCTAAGGGCCCCTGCTCTGCTATGCTCCCTACGAAGAAGATAGTACCATCAAGAGGGAACCAACTCATGATCTCCCACGAGTCTAACCTGGAATAAAAATCCAATGCAGTGACATCTGCATATTTAACACGTCTAGAGTGTTATCTCCAGCCCATACTCAACTCACGCTACTCTATCCCGTCTGCCAACGAGATCTGCCTGTAGAGGAAGGTCCTTCTCTCTATAAAAGGAAAAAGTGGGTGAGATATGTTGTAACCCCCATCGATGTACTCCTGAAGAGTGCTACTTCCTGAAATAATTTCTACTCTGTTGACTGCATGTGCATCTATCTGCACCTCATCTGTGTATCGACCTGATGGTGGATGCTCCACCATCTCCAATAGCTCATCCCTCTCCTGATCAGGACTGCCATGCTCCTGTTGTATACTAGCCTCCCGCAGAACTATCCCATCAACCTCCAACATCTCATGAGGATAGCTATTTTCAACTACTACCTCCTTGATAGATGCACGTACATCCGTCTGCTCCTCACCCATGGCTGACCCTAAGGGTAGCTGTACATCCATCATAGACTTAATGTGAGCCTCCATCTGGATCACCCCCAAAGGACTATCATGAATAATGTGCATAGCCTCCTCCTCTGCTAACTCATGCTCCATCATATGCTGCTCCTGCTGAATCGTCACAAGTGACTCATCACCCAGAGTATCTTCTGTAGAGTCCAAAAACTGCTCACTCTACACACTTGAATACATATTTGACCTATTGTCATCAACTTCGTATGAATTCTCTCACTCTCGAGAAGCATCCTCATATGATCCCATGGACTCATCTGACGAGAGTCCTCATCCTGGCATATAGAAGGAATTCCCTTTTGTTCTTCCTCTAGCACATCATATGCATCACTCAAGCGTGAGTGATTAGGCCCCCAAGGTTCTTTGCAGTTAAAGCAACGTCCCTTCCTCCTCATCTCATTTCTTCCACCTCATCCACCAAACTAGAGCAGCTCCTCCCTGGTCAACTTTTTCTTGAATAGCCCAATATTATGCTCAACCAGCCCTTGGGCTCGCTCATAAGCAATAGGTGAGATCAACTTCTCTCTCCTCCAAATGCTCAACCCGCTAGTCTGCAACTCTCAGCAAATGGCCTCATAGTCTCTCATACATGGAGATAGGATGGACTACATGTGTGCTATGACTGTGTCAACATGATGTCTCCTAATGCTGAATAAGCATTGGAACATCTACAAAATCAAGCCATCACATTCAAGATTAAAAATGATGCAATATGTTATGAATGTGGCCATACCCCCTAAAACCTCAAGATTCTTCCCAAAAGTAGAGCCTGCATTGTTGATGTTAGGTCCCTATATTACTAGTATAGTCCCTTATTGTTGTTAGTGTAACCCCCTTATTGTTATTATTGTACCCTTGTAACCCCCATTTTGTTATTATTGTGCCCTTAAATTATTATTGTTAGGTCGGCTAGGATTACATTGTGGCCCACTAGGATAACATTATGGCCCCATGGACTCCTATATATAGAAAAGTTTTATAAGTGCCTGTGATAAAATTAATAATTTTATAATGTATTGGAGGTTTCCCCCTCGAAGTGGCTTATTTCTAAGGCATTGATATCTCTTTTCTTCTATTTTTGGAGCTGGTTACACAACATTTGGTATCAGAGCTTTGGATTCTAGGGTTTCGCTGCTCCAAATAGGTCATTGTGGTATTTTCGCTATAAACTTTTTTATACGAAGCTTCAGAAGCTGAAATTTTTAGGGTGTGAAGCTGAAATCCTGAGGAACATCTCAAAAAAATTTCAGAATTTGTTTTTCAATATTTGCGGATATATCATCTATGGAAGTTAGGTCTTTTTTCAGGCTCATAAACAGGTCATCGTGGAATTTTCGCTATAAATTTTTTTCTACGAAGGTTCAGAATCTGAATTTTTTAGGGTGTGAAGCCGAAATCCTGAGGAAAGTTGTCAAAAAATTTCAGATCTTGGTTCGCAATATTTTCGGAGATATGATCTGTGGAATGTAGTGCTTTTTCAGGCTCCAGAATTTCATCTCAAAGAGGTGATCGTGGGAAAATATTCATAACTCTCTCTCTGAGAATCGGATTGGAGTGCCGTAAAAATTTGTCACAAGTACACGGACCGTAGTGTCTTGGCTATCAATTTTAGATCCAAAGGATGAAACAGTAACACATGGAAAGTCGTACAAGTTAGCTCTACTGAACTAGTACAAAATTGGGTCATTGTGGGAGATTGGACATAACTTTGTTTTGAAGAATCAAAATTAGATCAGACCTGTGGCATTTGAAAGAAGCTTCAGAGGGCTACTACGGGCCTGAATTTCAGATATTGAAGATTTTCAATTACATATATAATTCAATTTCAATATCGAGCTCCTCAAAGCAAGTAGAAGGTGTGTATTTGTTTTTCCGAACTGCATAAGTCTTGTTTGAAGAATCAAGTTGAATTGATTCCAAGGGAATATTGTAGAATAGATATCAATATTGGATTCTAAATGGCCCCTAAAAAGAATTCAACACCCATCAAGCCTTTAGAAGGCTCTACTATGACTCAACGAAGACGAAGAATGGCAGCATGACATATCAAAATTAAAAGGCTCAAGTCACATTAATTTCGCTCTCGCAAAGAACAACAAAAAATGAAATGGAAGTATTGAAGAAAGGCGTGGAAACTAAGATGGATGGTTTGAAGAAAGGCGTGGAAGCTAAGATGAATGGTTTGGAAGCTAAGATGGATGGCATGGAAGTGGGCATGGAAGCTAAGATGGATGACATGAAAGACAACATGGAAAACGTGAAGAATGATCTAAAAGCATACATGGAAGGCTTGATGACAAGCTTAAAACCAGAAATGATTCCTAATGGCGGAAATATAGTAGAAGAACCTCATGATGAGAACAAAATAAATGTTAATCGTGATTTCATAAACTCTAATGTTGGTGGGAAGAACCACTATATTCCAAAAATGGATATGAGGAAGTTTGATGGAAAGGATCCTGTAACATGGATACTACAGATGGAGCAATATTTTGATCTCCATAACGTGCAAAACACACAAAAGGTACGCATTGCAACTTTACATTTAGAAAAAAATACATTTGTATGGTATCGATAGCTTTGCTCCCGTAAAAAAATTGTCACTTGGTCAATTTTTACGGAGGAAATGATAGCACATTATGAGGATACAAAGAGCAACACCTTCTTTAGCCAATTGATAAATCTCAAAAAAAGGGTTTCGTGGGGCAGCACATTGAGGACTTCCAAAAATTGAATATAAGGGTAACTGATATTCCAGAGGAACACAGGATTGATCTCTTCATAGGCACTTTAAAGGATAACATCCAACATGAAGTTTGCGTTCTGGAACCTGATTCATTGGAGAAGGCATTCAGGTTGGCAAGAAAAATTGAATGTAAAATTATGGCGACAAGGAAGCCTACCACTCAATTCAATAAAGAAGGAAGTGTTGCTACGCCTAAATTTCCACAACCTACAAGGTTGACACCACAACAATTGGAAGAAAAAAGAGAAAAAGGGATTTGATACAGTTGTGATAGCAAATACACTAAAGGTCATAAGTGTGCTGAGAAGAAATTATTTTACATAGATTGTGAAGAGGAAGAAGAAAATGAACAAGAAGAGGATATACACCAGGAACCAGCCCCAGAAGAGGAAGAAATGAATCCAACCATATCGTGTAATGCGCTGGCAGGAATTACCACTCCTCAAACTCTCAAGATAAAAGGACAAATCAAGAAGAGAAAGGTAATAGTGTTGATTGATTCAGGTAGCACCCATAATTTTATTCATTGTTTGGTAGCCAAGGAATTAAATTGTTTCCTATACCCAGCACCAGAATGTCAAGTGATGGTTGCAAATGGAGGAACTATAAATTGCTCTGGAAAATGCCATAATATCAAGCTAACCATGGGGGAATATGTATTGACTATTCCAATGTTTTCCATTCCTATGGGAGGTGCTGATGTTGTACTAGGAGTACAATGGTTACAATCTTTGGGGACGGTAGCTTTTAATTTTCAAGAACTTTTCTTGAAATTTTTTTCAGAAGGAAAGGAAGTCGAATTATGGGGTATTGAAGGGAATCCGGGAAGGATAATAAGCTCTAATGTCATGACAAAGCTTATAAAGAAAGAACAACGAGGCGTAATTGCACAATTATGCTCACTAGAAGTTCCGACATCAAAATCATCTATTTCTGCAGATATCCAACAAGTCCGTGACAATCATTCCAAGGTGTTTGAAACTCCCAAAGGACTCCCACCTATTCGTGATCATGATCATGCTATTCATTTGATACTAGGAAGTTTTCCTCCAAACATCAGGCATTATAGATATCCTTACTTCCAAAAGAGAGAAATTGAACATATGATTGCAGAAATGTTAGAGGCGGGTATAATTCAACCTAGTCAAAGTTCTTTCTCTGCTCCTGTAGTATTGGTACACAAGAAGGATGGATCATGGTGAATGTGTCAAGATTATAGGGAGCTCAATAAGCTCACCATTAAAGACAAATTTCCCATTCCTGTGATTGATGAATTATTGGATGAATTACATGGAGCAATTTACTTTACCAAGTTGGATCTTCGTTCAGGATATCATCAAATTAGAATGAAGACTGAAGATATTCCAAAAACAACATTTCGAACTCATGAGGGTCATTATGAATTTTTGGTCATGCCTTTTGGCCTTACCAATGCATGTTCTACATTTCAAGGGTTGATGAATTCCATTTTCAAACCCTTCCTTAGAAAATTTGTGCTAGTATTTTTTGATGATATACTAATCTACAGCAGGTCTTGGAAGGATCATGTTGAACATGTTGACAGGATGCTCAAACTATTGCAGGAGAAACAATTATATGCAAAAAAGTCCAAATGTTTCTTTGGAGTACAAGAGGTGGAATATCTGGGTCATATTGTATCTCACGAGGGTGTTAAAGTGGACCCTAACAAAATTCAAGCCATTAAGGAATGGAAAGTTCCCACAACCATAAAGCAGTTGCGAGGATTTCTCGGGTTAACAGGGTATTATCGCAAGTTTGCTAAGAATTATGGGAGAATAGCAGCACCTCTAACAACATTATTGAAGAAAGATGCATTTTCATGGACTCCTGAAGCAACTAAGGCCTTTGAACATCTTAAAGAGGCAATGTTCCTAGCAGCGGTCTTAGCTACGCCAGACTTCACAAAAACCTTTATTGTGGAATGTGATGCCTCGGGAAATGGAATTGGTGTTGTTTTAATGCAGGAAGGAATACCCATTGCTTTTGAAAGTCGTCCAATCAAAGGAAAGTATTTACATAAACCTATTTATGAGAAGGAAATGTTAGCAATATTGCATGCACTAAAGAAATAGAGAACTTACCTAATGGAAGACACTTCAAGGTAAAAAATGATCATGATAGTCTTAAACACTTTTTGGAACAAAGACTATCTTCAGAAGAGCAGCAAAAATGGGTCACAAAGATGTTGGGTTATGACTTTGAAATAATCTACAAAAATGAAAGCTTAATGTTGTTGCAGATGCACTCTCAAGAAAGAATGAAGAGGTGGAAGCATTGCTTTGTGCCATTTCTATTATCCAACCAGATTGGATAACTAAAGCAAGAGATGAATGGAAGAAGGAAAAAGATGTATGAACACTCATTCAAAAGTTGCAGCAAGATCCTAGTACATCTGATACATTTAGTTGGAAAAATGATTCCTTATGGTACAAAGATCGCTTATATCTTTGTAAGAATTCCCAACTAAAACAAAAGATTCTTCTGGAATTGCACACTTCTCCTTTAGGATGACACTCGGGATTTTTAAAAACTTACCACAGGGTGAAGAAAGAATTTTTTTGGGATGGCCTTAAATCTTATATTCAAAAGTTTGTGGCGGAATGTTTGGTTTGCCAGTAGAATAAAGTGGAAACAATTAAGACCCCGGGACTTCTACAACCTTTATCCATTCCAAGTCAACGTTGGGAGGAGATTTCAATGGATTTTATCACAGGTTTACCTAAGTCCGAAGGAAGAGTGTCATCATGGTGGTAGTTGATAGACTTACCAAGTATGCACACTTTTGTGCATTATCTCATCCATTTAAAGCAAGTACAGTTGCTACTACATTTATGGACAGAATTCAAAAGCTACATGGAAGCCCAAGGGTTATTGTGAGCGACAGTCCCATTTTTACCGGAAATTTTTGGACGGAGTTATTTTCTTGTTTGGGTACTCAATTAGCTCATAGCTCATCTTATCATCCTCAATCTGATGGTCAAACTGAGATAGTAAATACATGTTTGGAAGGATATCTTCGTTGTTTTGTATCTGATAAACAAACACAATGGGTCAAGTGGTTACCTCTTGCTGAATGGTGGTATAACACTTCCTTCCATACTGCAGCAAAAATGACCCCATTTATGGCACTTTATGGATATCATCCACCATCCATCACATCATCTTTAAGGAAAATTCGAAGGTTCAAGCAGTGGAAGATCACATCGAGCATCAGCAAGAAGTTCTCCAACTCTTAAAGGATAACCTGAATTTGGCACAAAATCGAATGAAACAACAGGCAGATCAACATCGCAGCGAGAGAAGTTTTGATGTAGGAGATTGGGTATTTTTATGACTACAACCATACAAACAAATGTCCCTCAAGCAAGCTAAGAAGGATAATAAATTATCGCCAAAGTACTATGGTCCTTACAAGGTGTTGCAAAAGATTGGTACTATGGCATACAAATTGGAGCTTCCTGCTTCTTCGCGAGTACATCCAGTTTTCCATGTTTCATGCTTTAAGAAGGTTATAGGTGAAAATCTTCCAGTTCAAACAATATTGCCAGAACTTGATGAGGAAGGAAAAATCATATTGGAACCTGAAGCGGTCATGGAAACAAGAACTCGACAGCTATGGAATCAATCAATTTCAGAGTATCTCATCAAGTGGAAGAACTTACCCACTGAAGATTCTACATGGGAGGATGAGAATTTTATACAGAAGCACCCAGAGCTACTCAAGCGTTGAGGACAACACTTTTTTGAAGGAGAGGGGCATGTTAGGTCCCTATATTACTAGTATAGTCCCTTATTGTTGTTAGTGTAACCCCCTTATTATTATTATTATTGTACCCTTGTAGCCCCCATTTTTTTATTATTGTGCCCTCAAATTATTATTGTTAGGTCAGCTAGGATTACATTGTGGCCCACTAGGATTACATTATGGCCCCATGGACTCCTATATATAGAAAGGAGGTTTTGTAAATTGTATAATCCAAGAATTGTTCATTTATGTAATTTATTGGAGGTTTCCCCCTCGAAGTGGCTTATTTCTAAGGCGTTTATATCTCTTTTCTTCTATTTTTGGAGTTGGTTACACAACAGTTGCCCAAATACTGAAAGGTCCCTACCATCAATCTGAAAAATCTCCTCATAATGACATCATTGTAAGGGGCTGTAGGGGCGGTTAGTCTCATGATGTTGCTGAGACAAGCTGCAATTGGAAGTGTGACCCATCCACAAGTTTCCTCCAAGAACTTGGGTTGTATGAGAGCAAACATACATGATTTTAAGGCCCAAATTAATTTTCTCCCATCTGACTGTTTTACTTTGGAAAGGAGTTCATCAGGTTCCTCAAGTTTGGAAATAATTCTCCATGTGATCTTCATGTGTTTCAAATCTGTCCCAAGTGCAAGGATTTTGTTTCATATTTTTGGTTCTTTCTGTAGGTCCCTGAATTTCCCCCTTTGAAGAATGGCATGGACCCCCTTTGAGAAAGGTCTATTTTTCTACTTGGGTTCTTGGTCCATAGAAAAATTGTGGTTCAAGGCTTCAACATTTGTGCTACCATGTGGGTTTAGGAGGTATTTTAAGAACTCCATGTTTATGTCAACAACACAAAGTTATGATAGCAATGAAAGGTACCACAAAAAAACCCTACATACATTAATACATTCCCCAACCATCAATCGGAAATGAAACTAATACCAACAACAGTGATGCATTATTGGCATGTTGTTACATTGCTCATTCAATACCCTGCCCCAACAGATAAATCTAGCTTCAACAAATAATTTAGGCTCTGGAAAATAAATTGGGTTCTAGCAAAATCATTTTTTCATAACAAGGTGAATTCATTATAGCAAAGAAAGATAAAAAATATTACCTTGGATGCAAGGAAATGATCTCTCCTCAACTCTACGCTGACTCTAGAAATTATACAACTATTGGAACTATTGTTTTCAGCTAATTTTAGACTACCAGTTGGGTTGCTTCTATTGCTCAAAAAACCAGAAATGGTTTCCTCGAATTCCAATCTTCAAATCTGACCCTTTTTCTCCTAGCCCTTATAGCTGCTAGCTGAGTAGGGACTGCATAAATGAGTTGATATATTGCTCAAAAAATTCCGGTATTTTAACCACATACTCCACTCACAAAACCCAGAAAAACCTAGAAATGGTTTTCTCTAATTCCAACTTTCAAAAATTTCCCTTTTTGCCTAGCTCCTATAATTGCTACATGAGTAGGGGCTGTGTAATCGAGATAATTTTCTGCTCAGAAAATGTTAGGATTTTTTTTTTTTTAACTGAAACGGATATTGTTTTTATATATAGATGGGATCAGACTGGGCCGGAGCCAAAACAACCTTCATTACAATTTTTCTTGTTGTTTCTGTTACAATCTCTTTCTCTTGTCATGGAATGCAACTTTGAACTGGCGCTTTTTTATTTGTGCTGAGTTCTCCCTGAGCTAGTGTGCAACCATGGTTGGCGTATTTGTCCGCTTCCTTATTCGATTCTCTAAGAATATGATAACATTTGAAAGTGGTGAACTCTTGGATTATGATCCGAAGCCTTTGGAGGTTCTTATTTAGAACATAATCGTTGAACTTGCTTTCCATATGTAATTTTTTAATCAAAACTTCAGAGTCTCCAAATACTTGGATTTATTTTATGTCTCTTTCTTTGGCTATTTGACAGGCTTTTAGCAGACTCAGGATTTCGGCTTGATTACTGGTCCGCTGTCCTAGGCCCCAGCTGTATGTCTCTTTGGTGGATCCGTCCTGAGAGAGGATAAGACCTCCAGCACCAGCTGTACCGGGATTTCCTTTAGATGCTCCGTCAAAGAAGATCGTTGTTATGCCTTGCTTTCGCCACCAGCTCTGAAATTCTTCATCTTTTCCTCTTAATCTCCACTCTGGATTTTGTTGTGGTCTCACTGCACTTTGATTTCTGTTTCTATATACATATGTTCTGAGCCATTTTCTTTCAGCAGGAAGTAGTGTGGATTCATCTTTAAGCTGTTGGTTGCTCAAGGTTTCAAGGAGTAGGCCTTTTGCTTTGGCTGCTACTGTAGTTGGGCTCCAGCTTGCATTATTAAAGATCTGTTCATTCCTAGCTAACCAGAGTTTCCAGCAAACGTATTTTGGGATTGTGATCCACACCTTGGCCCATAGTGTATTGCTGTTGATGCTCGTGGGGTATCGATCTTTCCATGTCCTGAAGAGTTCATCTACTGTCAGATTTGCTGGTGTCGCGTTGTTCAATCCGTGAAGGATTAGCTCCCATACTTTTGTTGCAAATGAACAAGCTACGAATAGATGATCGATTGTTTCGTCATTTTGTTTGCAGAGGGCGCATCTATGCGGCCCTGTTATGTTTCTCTTCATGAGATTTTCTCCTATTAATATCTTTCTCTGCATAACTGTCCAGAAGAAAAAATTAATTTTAGGGAGCGCCATCGCATCCCACACTTGCTTCCAGAAGATTGGGGGTTGCTTGCTATTGCGCTGAGGTTGTTGTGCATCATATCCGTGTGCAGTGGAGTATATACCTGAGGACCCCCATCCCCAGCTGTCTGCTGCGTTCAAGTGCACGGGAGCTGCGTTTTGCAGGTCGTCTTTTAGGAGATTTGCTTGCTGTTTTAGATGGCTTGGGATGTCGTTGAGTTTCCACGACTTCCAATTGCCCTGTGCGTCCCACTCTGATATGTCTGAAAGGCGTTTTATTCCTCTGTCCTTTAGCAGGGAGCGCAGATCAGAGTACTCTGCCTTTTGATCCAGCGGATCGTTCCCCATTAAAATGTCGGTCCAGAGCTTGGACTTGCTTCCATTTCCAGGTATTCTATATAGGTGCTTGCAGAAGACTGATATACTTCGTTTGCAGAGTTCCCACAGTTTGGTTCCTCGATTCCTGTCTGCGATTTCTAGTTTTCTTAGTGATGCTCCAGGCAAATATTTGTGTCTGAGCGTTCTGCAGGCTGAATGATTGGGATCAGTGAACATTTTCCAAAGTATATTGCATCCAAGAGCGGTGTTTACTTGCTCAGCATCTCTTATCTGCAACCCTCCATCTCTGAATGGGCGTTTTACAGTGTCCCATTTCACCAAGTGAAATTTTCGTTGGTTACCCCTTCCTCCATGCCATAAGAAGTCTCTCAAAAGCTTATTTAATTGACCTGTGATTGATTTAGGGGCCATCAAGAACGATGCCTGGTATATTGGGAGGGCAGTAAGCACTGTTTTTATTAGGATGAGTTTGCCTCCATGGGTGAGCCACTGCCCACCCCAGAATTCGATTTTTGTCTTGATTTTGCTCAGGACTTCCTCCCACAGAACGCTCTTGTTGATGCCCAGGGTAATTGGCAGGCCAAGGTATTTGATTTTATCCCATTTTGAATAACCTTTGAACCCCAATATATTTGCTACATTCTGTATTTCTGCTTCTTCAACGTTCCAGCTGTAGACATCACTCTTTCTTTCATTTACCAAGGCCCCTGAGACTTTGCAATATGCTTGTAATGTGGACTTGTATGCATTGGCTATTCTGCGGGAGGCCCCGCCCAGCATGAGTGTATCATCAGCAAAAAGGGCGTGGTTGATGGGATCCAGTTCTTTCCTTATTCGCAGACCTGGAGCATCTCCATTTGTTTTGTCAAGCTCAAGCTTTCTGCTCAATGTGTCCGCCAGAAGTATATACAGGTAGGGAGAGAGGGGGCATCCTTGCCTTAGCCCTCTCAATGCTTGAAAGAAGCTGGCTGGCCTCCCATTTACCAGTGGGGCAATCCATGGCCTGCTGGTGCAGGATTTTATTAGTTCTACGAACTCTTCCGAGAAGCCAAAACTTCGGAGAACTTTGTATAGGAATGTCAAGTTGACTCTGTCGAATGCATTGGCCATGTCAAGCTTGACCAACATTCCTTTCTCTTTTCTTGTGTTGCTGGAATGTATAGTTTCCTGAACTTGGATGACGTTATCCAGAATATGTCTTCCTTTGACGAAGCCTCCTTGTGATGGGGAGATTAGATTGCCTAGCAGAGGTTTCATTCTATTGGCTATAATCTTCGCTATTATTTTATATGAAGCATTACATAATGAGATTGGCCTGAACCTTTCAAAGGATTCCGGATTGGTTTCCTTCGGAATTAATGCTAGGAAGGTTGAGTTTGTGTTGCCTCCCAACTTTGCTTTCTGCAGGAGATCTCTGATCATTCTGATTAAATCTGCTTTTATTATGTCCCAGCATATTCTATAAAAGTGTATTGTGAATCCGTCTGGGCCGGGCGCTTTGTCGGGTTCCATGGCCCAAATTATTTTGCTGATTTCTTCCTCCGTGACCTGCTTCAAAAGGGCTTTGTTATCCTCCTTGGATACCAATGATGGGATATTTTTGAGGAACTCTTCATTTTCTTCCTTATTGGCTTCATTTCCTTTGCTATACAGTTTTTGGAAGTGAGTTCTTGCAGCCACTTTGATTTGATCTATTCCTTTGCAAAGCGACCCATCAGAGGTTTTTATTTCTGAAATATGGTTTCGAGAGAGGCGTGCTCTGCATTGCCAGTGAAAATAAGAGGTGTTTCTGTCACCGGATTCCAGCCATAGACTCCGAGACTTTAATCTCCAATATTATTCTTCTGTCCTGAATGAGCGGAAGGTGTTACATTGAGCTGCCTGTTCTTTGTGTAGTTCTGCTGTTGTTATATCTTCAATTTCCATTTCTCTTTGTAGATTTCCCAGATGTTGTACTGCTTCCTTTCTTTGGCTGCTAGGTGTACATATGCTGCTAGGTGTACATATGGGAGTCCTGCTCCATTCTTTCAAGGCCTTCTTGGTGTGCTTTAGCCTTTGTTCCCAAACATAGCTATGGGAGCCTGTTACAGAGGTTGACCATGCCTTTCTGACTATCTCTTGAAATCCACTTATTTCTCTCCAAAGCGGGCTGAATCTGAATGGGATTGGGCCCAAATTCTCTTCCTCCTCCATCGAGAGAAGGATGGGTTTGTGGTCTGAGGTGAGTTTTGGGAGGATATATGTGGAAATGATCCTTCTTTCCTGGAGTAAAGTGCTTTGTACTAGATATCTATCAAGCCTTGCTGAGATGTGATCTGCTCCTGTCCTGTTATTTGTCCAGGTGTATAGCCCTTTCTTTGGTTTGATGTCCATTAGTTCCCATTGTAATGTTATGTCTTCTACTACATGCAACATTTGATCCCTGCTACTTCTTCCACCTCTTTTTTCTTTCCCTTTCATAACTATATTGAGGTCTCCAGCTATGATTATGTTGTTTGGTGATTGAAGTTCCAAAAATTCATTTAATTTTTGCCAACAGGATTTTTTGTCTGCATATGTTACCGGTACATAAAGATTGAATAAGGCAATAGTTAACTTACTTGTTATGTGTTTCAGTTCAGTGAAGATCCAGTGCTGAGTGATGTGTGTGTTGAGTAGCTTGAATTGATCCTCCTTCCATAGGGTGGCTATACCGCCTGCAGTGCCTCTTGCGCTCACTGTTTTGCCTGAATTCTTTTGCCATTTATTTTTGCTGATTTCTAGAAGAGTGTCCCCTTCAATTTTTGTCTCTTGGAGCAGTAGGATGTCTGCTGGTTCCGCTTTCATGAGGTCTCTAACTGCTTCTAATTTTGACGAATTCCCCAATCCTCTGCAGTTCCAAGAGATGATTCTCATTATTTACTTATGGGGGTGGTGCTTGTTCCTCCTTTTGGAGGCCTTGTTCTTGTGCTTCTTCCGATTGAAATTTCTATTGTGGCCTGGTTTCCTTGAGTTTTTTGTCTCTCTGCCTCTTCCTCCCTTACTTCTCTGCGTGACTTCCTTCCTGCTCTTTTGGCAGGCCTCTCCATGGTCTCTTCCTCCGAGGAGCTTAGTGGATCTGTTATTTTATTTCTGGCCATGTCTGCATATGAGGGAGAAGGGGTGATTTCTCGAGTTGCTGCCTTTTTCCCTTCAGCCTCTTTGCTCTTTCCACTGGGGGAAGTCTGATCTTGTTCCATGCTGTTGATGTTCGACTCTTTTGCTTCTACTTCCTTGTTGGGATCTGTGTTCTGTACTTCTGCTGCTATTGTGGGATTGGATTTCCCAGATCCTGAATCATGGGGGTCGTGCAGGGTTTTTTTTTCTTTTGTATTGGTCTTGTCTCTGTTTTTCGATGATCCTGCTTTCTGCACTGTTGTCCATTTTTCCGCTTTTGCATTTTCCTGTTCCTCTGTGTTCTTTTTTTTGCAATATCTTGCGAAGTGACCGTAGCCGTGACAGTACCGACATTTGAATGGTAACTGCTCGTAGTCTAACTCCTGGATGTGCGTCCAGTCTGCTAAAGTTAATTTTATCGCTTCCGGGAGCCCTACTTCCAGATCTACCTCTACGCAGATCCGTGCGCAAGAGTACTGATCTTTCCTCACTGCTTGATCTATGTACTTTCCCAACGAGTTGCCTATGGTTTGCAACGACTTTTGGTTCCAGCAGTGTAGCGGGAGGTGGGGGAGTCGGACCCAAACTGGAACAGCCGATGGCACGTCCTGAGCCGGGTCGAAATCAGGGGACCATTTGTTGAGGTACAATCCTTGTGGCCCCATGAAGTATGGACCGTTGCGGAAAATGAGTTTTTTGTCTTCTGCACTTTCGAATACGAAGACGAAGTAGCCTTTTCCTACGAAATGGCTTTTAATCCCTTCAGAGATTAGTGGAGCCCAGTTTCTTTGCACCCATTCCTGAACTGCTTTGGGTGAAGGCCAGAGGCCTGTAAATTGGCCAATTAACCCTCTGTCAGCTAGATTGAGAGCTGATCTGCATGTCTCTTCAATTGGTAACTCTACTGAAGGCATGCAATCCAATTTTTTTACAAATTTCTGTTGCAACTCTGTCAATTTTCTTTTGTTAGCTCCTGCTGTTAGTTTTTGAAATGCCACGAGTTCTGGCATGGGTAAAATAATATCAGCATCCCTTACGGGATCCATGTCTACTTGCATGCAGGCTCTGCTAGCGCATGCAGCAGTGGTCAATGCATGCATTTGCTGAATTACCAGCGCTCAGATCGGATCGAGGTCCTACCGGGTTTTTCCATTATGATCGATGGTGATCCTGCTAATCTGGCCTGACTGTCTGGGGTCTGCGCTGGGTCTCAGAGCCAAGCCAATCTTTGTGTGCTGCAGTCGATTGTTGCAGAACGTATTATGTTAGGATTTTAACCATGGAATCTACTAATAAATTCCAGGAAAACCCAGAAAAATATTAGGCAAATTCTAGCTGAATAATTTTGGCCCTACAATATAAATTTGGCCCAACAAAATGCTCTTTGGTAGAAATTCTGAACTAGCTACTGCAATGAATTGGCTAAAACACCCACATATAGTGCTCAGAAAATTCTCAAAAATTATTCTCGAACTCCTCAAGTCAATCTGAACAAAACCCAGAAATGGGTTGGCCGAATCACAATCCTCAAAAATTGACCTCGGTAAGTTCTATGTTCTCCAAGTAGTTGTTGAATTTGTTGTCTACATAATGATCAACGAACTATTCAACAACCATCCAAATGTGCAAAAATTTACCCCTCCTATACTTCCTCAACAAACAAATCTCAAAATGGTTGAGACCTTCCTCCACAACTAGGCTCAAATCTCCTCCTCTTCACTAGCCTAGAGACTGCCACACTACTCCAGAAATAGAATATCAATCTCAGCGCTAGAGGTTCACCTATAGCTAAAAAGCTAATGAATCTAGGTTCACCTATAGCTCTCATAAGATAATGAACCTTGCAACCAAAAAAAAGCACAAGAACTCAACTATGTCCTCCAATAATGTCTCAAAATAATAAACCATCGATCTTCCTCTAAAATTGAGCTGCAGTAAAACCCTTGAATTTTCCTTTTCTGGTAATTTGGAAAGTAAGCCCTTAAGCTTGCAAGATCAACAACTTTGATACCACTGTAATATCCCAAATGAGACATTTTATGTTTTTTTTCCGTAAATTATTTAACCATAAAATAACCATAAGATTTCCATGTAAAATAGCTTCAGAAATTTAAGCCATTAACATTATAAAAATATTTCATAACATCAACCACAATATTTACGGCAAAAACGAAAATATAATCTGCAACTGAATAATAAAAAATATAATAATGCATAAGATTTTAGCCTTATTTTATTAATATAAAACTTCTGGTACAAAAAATGGAAATGGATAAAATAATGGCCCAAATAGATCTACAACAATGTTGCAACTGGCCTCCAAAACAAACTGGAAATAAACTGTAACCTGTGAATCCTGAATGAATCCACCAAAGGAAGAGATGGGTGCTCGCCCACCCTCACTAAATCACCCCAGGGTTTCTGTCTTGGGGCTACTAATGAAGTAGAGAATCAAGTTCTCAAACCTCTCACACAAACAATGATCCAATCCAAGATATATCCAAATGACCTTTGCTTCTCCTTTTATAGATCTGATGGATAGATCTCCAATCCTCTAGAAGAATCTTATTTTATTATTTTTATTATTATTCTAGAAGATCCTCCATTGACTTTATCAAAGTGACTTTAATTTAATTATATTTCACTTAAGTCACTTTTGGTCCCTTTTCCTCTAAATATTGTTTTTCCTTTAATTAAATGACTAATTAAAGTCATTTTTAAATAAGTAAAATAATATATCGCCCATGGTACTATCTCTGGCCACTATAAGTCACTTCTCAGCATCCCATCCTGAAGATCTCCTCATTCTAGTTCAATTGAGCTATTACACTAAGATGTTCTATCATGTATTCCTCCCAGAATGCCACCTTGAGCGTAATTAATTGAGTTAAGCCCAAAAATAACCAAGTTTTATGAAAATTGTCGGAATGCACTGGAACGAATGACAAACTGTGTAAATGATGGAATATATCAAGTGAATGCCATCGGTCCTCATAGAAACTCCTCAAAAGTCCTCCAAAAATCCCCTGGGCCCACTGATGACCCCAATTTGTATTTGTGATGTGTCTGCTCCCAACTCTGGAAGTCCATCATAACCCTACCATAGGTGATACCAAAAAAAAGAATATTACAATCACTGATTTGTAGCCTATGCTAATCTTAGTTTTGTAGCTCGGTTTTGAATGAAATATTACAATTTTCAATTACATAATGTGAAGCTTAAAATATGAAAGTATTTTAGATTGAGACTTATGCATGAAATAATATTGGGTGGAGATATTTCTATAAGTAGTGCATCCATTTTTACTTCTCAATGTTTCAAACCTACAATTGTGGTCCATCATGAGGACAGAGCTAGTGAATGTAAATTTTGAGCAAAAGAAGGGACAAGAGAAAAGAAAAATAAAGGGAGAGACAAAAGAAAAAATATGCCAGTGAAAATTAGTGAAATAAAATTATATATAAGGAAAAACGATAAAAAGTTAAATACAAAGAGAAATTTATATTAATCAATAGGAATTATATATTAAATATAATAGGAATATACTATATCTAATTATAATATTAAATATAAGTATAATATATAGAGACATAATATTGCTAGAATAGCTATGAATCTAATAATTATATGTATAAATATTATAATAACGATGTGGTACTTCCAAAAATATGAAATTATCAACTTTTATTCCAAATGTGTGAATTTCAATTGCAAAAATGTTAACATTTATATTTTAATATTTTGAATTTATTTCTTGATATGTATATAATATCTAAACTCAATATAATGTATAATTATCAACATATTATTTTGCATGTGCATGCATAATGTCAATAGGATGCACATTGCTAAAAATATCAAGATGGAAAAGATGCAATAAAATAAAAATAATTGACAACAATTATATTATTATATATTTGTACTTTTTAATATATATTTATTGCAACATTACTCAAATAAAATATAAATCATCATTTTTTCTCTTACTTTCAACATTATACTCCATCTATTCTTGTCATGTCTTACTTATCAAAAAACC
Organism: Pinus albicaulis; assembly: GCA_034641835.2. Classification (NCBI taxonomy): domain Eukaryota; kingdom Viridiplantae; phylum Streptophyta; class Pinopsida; order Pinales; family Pinaceae; genus Pinus; species Pinus albicaulis. The sequence goes on from CM076581.1 coordinate 1,606,470,193, forward strand.
TTTCTTGGTTATTGTTATTTTATCTCATGTCCATCTCTGATTTTAGATTTCCTATTATGATGTGGTAAATCACACTCATGAGTACAATTCTATGTGTGAAATATAAATCTCAAACTAATATTTATTAAGTCAAACACCTGAGCTTAAATAGATCGACATAAAAAAACTAAACAAAAATTTTTAGGAGAGAAATACCCACTAGATCATAGGAAATAACAACAAATCACAATAATATATGATGTAGGAACATCCAACCTCCAAGTCAAATACATTTTACTCGGCCTAAGGGGTCTTTCATTTAATAAGGGAGTTGGTTCCCTTATTGAGTTTAATTAATTAAATTAAATGTATTTTTCCTCTGTTTCTTATTATTGCATATAGGCGATGAGAGTGAGGAATATTGTAATAATATCTACTTATAAGAAGAGATATTGAGACTGTTTGAGGGAGTTAGAGGGATCTTAGGATTAACTAGATATCTTGAGAGAAATTTGTATCTAAAAGATATAGAATTAGAGATTTTTGAGTAATTAGTGGATATAAATCAAATTATGGTTTCAAAATCCCATGTGTAAATATGTAAGCTTAGAGGTAGAGTGGATATGGATGAAAAGTGTGAGAGTAGTGTTAAGAGGATTGGAAGAGTAAGTCCAAGTAAGGGCCAAGAAGGGCCAATTCAATGTAACTAAGGCCAATATGGGCTTATGTAAATTATGTGTATATATCCATTAATGAGAGAACACTCTGTCGAGTGATTGAACAATTTTAAAGCCCTTGTTCATTGTTTTCAAATAACCTTTTTCATTGGTCATTGTTATCATAATTAATTAAGCGTGATGTAAGTTAGAAAAAATTAAGCTTGAAGGGATTATAAGTAGGAATAAGTATACAAAAAGGTTGCAACATTGTTGATTAAGCTCATGAGGGAGAGAGATTTGAATATGGTACCTTAAAGGTGAGAATATCTCGTTAGAGTTACAGGCGTAGCGGAAGAATGGATATCCATATATTATGGAAGATTGAAGGAGGAGCATGAATTCAATGAAGAGGTGTTAGTATGAGTATTAAAATATTGTGTTAGAAGATGCGAGTGACTTCCATTCTTTTAAAATAGAGTAAAGGGTTGAGACAAAGCAAAAAGGCCAATAATTGGTTTTATTCAGGCATGTGGGAGTTCATCACATAACGGAATTGGAATTCTGTCAAAGAACAGATTCCATGGAATAATCTTCCTCGAAAATTTCTAATGAGGTTATAATTCAAAGCACAGGGGTGACATGGATTGTTCATATTTTCAGGATGACATGGAAATATATGGGGTGATGTGTATCTCTAAAATATCGGATGATGTGTGGAAGGCCTAGACATATTTTTAACTGCACAATCAACAATTGATGGTAAATTAAAATTATATTTGATGGAGAAGAATTCACATCTCATAATATCAAATAAGAATAGGAAGTGAAGCACTGATTTTATCACTTAACGGAGGTTGGGGTCGTTAGTTAATGGGGATGTAAGTCAACATCAGCAAAACCAAAGTAGTGGTTTTCTCCAACAAAAGAAAACATAACTAGGATAAGTTCTACTTTGAAGGCAACTTTCTGGAAGAAGTTTCAGATTACAAATACCTTGGAATTGACTTCAACAAAAATCTAAGTTGGGATGGATGTAGAAAGATAAGAAGTTTGGGGGGTTGGAAAGAATTTTATGCCTTTCAAAATAGGTGTAGAGAGGCAGAGTTATGGGACTGGAAAACCACTCTAACTCTTTTTGGGCTTTTAGTGATTCCAATGATTCTCTACGGTTGTGAAATGTGGGCCAGTAGTACATCCGACATGCAGTGGAAACAAATTGAGAAAATTCAGAAGAATTTGATTACAAACACATTCAATATTAAAATTGTAGTTCCTTATGATATCTTGTTAAGTGAAACAAGGGATGCTCCTATTTAAGAAATAGCTATCGTGCAGGTCATAAGGTATTTTAAAAACATTGAGAAAATGGAAGAGGGAAGATGGCCCAAGGTTGTGTTTAATGAGATATTGGGCACAATAAAGAATACTTGGATGTGGAAAATAATAAATTTTTAGTAAATGGGGAATTTGATTTAGCATGTGTCCTGACAACAGTAAAGAGATAAAATATTTTGTTATGGATATAAGTTCCACAAATGTACTTGGGAGAAAGAGATAGGGATAAATAAAAATTATTATATTGAAGAGTTTAATCCCACTCATAATCATAAAAAAATGTGTACACAGGGGCCAATATTTCTTGGATAGCCAAAAATATTATTTCTCAATTAAGGATTAATTCACATCAACTTTGTTGTGAAACATGGAGCTAGAAAATGCCAAAAGAAGTGTGAGGGGGAAGAGTATTTATTTTTTTCTATTTCGGACAAGTGGAAACAGAAAAGCATTTCATTTTATAATGTGAGGCCTTCAAAGAAAACATGGAAAGTTATGCAGATATTTTGGAAGCTAACTCTTGGGATATTCTATTCAGCAAGGGCTTTGTCAAGAATTTGGGAGAGTTTATTGTGAAACTTCACAGGAAAAGGGAAGAATACAAGATCCAGATAGAGAAGAAATCTACCCCATAGTCTATATTTAGCCTCGTGGACGTTAAAATAACTTCTTCTTCTTCTTCCCATCCTAGTTTTATATCCCTAGAAGTTTCAAGAGAACACACTAAAGGAAATACTAGGGTCTAGGGTCGACAAATTATGGGAATATAAGTGCTACAATCGACGATTTTTTTTTTCTTCTCGACTTATATCTCCCGAATATTTCAAAAGCATAACCTTTTTCACTCAATCAAAAAGTTCTGGGGTCCATAATTAAGTCTCATAGTTTTACAAAGTGGTCACATAGTTTTTTTTTTGAACAAGATATTTATATTAACAAAGAAGGAAAATAGTTACATTATGGTGTGTTGGTGCGAGCGACATGCATCAACAGCCAAAATCTGAAAGATGTATCATGGCAGGATTTTGGAGTTGTTGGTAATTCCATTACACAAAATGTTACAAGTGGAGCTAAAAAAATTCCCTAAAGTGTTGTGTGAGCTTGAATTTACATTAGGGTAGATTGCTAAAGCAAAAATGGCTGCGTAGAAGCCTGTCGCTATTGACTTGGCTGGCCGAGTAGGGACCGAGTGCTCTTGAGAGCCAAAAACATATAATATAAAATTATGAGGCTGGAACCAAATACTGAAATCATACCCAAAAAAAAATCTAAAATGGTCATTGGTTACGATGTATCCTCGGCAGAGTTAGGCTCCAGGCTGATTGTCCGCTCAGGAGTGTTGCCTTCAATGGTGGCTTCTTAGGTTGGCTTGCTGGTGGTGGCACCCCGACCTCTCCTTTGACAATGGGCTAAGTGTCAACACTTCTCATCCTTTTTTTTAAAAATGCGTAGTGGGGAGAATATTTGGTGATAAAATGGTGACGATGAACATCACCGACATAAAGAGTGAAATTCTTGGTGAGAGCATCCAACTCATTTTCCAAGATATTATTGTGCGCATGGTTGGCTTGCATGGAAAGACCTAGCATGGTTTTAATCTGCTAATGCAATTCAATTTCTCTACTAAAAAAAATTTACCTATCCCTTGTTAGGTTAGGGTCAGGAATCCAATTGAAGTCCTCATCAACCTCCTCAGTGACAATTTGTTGGCGAACTAGGTTGGCTTAGTTTTCTAACTCAACAACCCTGTGATGAGTGTCAACATTGGCCACAAACTTGTAGTTCATAGCAGAATTCCACACCACAGACTCTGCCCTGGTGGTGGTAGTCATGTTGGGAGAAGGATAACGTGATTCATGAGCCCCCCTGCCACAGCCACAACCACGATTACTTCCCTTCTGAGTGGAGTAATTGGAACGACGGGTGACATATTAGAGTAAAATTTAGGATTGTTTGGCGAGCAGGGATATTTTGCGTGATGGCCGTGAAGGAGGTTGGCGAAGGGACATAGCACAGAGATGAACACAGTATGAACACTCAAGACAAATGTAAAGAATGGAGAGAGGGTCGGGTATTCATAGGCATGGGAAGGAGGGGTTGGGTGGGAAGACAAGGGGTGGGGAGTAATGATCACTCAAGTGGGGTGCTGGGGGTAGTTAAAACTATAGGTGCTACCATACGAGGATAGGCCTTTTGGGCATCTCAACATGATGTGCCTCGTACTTCGTCTGTCACAATCACACAAAATGGAGGTTGGGGTCATGATTAGAGTGTGGAGGTGGAGTATTGTGCTCCTAAATCCCGTCAGGCCTGTCCTGGTGATCTTTCCTCATAATTATGGTGCACTCATCCTTGATTGTCTCTTGACTGAGCTCATCCCAGGCCATCGAGAGAAGCCTATGGGAGCTCTCCACCCTAGCGTTGGCTAGTTTTTCAGCCAGCTGGTTATCAGATCTTCTAATTTTCTGAAAGGTGATACCCCTGGAGTGATGAATGTGTGTATGAATCATGTTGGGGATCTTACTTAGCCTCTAGCTATTTGAAACCTACATAATTATTCTCCCATGTTTTATTTTCCTGCAAAATTAGGTAGTGATGGTCGAGCCTCCCTCGATAATAGGAGGCCGGAAGTACTTGGTGCAAGAAATATCAATTCTGTGTTCTAGAGCCTGTACTTCGACTGTGTTGTTGGTGGAATGGCCAGGATTTATGCCATAAACCTAGATGATTTTCCCTCTGGAATTCCTGAAGACACCTCTTAAACCTGCCATCCTAGGGTTTCCTTTGGCGAACCCATCATAATTTAGCTTCAAAGTTCCAGACTCTAGGGGGAGACAAGATTGATCAAGGAAATGTTTGGTGGAGGTATGGGATGTCAGGGGAATGGTGGAGAGAGGGATGTCCAAAAATTAAAGAATATGAAGATCTTACTAGGTTAGATGGTTGGTAGGAGCTTCAAGTTTCAATGTGGTGATCGATTCTCTAGTCATATATTTGATTGAAGAGATATTTCTTTATTACAGGTTGATAATTCCCCGAAATGTTCTTGCATCCCACTCCTTCCACAGGGACAAGGAAATCATCCTTGGGAGGAGATTCGAGGCCCTATTGATTTTGGTTTTTTGAAGATGATAGAGCACTAGAGTTTGATGGTGTTGAGAATGGAGGTAGGGTCTTTTTCGGTGGCATTGAAGACCAAAAGAGCCCAATTCTAGATGTTGTTAGCATACCTTCATTCATTTAATAAATGGTTGGTGGTTTCCTCATTGACACCACAGGAAATGCACCTACAGGGGCCGATGAAGCCCTTATTTATTAAATTATTCGAGGTCAAGATCCTCTTGTGCATTATGAGCTATAGGAAGATGGAAATGTTGGGCCATTGATTCCTCTCCCATAATATCTTCCATTTCTTCTCTAGAGGTGTGGAGGTAGGGGATGCCAAGTAGCCATATGATTCTTTGATGTTGAAGTTTCTAGCCATATTCTTCCCCCATCTAAGCTTTTCCTCCTCATTGTTTTCTCTAATATGTCTATGTCCTAGTTCTTCCGATATTTTTTTCCATGCTTCAGGTTAGACATTGTGATCCCACTCTTCTTCAGTGAGCCAGAACCTCCAGCCATAATTTTCATTGTTGGGCTGCCAATAATTATTGACTTGCACTTTGGTTTTTTTTTTCATGTTCTCCTTAATCTGGTTGAATTGTTCGTGGTCCAATTTTTGGCACTATTTCCATTCATCTCCTCAGAACAAGGCTTTCTCTCCTGTGCCAATTTCCTAGAAGAAATGGTTTTTCACCAGGCCTGGTTCCAAATTACAAATCATTTGAGCATACCATTAATCCTGATAATTTGATCATGATTGTGTGAGGGGGCGTATTTTTCCTTCCATAACTTATTCCATGGGGAGTTACGGTTGGTGATCCATATCCACTAGGTTTTTTCTCTGAAGGCCTTGCCCAATATTTCTGGGTCTCTGAGGCCTAGACCACCTTCATATTTGGGTTTGTAGGCTTTGTTCCAAGAAAGTAATGACCATTTTCCTTTATTAACATTGCCTTTCCATAGGAATTTCCTTTGTATACTTCTGAGATGGTGGGAGATGGATTTGGGAGTTGACAAGGCCAAATAGATATAGTGAGGAATGACTTGCAACACAGATTGAACTAGAACCAAAAAAATAGCCAGGTTTAATGATATGAAGGTCGAATTAGCTAGTCAATTTTTGAACTTAGCAGTAAGAATCTTCCAATTAGATTTGGCTAAAGTCTTGTCCGTGAGTGGGACTCCTAGGTATTTGGAGGGAAATTTGAAAATTTTGAAGTCGAGAGTCCTGACAAAGTTTCTTTGGATGTTCATATTGGTATTTAGGAAAAACAATTTGGATTTATCCACATTAATGAAGGCCTTGAAGGTGTTGGAAAGCCCAGTCAATAAATCTTTAAAAGAGAGGGCTTTTTTGAGAGTGGGGGATCCCATGAGGATGGCATCATCCAAAAATTTCTGATGGTTGGAGGGGGCATAGAGTTGTAAATTTTGATGCCAGTGATATCCCCTTGAGAGGAAGCAACATTGATGGATTGACAAACACCCTTTTGCATGATAAAAAATAGAAAAGTGAATATTGGATCCCCCTATCTAATGCCACATGAAGGACATAAGGTTTGGGAGGGGGATTCATTGAGGAGAATAGAGAATATTTCCCCAGAGACTAGAGCCATGATCCATTTGATGCAATATTTGTTAAATCCAAATGCTTCCAATACTTTCCTCATATATTCTAAGCTAATTTTTTCGAAGGCTTTGGACATATCTAGTTGAATTAGCATTCCTGGTTTTATTTGTTCTTCGAGGGAGTGGATAATTTCTTATGAGAGGATAATGTTGTCAAGGATTTTTCTGCCTTCAACATATCCCGATTGATGTTGTGAGATGAGGAGGGGTAGAATATTCATGATCCTGTTCACAAGGACTTTGGAGATTATCTTGTAGATGACATTGCAGAGAGATATAGGTCTAAACTTATCAAGGGAATCAACACTTTGTGATTTTGGTATTGAGGTGAGGAAGGTGGAATTCAAAGCTTTCAAGACTGATTTTTGAATGTGATATCCCTTGATGAGAGCATAGAAGTCCTCATTACACAGAGGCCAACAAACCTTGAAGAAGTCTATGGTAAGCCATCTGGGCTCGGCGCATTCCCGTTGGGCATGGACATGACCAGATATTCAACCTCTTGCATAGAGAATTTCCTCAACAGTAGTTTCTTCTGTTCCTTAGTCAGGATGATATGGATTTGCCTTGTAATTTTTTTTATTGCAACATACCTGTATTGACCATTTTATATGAGGAGCGTGCCAAAGTATTAGGTGATTTCTTCTTCCATCTCATCATGTGCATGGATAAATTCACCTTCATTAGTCTTTAGGCTTAGAATTCTGTTGTGTCTCCTGTGTTGGATCATGGACTGGTGGAATAAATTTGTGTTCCTCTCCCCACATTTTAGCCAATTGATGTGGGACATCTGTTGCCAAAATTTCTCCTCTTCAGCAACCCTTTCCTCCCAGCTATGATGGAGTTGGAGTTCTTCCTATTTTCTTTGTTCATTTAGGCCTTTTTCTCTGAATTGTTGTTGGAGGTATTCTTGTCCAATTTCCAGCTTTCTTTTCTCTGAAGTGATTTTTCCAAATGTTTCCTTGTTCTAAATCTTGATCTCAGACTTTATGAATTTCAATTTTTGTTAAAATTTATAAATTTTGTTCCTGTGATGGGGCTGGGGGGAATCCCACCATTATTTCATCTTGTCCATGAATTCTGGATGGTCAAGCCAAAATGCTTCAAATATGAAAGGTTATTTTTTGGGCCCAACAGAGATGTGTACAGTCAAAGATATGGGCCAGAGACCCAAGCCCACCTGAGGTAGAATCCAGGCCTCAATGTCCCAGGAGGTGAGGTATATTTCCTCCAATAGGAGAAAATTATCAAACTTGGAAGAAATCTATTTGTCTCCTCTGTGCTTGTTATTCCAGGTGAAGGTGCCATTTTTGGTTGGGATGTCTATTATCTTGAGATCGTTGATGGTGGATTGGAAAGCCATTGAGTCTCTTTCCAACTTTCGAATGCCCCCTTCTTCTCTCCAAGTGGACTACCATGTTGAAGTCCCCTGTAATTATTTTGAAATGGTATTGGAATGAGTTCAGAGTCTGACTTAGACTGTTTAGCATGTTGATTCTATCTGCCACTTTGTGTGGCGCATAAATGTTGGTAACACAAATTCTGTCATTTGTGCCTATGATTTTTAGAACAATCGTTAAAGAATGTATAGTGGCATTTGACTCTGTGAGCTCAAAAAACGAGCTTTTCCATAGGTTTGTTATTCCCCCTACAGTCCTAGTAGTAGAGATTGCAATGTGGTCATATTTTTTTCAATAATTTTTCTGTATCCTATTGCTATTGTCCAAGTCAATCTTGGTTTCTCGAAGCAACATGATATCTGGCTTATCGGTAGTGAGTCTGTTTCTCAAGATCCATTTCTTTCTGGGACTATTGAGTCCTCTAATATTTCATGTGGTGCAAATCATTGCAAACTTTTAGAGGGCATGTTTACAGCTCTTACCTTTCCTTCGTTTATGAGACGGGTGTCCAACTCTTGAAGGAGTTGACTGGTGGTTTTTCATTCTCTTTTTCGGTTTTGTCCTTTTGGGAAGTATTGACCCACCTCCAGATTTTTGAGAATGCCCTTTTCTGCTCCATTTTCCTTAGCTGCTTGTCCTGATTTTTGTATCATTACCTCCTATAGTAGGTATGCCTCTTCTATTTTTATATTTGGTTCTTCGGTATTGCTTCTATTCCATTTTGTTTTACATTCCTATGCAACTGTTAATAGGTGAACACCCTCTAGTGCCTCTTTGATAGCATTCCTTCCAGCATGGTAGCTTCATGTACTTGTTCCATATCTATGTCTTCCTGTGGTTTTTAATTTTCTAGAATGTTGTAATATTTTTCCCCTTCTGCAGGTCTGTAGTTCTCTAGAACTTTATCACTTTTCATGTGGTCTTCCTCCTCCTAGTTTATAGGGATTTGTTCTTCCTGTTGTGTATTCAGAACTTCATATTTTTTGTGATGCATAGCTTTGGGCTGGTATTTCTTGTTGAGCACTTTCTTGTTATGTTTGTTCTTGTTGCCACCTTTGGAGTATCCCTGCTCATCCTTCTTTTTCTTATTTTGGTCCTTTATTGGGGGGGCCTTGTTTTGAGGGTATTCCCAGAAGAGGTGCTCGTGCTTGTGGCACTTTCTAAATCTGAAGGGGATGTGATCATAATAAATAATTTGCATCCAAGTATCATCCATGTAGATTAACTTGATTGCCTTCGATAAGGCACCTGAGACATCAATGTAGGAAAAAATTCTAGCATATGAGATGTAGAGCCCGTTCCTAGTTCCATCTGACATCTTGATGTATTCTCCTAGTTCATCGTTGATTCCTTTGAGGAATGTGGGGGCCCAGTAGTCCATTGGAAGGGATTAGAGCCGAATCCAAACAGGGATTCTTGTGAAGTCCTCTTTATATGGTGTGAAGTTTTCTTTCCAAAATCTCATATAAAGATCAGTGGAGTTGAAGAAGTACATACCTCCTTCAAATATTTTATCTATGTCTTCTAGGAGGCTAAGAAATACTGTGAAAAATCCCTTGGAGCCAAGTTTTAGTTGGATCTCTCCTTTTGGATTCCATTTAGAATGGATCCAACCATTGAGGGCTCTTTCTATTGGCCAGATGCCCATGAATTTACAAATGTCAGCTTGTTCCTACATATAGTCTCTGTAGACCATTATATATGGGTCCTGGATGATTAGTTCTAATGTCTTTTTGGCCTTTGGATGTCATGTGCTAGTCTATTTTGGTTGGTTTTTTACTCTATCTTCCATAGAAGGTTATTCCAGTACCTCATCGGTGGAACGAGGGGCGATAATGTCATCTTTGTCAAGGGTTTGGTCCTTCAAAAGGTTCAATGTTTCCCTTACCTTACTTTTCAGAGTGTCCCAGGTGACCGTGCTCTGTTCTGGAGGGGCGTATCTTGAAATCAAGGTCAACCCGGTGAAGAAGGATGTGTCCTTGGAAGAATGACCTGCAACCAGGTTACGAAAGGAGGGGGGCTATTGGCCACTATTCAACGTAGTGGAGGGATACGTTGGGGTGCCCATACTAAGACACAGATGGTAGGGGCCGTAGGGCCGAGCAGTGCAACGCAACTAGATTAGATTCTAGAGCATCATACAGGAAAGGATTCAATGGCAGGGTACCTTGTTTTGATACTTATTTTCTTGGTGAACTTCAATGGTGTAGTTTTATGACTTGGAGATTGGGGTCTAGGCCCAAAATTTTAATAAAAATTACACTCGTGTTATAAACCCGAAACCACTGAAAGTGGTCACATAGTTATTTTTAAGGTGTAAAAGAGATTAATAATTAATATGATATAAGGTAAAATAGTTGATGGGAAAGTTCCCATCCCATATTTTTCCTCTTAGAAGAATGGAAATCAGGCTCAAGTGGTAATGGTTGAAAAGTTTTGGGTTCTAGGATTCAAGATCATGGCTATATGCCATGGTCGTGAGGTAATATTTTAATGGATATTGAACAAGGAGAAGGGGCTATGAGTTATAGGACTGGTTCACATTCAAAAGGAACATATAGAGAATTCAACACCATTTTTTATATTACCAAAGGGTTCTTCTGCGCTCATCTATGTATATGAGCATTGGCACCAAGGGTTGGTTGGCCACACATGATATATATAAACCTCTTAAATCTGATGTTTTGCATTATATCCTTGAAGATCCTCCCACTTAACTTTAAACAAGTTTTTAAAATGATTTATTTTCAATATATGGGAGAAGTAAGTTCCTTTTGCCAGTGATTTGACATAGTGAATTTTCCCAGCATCAAGTGGCTAAGAGAAAAGGAAATTTTGTCAACGTCAATATAGATGGTTGGAGAGATGCTCTCAATTACTCCATGTGACTAGGAAACCAAAATTTTCATCACACGAGTCCACAATAATAATCTCCTAATAGAAATAATAATTTGATAAGCTAAGTACATATGCTAATTCCAAGGATTAGAATTCCTATCATTCCTCCCATCAATAAAAGCATTGAGATCCAATGCTTTCATGATATATGAAAAACATTTTTTCTATATTCATTCTTTTTTATGTGGATCTTTCTTATATATAAGGAAAGAAGTAGGAATATCCCTAATGAATTTATTTAGATAAAGACCTATATTTGAAATTGTGGAAACCAAACTCTATTGCAGCAATGTGGATCAACGTCATTGAACCCAAATTCAAATATAATTGGAAGAATGGTCAAATCCAACTGAAATCATTCAATTACACAAGTATATAAAATGGCATGAAATTATACAAAGTAGCATGATCCAAATGACGAATTTATTGAAGTATGATAGAGTGATTATGAGTCTCCAAAGGAAAGTACAACAAAAAAAACTAAATTTGGTACTTTTATTCCTTAATTAATCACTACAATAAGGTATGTCAATTCCAAGAGTCATGGATAACAAATAATGCTTATGAAAATGCATAATAAATGGGAAAATCACCACAGGTAGTGTTACAAAGAAACCCATAATCGAAGAAAGTTGGTATTGAACATAAATTACTAAATATAATAGTGACAAAAATGGTCGAGCGATTTTCATATTGGAAATAAACTATAAAATTTTATTTCACTTATATTTATCTATACCATTGAAAGATAGTATTTCAATCCAAGCATGGAAGCATTGAATAATTGTGGAAATAGTTGACGTGACACATGAGGGAAATATTGAACATCACATGGAGGTATATGTGTATGGCATTGATGGAATTATTTCCAATGTACAACCTTAGAGGCGAGAGCATGCCAAAATGTAGAGTATATTATAACATATCAATATGTAGTCATATTAATATCAGGTAGAGTTCCATGACGAGCCTAGCTCACATAAATGGAAAGAGAATTGCCACAATTATATTCAATTATGGAATGATATAGAAAAATTGATATGACTATTTTTAGGACACTAGATTATGACACGATGATCACTATTTTTATTCTAAAGCATTCTATTGCTATAAATTTCAATCAAACTCTAAAAACGTGTCATGGAAAGAATACTAACACCACAAATTTGATTCAAACTATGACATATTTTCTTAAGTGATAACCTCTCAAATTTAGGATATAGTGCATTAATCTTTGGATCTTTATGCATGCATGAATTTCCATGATACATACACTTATTTGTGATATTTTTTTGAGTTCTCATTTTTGGTATTTTGACTACGGTAAGAAAGGGGCTCTTGGTTCAATATGATTTATTTTGGAGTGTATAATTTAGAAAGGTCACATTTTTACTCAATCCAAATTTCATGCAATGTAACGATGAAGAGGTTAGTCATTGAATCACAACCAGGAGTCCCTTCTGCAAAAATCAAAGAACCATTAATCACCTTGAGGAGCGATTTCCAGCAACCACAAAAATTTTTCACATTGGTTTTCATTTTAGTTTATCATTTCGATCTTGAAGTGTCTTGTGAGAAAGTTATAACTCAAATCCCAAAACTATATCTTTAAAAAAAAAAAAAAAACTATTGAAATAAGGAGTAAATATTTAATTCTAGTGCTTTGATACCAATGATGTAGGAAATTGTACTCATTGATCCAAAATTAAATTCTTAAATTTCCTTTGTATTCTTTCCAACACTTTATTAATTAAATTAAATTAATAAAGTTTTATGAGAATTTAAAATACATAATTACAAAATAATTATTAATAATAAAGACAAATAACATGTTGTTAATGGATTTCACCCCTCCTGAGCTACATCTTTAGTCCCGCTTCAAATGAGCATATGATCCATTAAAAATATGCAAAAAAGTAATTTAAAATGCCTTATTACATCAATATGATATCGAAAATCCAATACAAATGTTTTCAAGATCCTTATAGAAAGACTATAATACTGTTGGAACACTCTCCCTAGCCTCTTCCCACAAATAAAAAGACTTTATGACATTCATTCACCAAACAACTTCAAACTGCACCTTGTAAACAATTATTGGGATAATACTTTACATGAAAGACCCGTGGTGTAATTATAAGGAATGTGGGTTATATTGGTAAGGTCACAAGTTTGATTCCTTGTGTTGCATGATTTTGTGGCTTAATATTCCAAAAATAAATTTTAATTAATTATTTAATCACCATATCTAGAATATCATGCTCACATCTCCATGTGTCCAATTCATCTCAATGTAATTTGTATGGTTTAATTAGGTCAAAATTTTGACTGTTAGTTGCACCTTTTATGGGATATTATATATATTTAGGGATTGTGATATAACATATAATTTGGGATATAATTTCCCAAAGATATTAATTATTTCTCAATTAAATTTGTTTGTTAAGTATTTTCCCAAATATTTCGTATTTAGGCAACCACACATGCCATATGCCATGTAGAAGAGATAATCATGCATCTTGTAAGATCTACTAGAATGTCCACATGGAAGCCTTTGGTTGGATCACATAGTGCCATGTGGTGATTACCGTTGGCCCATGTGGTAACTTGCTAACATGCCACATCATCTTTTTGTTGTGCCATGTGTCAACCTATCGTCATAAGAGGCATTATCTCGTCATTGTACCACATGTCAATCTAAAATATGCCATGTGTAAATTCCAACCCTTCTTTTATCCTTAAACTTTTGAATGCCATAAATTTTGTATATGATGATTATTGAGCCCATTCAAATGTTGGTAAAAATATATTGATTAGCTCTTTGACATTGATACATTTAAATAAAAATTTAAGACCATTAATTTGGATAACTTATGGTAATCCTCCTAGATGAATCCTCCCCACTATGAAGCTTTTGGACCACCAAAAGTTTGATTTAATTTGGTAGGTGAGGGTATAACTTCCTCACTTTTTCAATTTACATTCATCAAAATTTACTGGGATGCATTCCTTTTATACCTACATGAAGATATTTCACATCACCTATTTAAAATGTCCTAATAGTTCTATCAAGAATAACATATTCCTACAACTTATAAATATATTTAGGAGAGAATTAATCAACTGAAGTAACTGAAAAATTCTCTCAACATGATCCATAATCATAAAAGGCTCATGTAGTTTAGAGTTTTCAAAATTCACCACTAAAAACATTTACATATATGGAGGTAAATCTAACCGGAAAATTTTATCACCAATATTCTCCAAAATTCTACATGGATGATACTTGGTTGGCTTGATTTTTTTACCTTCACCTTCATGATGTTCTTGGTAATGTATAACCACACTTGAAAAGTGAATTGGAAATTATGATTGACCCGATGCTTTTCATGTCAATATTTATGCAACTTGGATTGGCTCTTTTCCAATTGTTCATGTAAAACTTGATGAACTAATTGGGTCTTCTAGATGAACTTCATGGCTTTATCTACATCGTTATATCCATCCACCACTAAATCTTAGCCAAAATTGAAGTCCAAACGAGACTTAGTAAACTATCCAAAACATGTCTCAAAATGATACCTAAGTGTAGAAGAATGTATAGAAAGGTTATAGACATGTTGTATAGAATGAAATTGGTCATCCCCAAGCTTAGGATGCTTGCTACAATATCTTTGGAGTATATGTATAATTGTACTATTAACCACTTCCATTTGTCCATTGGTTTATGGATGAAAAACAATGATTTTTTGATGCTTGGTGTCCATTAACCTCATAAAGTTGACCGAAACTCCACAAGGAAGTGAGAGTGTTGATAATATACAATGGATGTGGGAAAACCAAAATGAACCCAAACATTTTGAAAGAATAAATGTGTTGTTTTCTCCCATTACCTACTTCTTACAAGGAAACAAGACACATTTTTTTTTAAATCTATTTGCTATCACAAAAAAGTTATCATCCCCTTTTCTAGACATAGGTTGATCCCCTAAAAAATCCATAGACACACTTTCTCATGGTACAAACGGTTGCAATTCAATGTAGAGTTTAATTTTTCTCACTAGCGGCGTGCAAATGGTCGTAAATGGTCGCAAAATCAATTGCTTAGCAGTTCGGTTCACAGGTTTATTGATTTTCGTTACCTTCGATCATCATAAAGGTATCGTCACTATCTTTTCATTCTTTGCACCTGAAATCTATCAACTGAATGCTTGATAAGGCTAACTGTAATTTTCAATATGGTTCCTTCATTTTGGTGCAAAATTAGAACCCTGCATCCGACAGGCTCAGGCTCTGTATGAACCGCCAAGATCGATGGGTAGCCGGATGATAGTTGTCACATTTTTCAAACAAAACAACCATCCAAATTTTATGATCAACTCACAGGAAAACTTCAGTACCAAATGTTTTACAATTGTCAATGCATTTGGACCATCGTTGGATGCTACTTATTTCAAATCAACCAGGTCATGTCTGATTAAATCATCCAGAGGGTCAAAGAATAGGTCTGTAACTTTCTACCCAACAAGTATATTAACCAATAACTAATGTAAATTCATGTAAATTTTTCATGAAAGTCTAATGTAAATTCATGCAAATTCTCCATGAAATACAGGGTAAGATTTCAAGCTATACACCGAGAGTAAAAATGCCACTAGAGAAGGCAAAATCCCAACAGAAGATAAGAAAGAAAATAATGATGGGAAGATTATCAAGGACTGGAGTGCGTGGAATCCCTCAAATTTGATTAAGAACAGTTTAGACAGACAATATAATCAGTGCCAGGGTGAACAATTCAGAATCAGCCATGAGCCAGGGGAACCAGAAGCCACCATGAGTGGTGAAACAACCTTCCTCAACGTTGTAGATTGATGTACCCTCCTCGCTGCATGGGAAAATGAGTGAGTGAGTTGAGGGTTCAGAGGTAAGACAACTGTAGATAGATGTACCCTCCTCTCTGCATGGGAAGAGGAGTGAGTCAGCTAAGGGTTTAGAGGTAAGACATGTAAGGGTTCAGAGGGTTTGAAGGTAACAGGTGAGGGTTCAGAGGTAAGACAAGTGGAACATGTAGATATAGCCTTGGCCTTTAAACATTTCCGAGCTCTCTGTGTAAATCCTCCACAACATAAAATGTTTGCTAACTAACGTTAGCATTAGTCAATAGAAACTGAAAACCTTTCAATCAATTCACACTTAAGCATAGGTATGGCTTTGATATGAGGCCAAATAAGACCTCCAAATTGTTGATTGGCTATTACACGAACCTTACATGAACACAAATAAGACCTCCAAATTGCTGATTGGCTATTACATGAATCTTACATGAACATTGGTAGATGGAAAAGTGGTTTTTCAACATGAATACAAAACTTTATAATAAATTGAATTTGTCCATTCCGTTCTCATCCACGAACTAATTCAAAGACCAAAAAATGATTACTATAGTCCCTTCCATGCCACACGTGGCATGAACTAATAAAGAGAAGATCCTGCCCAAATACTTCAATAAAATTGTGCCTCATACTTCATTCTTATCACTTCCACACATTGAACACCCAATTCTGCAGTGTGAGCCATTAGATATTAATTATTAATAATTTTTTAGAGATACCAACTAATTTTCTTTTCGATACAAAACTCTTAGAGTGCTTACATAGTGAACAATTTGTAGAAAATTTAAGATGCCAACGGTGAAGAAATAATTGTAGGCATCAGAAGTCTTGGTTTAAATTTAATAAATCAAATAAAATATTGCTTGTAAAATAATCCTCAGGTTAAAAGGAAGAAATCTCATGGTATCATCATTGGATAACATTTAAGAAATGGGAACTAGTTGAAAAGAAGTGGAGATCTGAGTCGGATTTCCTACATGCAATGGGTATTAGAGTTTATTTGGGTGCACCCATGATTGTAGAGTTTAATGGGTGGAAGGAAGAATATGTAAAATTTATTTTAAATAGATTTCATAATAGCACCCTCTGGTTAGATTACCATATAGGTATCATGGCAGGGATAATCCAAAAAATTACAAGGTTTCCTCATAAGGGTGACAAAATACACAAAATAGTTGAGACAAATGAATGGTTTTTGGAATTCCTAGGGGGCACACCAATTTTTTATAAGGGCTCGATCATCAATAAAATCAAAGAAAACCAAATAAAATGTACATGAATCATTGTATTTCTATGCCCAGCTATGGTGGGTTGACCATTTAATGTCAAGCTCAATGTGCTTGAATCCATTAGTCAAATTTTGTGGTCAATGAAACAATATAATTGGGACAAGCATCTTTCCAACATAGTCAAAACAAATTACACAGATGCTAAACTAAGGAAAGTAAATTTGTTTTCCATGTTTATTAATTTGGGTTGCAATGGATAAAGTATTACTCATCAACAAATTTATTTTTACCCGAAAAATCATACGTTTTATGAAAAATTATAAACGCGTAGTCTAAAAAAGCAGCAAAATGACCCAGAATCTGGCAAATATTTTGAAAAAATCCGACAAATATTTTATTAAACTTTAGTATTTTGAGTGCCCTAAGGGTTTTTGATAGTGTTGAATCCATTTCCACTATCAAAAATGGATTCCAAACACTCCAACTACCTGATTTTTTGAATTTTATTTTACCGGATTCCGACAAAAAACTGTCGTTCGGGCTATTCCACATGCTGAGTAGACAACTTCAATTATAAATTTTTTGTCTCAAATTGGTCATAGAAAAATGAGTTGCGTTTTCCAGAAAAAATGATTGAAAATTGGGTTACAAAGTTAAAAGATCTCATATATGGAGACCACCTCAATTTTTTTCAATCCCTACCTCCATCCTCACATACCTAGCTAAACCTCGATACCAAAAAAGTGTGGTATATGTATAAGGACTAGGTCTACCGAAAGGAGTTGGAATATAAATATAGTGCCTTAGGCATATTCAGAGAAGTAAAATTACAAACAAATACAATAATATAAATTGCACTAATTATTCCCTAGTCTCCTAAAGAAGTAATAACACCATTAACTGATAGAGAGAGTAGGCTTATGTTTTCAACTCTGGTAATCAATTTGGCTATACAACCATTTGCACAACCATTGGTTAAGAAACCAAAGGAAAAATTCTTGTCAATCATATAAATTATACTGAGTTACTTCATGATATATCCTTTGATGATTCAAATTAGAAAGGAACACTCGACATTATTTCCAAGTGGGTACTAGAAGAATCAATAAATAAAGGCAAGTTGACCCAATGCAATACCAAGGTTTAACAAGCAATGATGGATACATCGATTGATGAACAAATCAAAGAGGCATTGGGTTATGCCAAGGTAATTTTTTATCAAACAATAAGAGAAAATATGATAGCTTAGTAAGTAAGGGAAGATAAAGAAATGCAACAGAAAGAAATTACAGGCTGAAAACTAATAGATTCAAAGACTTAATATATCCAAAAAAAAAAAAAAAAAAAACCAATGAAAAAGTGAACAAAACAAACATGTATTTATATAACTAGTGACTCACCACTAGCACCACTAGAAAATATTGAAGAAGAACCACAAAATGGAAAATACTAGCATGTAAAAGTAAACATTCTGGAAAACAAACAAGTGTCCATTGACAGGACCCAAATACATACCCCATCTAAATCACCTCAAAAGGATAAGGATCCAGATCTATTGGATAAGCATACACATAAGTGCTCTGCGACAACTTTAAAATCATTCATGCCTTCACTGCATTCATATTTTCCTCTTAAAATAACCCAAACATACATAATACGTCAAAAAAAGTTGGCTACCTAGCCAGTACAAGAAAATTTTCCTTAGCACTCAGAGTTAATAAAGAGAAAGGAAAAAAATAATTTACAAAGTGAAAAAGAGAAAAATTCTAAATTATCTTCGTTAGCTATACATACAGAGATGAATTTAACTTTATCTATCACAACCAATATGACTCAAGTATCAAATGCATAATTATTTAAAATTTTTGTTGACATATCACATGAGGTAACGGCCAGAGGAAACCTGACAACAAAATCCATGAAAGAAAGAATAATGAGGAAGAAATTTGGGAAAATTGTAGAACCCTTTTTCAAGGTAAGCTGCAAATCTAGGTTTTTGGCAGCATAAGAGGACCATCTATATGCCCTGAAATCTCTTGTGCATTATTTAGTTGATCTCAACATTCAGATAAGGTGGAAAATAAAAAACTTCAAAAGGTAAATAAGTGATCTAGGGCAGAGGAAGCTTCATCTTATTAAAAAAAAAATTTATTTTTCTTCTGACAACATTAAGCAACATTTGGATAATAAAATGGACAAGGCATCCACAATGACCACTATACTTAAAAACTAGATAACCTATTTATCATTAACTTGTAGTAAACTACGTATTCAAAAGGTGCTTCTTAAAGATTTATTAAACAAAATGGTAGTTATGGTGGAAGGTAGAGCTGCAAAAAATCTCAACATAGAAACATAGAAATAAAATAACCTGGAGAAAAATATTGTGTAGGATGAGTGACAATGGCTACGAGAAGGGAATAAGGCTTAATTTGAAGCAAATGATACATATGAATACTTTAGAGAATCCAACAACAAATACATGAGTTGAAAAACAAGACAAAATTTAAATACTTTAAATATAGTTCAATGGAAGATTAACTCCATTATATATGTCAATTAAGCTCTCTAGAGGCTTTTGCATTATTGAGTTAGTGAATGGGATACATTTTTTCAACACTTACATAGATTTTCCCAAACAATTTACAATATATCATTTGGATAAATAAAACAATACCACTAATAGAGGCAAATTCTCTTGATCAACAAAAATACCAATTTTTCTATCCTAGTGCCTCCAAATATGCACCCTAGGTTCATGTTAGCCAATACATCCAACGAAGAAATAGAAAATTCAAACTGGCCACCAGTAGAGAAAGTGGAAAGGGGAATTAACACTAAGGAAATACAAATAAACCCCTAGCCAGAGGAAAATATAGTGGATCAATTTATTTCAACTCTGCCACCAGGATAGGCTTGATAAGCACCTTCATATCCAATTATCCTAACTTCTTAGTATCGGACTTTTTTGTTTCATCCATTTTTTACAATGTAAAAATTCCATATCTCCCCTTATTTTGGATCAGAAGGAATTAATGATAGGGAGATGTTGGAAGGGCTAGTCAACTCAGTTGATTAGACCTACAAGTCGAAATAACCAACTGGATTCCTTACACTGAGATGGTTGACCAACTAGTCAGTTTAGGATTTGATGCTAGGTCAATTGTGTAAGTATTTAAGGTAGTTAGTTAGCTTTAACATCTTAGGTTTTGGTACAAATACAAGCCAAATTGACAATGTACATAGTAATGTTTATGGAATAATCCAATGAAGTGTTTTGGTTGGCTATGTCTACTCTTGTTCTCTCTTTTCTCTATATAATATGTTGCATGTATCTCTTTTATTAATGCTTTCTTGGTGTATGGATACATTGGAAACAATGTGTGAAATTCCCTAGATTTCAATAAGAGGTAATCCTTTAGGTTCAAGAAACACTTCATCATAATTCGAAATAATATTAACTATTTCAATATTATGTTTAGGATCACATCCTTTGAAATAATTGCATTTATCATCATCCTTAGCTTTTATAATCATCAATACAATTTTTTTTCTATCATTTACAAACCTTTTCATATGTCCTATGGTAACAAGAGAAAAATTGGTATTGATTTTATGGGATCCCATAATATAATAATCCCATCTTTTATAAGATGATACTTGTTCTCCTCCCTCTAAAAGGTAACTTTCCTTTCATAAAAAAATGGAATTCGCAAAAAAATCACACAAATATCAAGTGTTATGACATCTAACTCTAACTAATTAGTGAAATTAGATGTAATTAGAGATCTGAGTTTTCATTATTTAAACACATTTAACTTAGCATTTTCACATACCCAATCCTAAAGGATATGGTTTTGGATGAGGCTTAGTTTCAAGTCCCAATATGTTAAAAATTTCTTAGAAATAATATTAGCTTGCAAACCAGTATAAAAAGTATATCAATTATTGTATATTTCAAAATTTCTCTTATATGAAATATCTCACTTTATTTCATTTCATCATGCATAGTTTTTTATTTTGTAGTACTAGAGCTAGAATTAAAAATTTATGATATACCTGGTATAACTGTGGTCGTGATATTGGCTTCATCATTTAATATGATCGAAGATCCTATTTGACTATAGTCGTGGTATTCTTAATATGACTCTTATTTTTTAACCACTTTGGATTTAGTTCTGGCAGGAGTTTCCGACACTTGGAATCATCAGGTAATTCCTTTTTGCAATGTGAACATGCAGGATTTTCACTTTATTTCTTCATTGTAGTTGTTATTTTTACCTTATCATTTCCTTTATTCTTTCTTTCAATTGGATGAACTAGTATCTTTGATAATTTCTCATGGACATTATTTCCCCTTGAATCATTGTGAGTAGCTTGGATACAAACTTCATCAAGATTAGTTGGGTTAAGCATATGAATAGTATGCCTCAAATAACTATGCAACCCACACATATACTTCAAAATAGCTTCTTGTGTATAAAGAGAAATGCTCAATGTTAAAGCCCTCTTCCTGAACTCTTGATTATACACTTCTACATTTTTTCCTCGACCTTGTCTTATATTTTGTGAATTCATTAATGATTACTGCATATATCCTAATGGATATAATTTATTCTTTAATGAAAATGTAAATTCATACCAACAGGATTTCATTTTATTTTTCATAAGAATGTCTTCTTGAACCTTACCCTCCTACCCTGTCAAGGTGTGCCTCCAAGTTGGAGAGTAGCTAGTTGAAGCTTGGGTTATTCATCCACAATTTTTTTAAATCTCTTATAAACTTCAATTTTCTTGATCCAATTATCTAGCTCCTCTACATCAATTTTTCCATTATACATTGACAAATTGGATTTCACATCTAATTTTAACAAAGGTAGTTTAGAATCATCCTTCTCTATTTTCCATTTTTGAGAAGGATATGAAGGTGGAGAAGAAGGAGGAGGAGTATTTTGAGGAGGGTCTTGGTCAAATCCTTCATACTTGGATTGTTACTTCTCCATTTTTATCTTTTCTCTGTACAACTCTTCTACCATAAATTTTATGTCGAGAAAATATTGTTGAAATTCCCTTTCAGACTTGGTGAGGCTTTCATCTCCTTCATGTTCCTTTACTTATGGAAATTTTCATATTGTACCAATAACAAGATTTCTCCATGCTTGAGTTTATATCTAGTTAGCATTCAATACGTTGAAAGCCCTTCATTAAACCTACTCTGATACCAAACTTGATTATAAATTAAATGCTTAAATTTTCTTTCTATAATTCCCATAACTTTATTAATTAAATGAACTTAAATGAGAATTTAAAATATGCAATTACAAAATAAAAAATAATAATAAATACAAATAACAACAAGTTATTAATGGAATTAAATCCTCCTAGGCTACATCTTTAGGTCCACTTCAGATGAGTATCCAATCTACTAATAATATGCAAAAATAAATGATCTCCAACCCACAATAAAAATGTCTTTAAGACTCCTTTAGGAAGACTTAACACTATTGAAATTTTATACCCAATCCCTTTCCTTAAATAAAAAGGATTTATGGCCTTTATTCTCTAAATTTACGCAAAACTACACCTTATAAACAATTTTTGGCATAATATTTTACAAGAAAGAGTCATGGTGCAATGGTAAGGTGTGTGGGTTATTTCCAAAAATAAAGTTAATTAATTATTTAAACACCATATATAGAAAACTATGTCCACATATTTACATGTCCATCATATTGGTGTAATGGTCATGTGTATGGTTTATATGGAGGATGACGAAATTTTGGATGTTAGGGGATATCGCATATATTTTGGGATTATGGTATAACATATACTTTGGGATATGATTTTCCAAATATATTCATTTGTTAATTATTTTTCCCAAGTATTTGTTATTTCCACCACCATATACGCCATGCACCATGTAAGGGAGATAAACCATGCATCATGTAAGCTCTTCTAGAAGGTCCATATGGTAGCCTTCAGTTTCCCCATGTGGAGATTACTAGTTGGTCCATGTGGTAACTTTTCACCTTGCCACATTATATTGTCATTGTGCCACATGTCAACCTCTGTGTGCCACATCATCTTATTTTCATGTTATTTGTCAACCTATCATTGTGCCATGAATTAATCTAGATACTGTCACATGTCGTTTCTACCCCTATTTTTCCTTCAACATTTGAAGGCCATAACTTTTGCATTTGATTTTCATTTGAGACCACTCAAATTGTGTTGGAATACTCTTGACAAAATATTTTACATGGATACCTTTTCATCATAATTTGAGACCATTAATTTGGATTAATTGTGGGAATTATTCTGGATCACTCATAAGCATAGTTCTACACTAAAGTGTGATCCATAAATTAATGAATATTTTTTATTAATCCAAGTAAAAGATTAAATAAATTTATGAAAGTAATAATAAATAAATAAATATATGATGTAAATACTCTATATTCTAAGAATTGTAAATATATCACATGGATAGAGAAATTTGGGGAAATGCTCTCAATCGCTCTATGAGACTAGGAAACCAAAATGATTCATCACACAAATCCACAATAATAATATGTAATAAAATAATAATGTGATAATCTAATTACATATGCTAATTCAAATTACCATAATCCCTATCATTTTTTCCCTTGGTATCCATTCCCATATGATTTTATTAACATTAATGAATATATTTTCTTTGAAACCAACAATTCATTTTTTTTTTATTAGAACATTTTTTATACAATTTTTTATACCCTTTGACATTCCAATTACTTCCACCATTGGACCTCTACCTTGTAAGTCTCAACGGTGGCATCTAGATCTCTATAAACACTTCCTTTTGCACACCTAAACATGTCACACATTCTTTCTACAAGGATTTTACTATGAGGATTTTTCCCTCTATAACATCATACATTAGAAAGAATGGATCTATAGCTTGTTACATAGAGGTCCAATATAGCAATTCTCAATTTTGGGGTCATTTTCCCTCAAATACAATGTTTGGTTATTTTTGTCCCTTGGATAAGAAATAATAGACTTGTTGTAATGTTAAGCTACTATACTATAAAAACAATAATTACAATTATTCTATCAGAAATAAACTCATAGTATAGAAAAAAAAGGAATTAGAAAAACTAAAAAAAAAATATGGAAGCAAGCTTTTATTAGGTTGAGTAAATGAGTAGTCTCCTATCCTCCTTGGAAGGGTTCTTTTATGATCACTTGGGTCTCATCCCCTCTCTAAATGAAAAAATGTGCAAAGCTCCTTCAATGAAAGAAACAAACACTTATCTCGTAGCTATTCTTATCCAAGATGATACCTCAAAGAAAAAGGAGCTTCAATGGTTACATAAATAGTGCAACTTTTCCTTTTTTTCTCTTATTTCAAATGCTATCCCATGGCCTCTTCTTATAGGATAAATCCAAGTTTCATAAATACTAGTTTACAATGTGAATGGGACAATTTTGAATTTTGGTTCTGCATATGTGAAAAGGATTTGAAGGACTCATCAAGCTTGAGGTTTGATTCTCATCAACTTAAGAGTCCTTATGATAACCCCGCCAACTTGATTTTCACTGAAAAATATGGTATTTTTCAAGTTTTCATTTTTATGTGGGTTTTAAATAAAATTAGTGCAATTCACATGGCCTTTATTAAATAAACCCACACAATTTTCTCAACTCACACAAGTTTTAATAATAATATCATGGAAATTCCAAAAGACACATTTTGTGATGTTTTTTTCACTCTTTTTTGAGGTGATGTTTAATAGGCATGGGTAGGCTTTGATATGTTGTAATGATGTTGATTCTAGTGATCACTTATATAGATTCATAAGTGATTTTTAGATGGATAATAGTTGGCCCCTAATGTTTGTGGAGATAAGAACATATTTTAGAGCCACATGTAAAAAAATCATACCTAGAAATATTAATTGATTTATACAATAGGATTACAATATCCAACAAGATTCTCATGGGTATTGTTTTATCCTCACAAATGTTACCAAGAGAATCAATAATATTGTAGCCGATAAATCTATGAATTACACATTTTCATTTCCTTCAAGAGTTATAATAATGGTAGAGAATTATTACGAGGGGAAAATTATCTAGAACTTGGGGATGAACACTATTGATGGGTGTTACAACTTGAGGGAATGGATGGACTATCAATACCAAGGGTATTCAATTAGAATTGGAGGTTTCATGTGCTTCAAGGTAAGATTTTCCATGATGTGGAGATGTTCTCATGCCAAATAACATGGGGGTCAATGAAAGTAGAGAAAAATTATGAATTTAATTAGTTCATCTAATTTCCAATGATTTTTATGAACAATCGTTAATACGATACGTCAAAATTCCTAGAAAATGAGAGTTGAAGTCAAGAGAAATTGCAAGAACCAAAGTCTATTTTGAAGTTAACTGAAGACGGACCAAATACTAAACTATAACACGTGATTTTGATAATTGTGGTTGATGCCAAAAGAGGCAATAAGGTTGAGATTTGAGACTTTTCTTGGGTGGATAATAATTTATAGATTAAAATGGAAATAATAAAAACCCAATTGTGCAGAAGGATAGCTATTGCTAGAGTGGAAACAAGATAAAAGGAATTTGTGTCTAGTTGTTACTAAGAGAACATAAAAGGTAACTAGATAATTAATTATAGGTGGAAACTCGTAGGTCTTAGTGAAGTGTACTAGGATACATGAGGTGCTACAACCAATGAATGTTATACACAGATATGTGACACAATGTGGATGCTCTGAACAAAGGAAACTAGGACTGCCACATATCAACAAATGAATTCCATCTATTTTGATGGTGTGAGTATCCCTGTGTCTAGTAAAAAAATTGTACAACTACCAACAAATGAATAAAAACTTGTTTTTATGTATAAACATAAAATACTATCATATTAATTGAATGACTCAACCTTATGGGGCAAGAGTAGTATGAGCTAATCGGGAGAGGGTACTATGAACTAAATGGTTTGAAAATTATTAAAGCTAATGAATAAAAACCCACTTCAAGGGAGAAACATCCTTTTACAATGAATACAATACATAAGATAATATGAGAGATTATCCTCTAGGTCTCCTTATATGTATTTAGGAGATAAATTAATAAGAACTATATAAGCTCCATCTTAAGGCCTAAAATATCTCATTAAGCCCTATATATTGAGTTATTACATTTATATTGTTATATTGTTATTGTTAGCACAATTACTTACTAAGTCATGAATCAATTCCATAGTTTTGTTTTTTGGATTAAAGTTCAAAATTTTAAAAAAATAAATAAATAAATATATAAATAAAAATTGGGTGCTATTGGAATTTTTAGAAGCACCAATTTTTTTTAGCCTTTCGGACAATCTGTTATTTATAGTTTCTATCTTTTTATTTTTATTTTTATTTCTGATGCTGCTGGAATTTTCAGAAGAATACTCTGTTTTTTAAATAAAGTGAAAAATCACATCTGCTTTAGTCATACCACATACATCAAATATTTTTTAAATCCTTTAAGATCTGATGAGAGGTGTTGTATTCCAGTCAGTTAGTTTGAGTCAAGTCATTGTATATGTTATGCTACATGTGTCAATCTGCAGTTAATGATCGAATCATTGTCATTCATGCATGTCTATGCCAAGTTAGTCATCGATAAGTTTAGGTACGTGTTTTGCGTAGTTAGAGAGATCATGGTTATCACACCGCACTCCATAACCACTCTAATTGTCGCAAAACATTGATGCTTGAAATTATGGCCAATCAAAAGCACAGTTTGCATAGGTGACTATGTGTCATCAAAGGCACTTTCATAAGCTATCTAGAGATCCCATATGGAGAACACAACCAATTGAAGGTGGTGATGGTGTGTCACATGGTGCACATCATGATCATGAATATTTTTAATGATGGAGAGTGATTTGCATGGGGTGGTGAACCAAGAGTTAGTTTCAAAACCACCTAAAAAACATGAATGTTGTCATTTGAAGTCTAAGCTAGTGATTTCAAATTTGCTAATAGTTTCAGTTGGAGAAGGATTCTGGATTTCAGACAATATCCCAGAGAAGAATACATGCCACACTTGTAAGGTAAACTCCTCATATTCTACCACCTATCATCTACAAGAGACATAGTCTTTATTTTTCTGAAGATGACTAAATCAGGCAGTAAGATAAATTGAATAGAGCCACAAGGTGCATATTTTGTTGATGCTAATTTGAGGTTGAGAACTTTATTTATGTAGCCAGGATGGTATCCTCTTTGCACCAGGTTGGGAAGCTCACATTCATGAGTTGCTATAGAGTTTTCTAATTCATTTAATGGACATGAGGCTATAGTTTATGGCCTCACTTTGCTGGTTTCTAAAGACTCCATTGCAGAAGCCTTTAACCTTCCTCAAGAAGGAGAAAGGTGGTTCAAGGGAAAAGTTATCATAGGAGGTGATCTCAATAGCTTCCTCGGGGATGATCATAGAGATCCAAACTGGGAAAAAGGAATCCCAAGCAGTTACCTTAAGAATGATTGGGCAAAGGAAATCAACCTTATCAAGATATACCTCACATGTGAAAGGAGGTATACAGTGGTATTCCTCTATCACATGAGATTTCTATTTCATATTATAGGGATGAAGTTATTGAATCTACCATTTTTATTTTTGAAAATATTGACCAAGATGTCAGCAAGGGTTTAGACCCATAATAATGTTTCTGAGTACAAATTCTATCATCAAGCTTTCACAAAAGTTCTGGTTGAAGAAGAGTTGAAGAAGAAAAACCAGAATTGGGACCATTTTCTATTATATAGGGTAGGCCAACCTACACCTACTCCTCCAATTCCATATTCAAATCATTAGCCTTCAAAAATAAGAACAAAAATAAAGGCTGAGAAATAATATATTCATAAGAAGGCCAAAGGTAAGAAAGAGAAAGTTTTTACAGGAAAAACTGAAAGAAAGGTGGAAAAATGAGAGAGATCCTCAGCAAGCAAGCCCAATTCCATGAAGATAGTACCCCATGTTCTTCCATTTCCAAATGTATACAACCATGAGATAGAAGATGGAGGTCCACAACAATAGATAAGTCAAAAGCGTAGGTGATAATAGAAATATTGGAAGCACATATTCAGAAAAAGTTGTAGAAAGTGTATCAGCCTACACCATCAGATGAAGAACACCTCAAGGATGCTGGATATGAAATGATCTGAAATGGAACTATTTGTAATGCTATGCAAAGTATCCATTCTAATATAATTTAGTGTGCAAAGTGTTTTCCATGACTTGCAGGTTAAACAAAGTAGTTTTGGTTTGTTTCTAAGTTTTATATGTGAGGATTCGAATATTCTTTTTTTAATTTTTCCAAAATTAAAAAGTCAAACTTGGTCAACTGAATTTTGGAGGTTACTAGAGATTTCAAACCTCAATAAATTTTGCATATGACCTCAGTTTTGAGAACCGTTCACGGTGCTAGAATCACAGCAATAAGACCTTTCCAGTCGTTTAGATTGAAACCACTTTTGAACACTTTCATTTTTTTTAGCAATTTTCATAACTTGTACATGATCTCATGATCACACCTCCCAAATGAGAAGCTTTTGGACCCCAAAATCTCTCTAGACTACTGAAACTGATCTATACAGTAAATAAGAGTACAACACCCTCTTCTCTTCAGCCTCCAAACACTTGCCTTGCATGGATAGTGACTTTGAACCACAATTAGAAAGTAATTCACACTTCCCTTCCTCGATGCGCTTGTCCTCCTGTCAAGATTTTTCTTTCTTGCACTCACTCAGAAAATTTCCAACGAGAAATTTGCAAAAGGAAACTTTACATCACTTCCTTGATCAATGGTCCAAGGTGGCTCAAACAAATGAGAGATTACAGTATAAAATACATGCATACAACCGAAATCTGCATATGTAAAAAATGAGTACGTCTTATTGTGCTAAGAAGTCCATCCACTTCTTACCAAGCCACTTTCATGGGGACTTTTGTTGTTGCAACTCTTCTTCATGTGAAACTTCCATTTTCACATCAATAATGGAATCCTTGGTTCCACCTTCACCAATCTTTTTTTCCTCTTGTTGCATGTGCTTGGGACGACTAGTTGGATGAAAATTCCAACAATGGGAGACGAGATGCCCCCTCTTTTGGAAATATGTGCAAATATTATGCACCTTCTTTTAAAGTTTTCTTTTCCTCATCTGCTTCCTGTATGTTTTCTTCCTCTTCCAGCATCTCAAAACATCATGGTTAAATTGACCACAATATGTACAACAAATATTTCTTCCATTTAAGCATGTAAAATTATCATGCTTTGCAAAAACAGAATCAAATTGATCATGGGAAGATTTATAACTCTTGTGCTGCATTGAATGTTCATCCTTTTTGTCTTCATGAGAAGATGAACTAGTAGAGGCTATAACTTTCATTTGTAGACTAACATCATCGTTCTTGTCTTGAAAACTGTATGAACTTGCATGCTCACCATAAGTTGCATGTCTACCATCTTCTTACTGCAACAAAGGCTTAAAGCAATGGAAATCATCTTTGAAACAAATTTGACATATTTGCATCTTAGAAATTGGAACAAAGGTTCTCTTTAAATTAGCTTCACATGCTTTCATGGTTGTGGAGTCTTCGCCATTAAATTGCACATAACCAAGACCAAGATTCTTGGGTTGTTCCTCAACCGAAATGGGATCAACCATGCCTTGCGCATGCTTTCCTAATACCTTGCCTTCATAGCTCATTTTAATCATTAATTTTGACCCTATACCTCTCGTATTTTTTTCAAAAGAACCAACACATCTTTCTAATGAGGAAACTGAAGACAAGTTAGAATGGATTACCTCTTCCTCATGCATTTTCTTGGTCAAAGCCTCTTAGGCTTGATGGAGTTTCCTCTCCATATCATGTAATATTTGAAGAGTTTATTCCTTCTCTTCCTTCATGGCAAACAACTGTTCATGCAGTTCAGTGCTTTTTTCTTTTATCCTTAAACAAAATATGCACCATGTCCTTCAATATAATAAAGTCACACTTCATATCATCATCGAAGAATCTTGTGAAGGAGGAAACTTCACTTGTAGAAGTTGTCATTATGATGTCAATGAAAAAAAGGAACTTCAATAAAGTTCTCAAAGCTTTAAAAAAAAATGACAAATATTTTTTAACCAAATGGCTATAAAGACAAACTCTTATTCAAGTAGCCAAACAACAAACAAACTCCAAGAGCTTCTTAACAAACAATCATCAAGAGGGTTTGTGTTTCAATGGTGACCTTAAGGTACTTTGGGGTAAGGAAGAAGCTTTCAGCCCTTTCTTCCTTTTTTTCCTCTCCAAGACTTAGCTATCCATAGATATTCCTTCACCCTCTAGCAAAATCAGCCTATTAAGCCTCAAAAACCTACAACAAATGCTGCCCCAAAATGGCTCTACACTACTTGCAAGGTTATAATGCAAACATTTAAACAAATCGTTTTTCACAAGAAAAATACAGAGAGAAACAATAGCTCTCCTAATGCTCAAAAACACCAGCTTTGATACCAACTTCATCTAAAATGGAACTATTTGTAATGCTATGCAAAGTATCCATTTTGATATAATTTAGTGTGCAAAGTGTTCTCCATGACTCGCAGGTTAAAAAAAGTAGCTTTGGTTTGTTTCTGAGTTTTATGTGTGAGGATTTGTTATTAAATTTAATGTTTAACATATCACAGCATAAATACACAACAAATAAAATTCACCATCACATAACATAGCAAATTGTTGAGGAAGTTCACCCCTCCTGGGCTACATTTGTCGGTCCAAGGCTCCCCAATGGCATGTCCTTGCTCTATTAATTTGATCAAAATGGTTACACAGGTAAAAATATGCCTCAATAGGCAAAACTAGCTATAAATTCAGCTTCAAAAGATAGAAAATAGCTAGAAATGGCTTTTTTTCACAGTAAATAGTGAAATATTACCCAATACAGTGCCTTATCCATGATGACACTGATGGCTTCTTCATCTTCCTCAAAGAAAAAGATTCTGTATATCACCTATGTTTGACCTAAAACCTGTTCCAAACTATTCATAAGGTCGAAGAGACACAAAATTGACTAAAATTTCACTCAATTTGGTTCAAATATGAGGGAGTTATGGCTTCTGCAAGAAAAATGCCCAATGTCCCCCAAAAACCCCACTAAATGTGGAGGAATAGTTAGATAAGGGTCAAATTAGGTGAATCCGCCCAAAAATGGCATGCTTCACCAAGATTGGCGGAACTATAACTGCAACATTAAATGTTGAATCAGGGCTGTTACACTAAAAAATGTCACCTTGACATTCTGTTGACTGTATGAACTCATTAAACACTCATACTTACCTCCTTTGCAAGTCTTACAACCTTTGTTCCTCATTCCAAGCCCTGAAACTGGAGGAAAAACCCTTAAAACTCAAAAAATCCTTGGGTACGCAATTCATATGAAGCCTACCTGCGTTTTTAGCTAGGGTACGCAGGTAATGTGAAGAGAAACTGCGTTCTAGAACGCACTTTCTCTGTGTTATAGGTGCGGTACCCCTGTAAAGTCAAAAAGCGCGAAAGAAAAGATTAAAAAGTTGAATTTTGGTCAATTCTAGAAGGTTCTGGATGAGATTTTTTGGGGATGAGTACGCTTTGATAAGATGCATGTATCCCACACCTTAAGGAACTAATCCCTTGATGTGAGGAGCCTATCCCTTTGAAGGAGGGTTTTATCCCTTTTAAGGTGGAATCCTAACCTCCTCATTTTCTCTATAAAAGGAGGCATTGGGAAGCCTTTTGGGTTAAGTTTTGAGAAGTTAAATTAATGGAGGATTGAAGAATATTTTGATGGGTAAAATATTTGAGTTGAAGTGCTGTTGAGATTTAGATTTCCTTCTGCTGAGCTTTTGAGAGGAAAGATCACATACCTCTTATGCTTCTGGAGGAAGAGTGCAAGACTTATCAAAGTAGAGGAGATTCCTGCTTCGGACCCGGGAAGACCTTTCGAACATCAAGGCTAAGGTTGTAAGGTTCTTCTGTATATTCTAAGATTAATACAATCAAGTTCTGTTTTTCTTAATAAATTGTCGTTCGATTGTTTATTTCAATAAGCTGTCGTTTGATCGTTTATTTCATAGATTCCTTGATCACTATGATAGGTATGTTTTATGATTATTTGTTATACAGGTGCTATTGATATTTTCTTGTTTGTGATTGCAGATCAACGTAAAATGATACTTTTTTGTGACAAAAGGGCCCTTGTTGCGACGAAGGATTATTGATACGACGGAAGCACTACGACCACAAATAAGCATTTGGATCTAAGGTAAGATCGACACCTTCATAGCATTTATTTGTAAAACGAATATACTTAGAGAAAGAAAAACTTAGTTGTTCATTTGTTGCTAGATTGTCTTCTGACACTAGGGAGATCGGTCTTGTCCGCAAGAACAATTTATCCATCCAACAAATTGGCGACTCCGCTGGGGAAAGAAACTTGTTGTTTTTTTGGTTCTCTTTTATTTTGATTTGAGGAAAAGTTTTTCTGGTTTTTGATTGATTGATATTTGCCTGGGTAGCTTAGTTTTTCTCTGTTTTTGAAAGCTTTGAAGTCTTTTATGTTTTTCTTGAAGTTTTCAGGGGACCGCACTTTGTCTTCACACACAGTGCGGGCATTTCCGCACTTTCCTTAAGTAACCAGTGCGGGACCGCACTTGTCACTTCTGGGGCCTGCGGACCCTGTTAAAAGTCTTGAAAAACTTAGATTTCTTCTTCTAGTTTAGTTTAGATTTAATTTAGGATTCTTAGCATCTACCCAGATCTATATTTTTCTGTCAAAAATCTCTTGTTTCTAAGTTTCTTTCAGCAAATTCTTCATCTCATCAATCTCCATTAAGTTAATTGGGTGTTTTGAGTCTCTTTTTTGAGAAATTATTAATTTGATTTCCTTTGGTCATTACTTGAAGTTTTGTCTCAATCTTTTCACAATTTTGCATCTTTTTGCTTTTGTTTTTGCAAAAAAATTTCCCGGTATGAGTGGGCTAAATTTAGGGGGGGCTAAATTGTGTATGAGTGTTAATCGCCTTTGAATGTTTTTTGATCTTTGGAACTCTCACCCGGTTTTCTTGACTTCCACTTGATTGGTTCTTAGATTACATTAGAATCATCTTGTGTTTGAGAATTCTCTTGCATAGATCACATTTGCATAATTAGAATTCTCATTTTCAGAATATGAATGAAAAATGTGCATAGATTACATTTGCATACTTTTCATGAGAATTGCGCATAGATTACAATTGCATAGTTTACATTCTGAAAAATCAATCATAGATTTAGATCAGTTTCTTTTGATTTTAATTTAGATGTTTTTATGATTGTTTTAAAAAAAACACAAAAATATATAAAAAAAATTGTTTTGGGATTGATTTGCATTAGTTTTTGTTGATAAAATTAGTGCATTAGAGAATTTGTTATATTTTCTCTTATTTATCAATCTTTGCATTGTTGGAAGTGATGGAAACTCTCTCCTTACTTTAGGTAGGATTCATCGAATTGAAAAGATTACATTATCATATTCGATTGCATTCATTTTTGGTTCGGGTCATAACACCATTGGTTTCATATCCATTTACCCTTTTGAGTAATAACAGCCTAAATAACACAACGCTTAATTATAATTCATCTAGTAATTTTTACATTTCTAGGGCTCTTTCCACCAATATAGCTTAGGCTAGTGTCTTGGAATAGGTCTTAGTTAACTCTCCAAGACAGTAAAACAAACAAGTAGTCGATCTTGCGGTAGGAAAAATTCCAATTGTTGCATGTATGCTCTGGGAAGCTCCTCCTAAAGGAGTCAAGCACGAGATCATATCTGAACCAGTGAGGTAATCAATCCTTCCTCATTGGGAACGATAGAATATATACACGTATTAAAAACGGTAAACCTCGGATAGACCATTGTCGAGGAGCCAGGGGTCACTTGTCGGTAAACCTTGGATTCTTTCAAGGAGCCTTCAAGGGGATTGAGATTTGTTACTCTGCCCTTGCGTGTGTGTCGGATCGTAGACTGTTCCCCCAGGTATATTTGTTTCAGTTGGTAACCTTAGTGACCATAATCTTTAGGATTCTTCCTTAAGGTGACGGTGGAGGGAAGATCCCACTGTACCTGGAGCAGACGTCGACTAGACTCACTTGGACTCTCTGGGGGGTTCTCTTCACTCGAGATGGTTTTGTGAAGAAACTTGTGCTAGTCTGTTTCATTAAGCAGGTTGTCGGGGTAACTGTTCCAACCGCCATTTCTGCATTAAAATTCTACGATGTTGGATTTCATCACCAACTAGTGTTTTTAGTGCGGGAATCTACTGTTTGTGTGTGGTTTGACTCCTAGATTTGATAGTGCGTGTTAATTTGTTTGTTTTTACTTTTAGAGACCATAGGTGTGAATTGTGAATTTTAATTGTTAGGTGTGAATTGTGAATTGTTAATTTTAGTTTTAAATTGTTAATAAAATTCACCGAAGTTGAATATAATGGCAACTGTTCCAGAATTTACCAACCAAGGAACCCCTCTTAACGAGATTCCTAGTACTTTTCCTTGCTTTGGAAATGTTGGTCCTCCTTATATGGCTACTTTGTCATTACCTGGATTTACAATAGGTTTACCAATATGGTTATTTTCAACTTCGTTGGCCCCGAATACTCCAATTGTTTCACCTCAACCGGATGCTTCACCTAAACAGAGTTCACCATCTCAACATCACCAACCTTCTGTTGACCCTTTACCTTCTTCGTCTAATATTTCTTCCTCCATTTCTTCCTCTTCGCCTAGTAAAAGCCTTGACGCTAGTAACCAGGTGGCGAAGAAGAAGAAAGGGAAGAAGAAGGAGAAGAAGAAGAAAGATAAGAAAGAAGTCAACCAACCAACCATGGCTGTTAATGTTAGTTGTGTTGAGGAAACCTCCAACAAGCTGTAGATTAGAAGTTAGATGTGAGGATAGTTCCTTGTACTGTGTCAACCTCCTTAAAAAATGAATCAGTGAGTGAGGAGAGTTCCTTGTACTGTGTCAACCTCGTTAAAAAATGAAGCAGTGAGTGAGGATAGTTCCTTGTACTGTGTCAACCTCGTTAAAAAATGAATCAGCGAGTGAGGAGAGTTCCTTGTACTGTGTCAACCTCGTTAAAAAATGAATCAGTGTGTGTGAGGAGAGTTCCTTGTACTGTGTCAACCTTGTTAAAAAATGAATCAGTGAGGCTGTGAGGATAGTTCCTTGTACTGTGTCAACCTCGTTAAAAAATGAATCAGTGAGTGTGAGGATAGTTCCTTGTACTGTGTCAACCTCGTTAAAAAATGAATCAGTGAGAGTGAGGATAGTTCTTGTTCCTGTGTCAACCTCATTAAAAAATGAAACAAGTGTCTGGAGCAGAGTTCTTGTCTTGTGTCAAGCTCCTTAAAAAATGAAACATGTAGGTAGATTGTAGAGAGTAGATTGGTAGATTAGAAATAGGTAGTTTATGAGGACAGTTCTTTTCCTGTGTCAACCTCGTTAAAAAATGAATCAGTTGGTCTGAGGATAGTTCCTATTACCGAGTCAACCTCATTAAAAAATGAATCAGGTATGAGGACAGTTCTTTTCCTGTGTCAACCTCGTTAAAAAATGAATCAATTGGTCATGAGGATGGTTCCTGTTACTGAGTCAACCTCGTTAAAAAATGAATCAGGTATGAGGACAGTTCTTTTCCTGTGTCAACCTCATTAAAAAATGAATCATTAGGTTATGTAGGTAGATTAGAAATGAGTAGTTAGCTGAGGATAGTTCCTTTTACTGTGTCAACCTCGTTAAAAAATGAAACACGTTGCCATGAGCATAGTTCTTTTCCTGTGTCAAGCTCATTAAAAAATGAAACAAATCCTCCCTTAATTGAGTCGAGTCTTTGAATAGACCTCGTAAATGTTAAGTAATAGATTTAGGTTAGTTTTTAGGTCAGGTCTTTCATATGATCTCGTAAATGAACCTTCATTCCATCCAGCTAATAATTACCAGCAGTGTACTTAGTTAAATGAAATGAAGCTGAGGGGGCATGCACTCTAGCAGTTACGCTTAGGGGGCATCAAGCACAGTTTTCTCTCTGTTTCAAGCTTGTGTAAAAATGAAACCACTCTGAAGCATAGTTTTCTCTGTTTCAAGCTTTTGTAAAAATGAAACCTATCTTGAGTCAATTTCGGTTATTATTTTCAAGACTCGTTAAACTCATGAAAATCCCGAGATTATTTTGCTATATTTCATTCTCGTAAAACACGTGAAAATGCCGAGTTCTTTCCATCTTTTTCTGCTCGTTAATTAAATTGAAATTCGGCCATATGAGTACATTTTTATCCCTTTTTCGAACTCGTTAAAACTTACGAAAAAGTGAAAACCAAGAGTATACTTTTATCACTTTTTCGGACTCTTTCAAAAATTTTACGAAAAAGTGAAACCTTGGAGTCCTCTTTTAAGCCCTTTTCAGACTCTCTAAACATGAAAATATTGCCGAGTACTTGACTATTCGAACTCGTTAAAGTAAATGAACAGTCGTCCCTTCAGTATAAGTTTACCCCTTTTACGGACTGAAATGGACTATTTACGAAAAAGGTATACGTTGACTAATTACGGTCAATAGAATTCTCTCTTGCATTATTTTATCCTTTTTTCGGGCTCGAGAGACTAAATTTACGAAAAAGTACACCCATGGATTTTTCTTAAGTTTTTTCTTCTGACTCCCTAAAATTGAAAAACACCGAGTTTCTCCTATACCGGACTCGTTAAAATTTAACAGTAAAGGACCTGTTTAATTTTCAACAGGAACGAACCACTCCTTCTTAGGGTTTGATTTTAAACTAAGTTGGACTCATCCGAGGGATGAGCTTATAAACAAGCAAATAATATCCTCCTCAAGCTTGTCAAAAAATAAAGATGTACTTGCCAGAAATGGTGGGAGAAAAGAGAGAAAATAGATTCATTTGTTACACTTTGATTTGTAACATCATTACACCACTCTTGAACACAACACTTTTTGTCACACTTCTACCTGGGTTGGGAAATCCTTTGCCTATCAGTTAATCAAACAACATTGAAGGTATTCAACTGGTTTTTGGGTATTAGCTTAGGGAAAATGTCACAAAACCATCTTCAGAGTCGTTATGTGTTCAAGAGGTCAGTCAAATAAACAATTCATCTGCAAATATTTGTCTCCATTCACGTTGACCATCCCTGAGTCAGTCCTTGCAAAAAATTTCTTCAAACTTGATCTATGGTTTCGTGTGTTGTGGGTTTTCCACAATGATCACTTCTCTATCGACATCACCATTATCTAGAAGTTGATCCGTGAAATCGCCGCACCTTGAAATCTCGCATGCCTCAATGGTGTTTCTCGCCTTCGACGATGTGTTCTACATCATTGACCTTCGATCAAATGATTCCATGACATGTTCGACTTCACTTCATTGATTCACATTTCGTGGATTGTACTGAGTACTTTGAGAGCCATTGACATTACTGGTGGTTTCTCTCACACTTGTTAACAGTTTTCATCATTGACTGGTAATCAAGTGGTTTCTACCATGTTCGACTTACACACATTTATTCACATGGATAGAATCGTACTAGTTCGAGATGCGGAAATCAAGACCCTCGATCTAGTTTCTACCATCCAGGCTGCGAGGAATTTTGTTATCATTCATACAATAGACTATTTATAAACAGATGGCTACGTCCATGATGTGTCGACATATGTCTATACTGTGATGTATTCAAAATCATTCCTGTATCAGAACAATTTAGAGTTAGTTTCTAGTTAGTTTTGATCTGAGTATGGGAATGCCTACCTTAGTGATGATATGATTACATATATATATATTGCATTGAATGTTTTTACAGGTTCCAACTGGGGTGTCCACAGGATGATCCTTGAAATGATAAAGTACTTCACTCTTCATATATGACAGACTTCATCTTCATCTATTTCAGACTTCGCACTTAGGGGGCACTGTTACACTAAAATGTCACCTTGACATTCCGTTGACTGAGGAGCTCATTAAACACCTATACTTACCTCCTTGGCAAGTCTTACAACCTTTGTTCCTTGGCCCCAAGCCCCGAAACTGAGGAAAAAACTCTTAAAACTCAAAAAAGCCTTGGGCAATGCTAGCTCATATGAAGCCTACCTCGCGTTTTTAGCTAGGTACACAGTAATGTAAGAGAAATCAAGGTTTAACGCACTAGCTTCAAGAAAGTGTACTCTCAGAAAGTCAAAAAAGCGCGAAATTAAACCAAAAAAGTTGAATTTTGGTCAATTCTGGAAGGTTCTGGATGAGATTTTTTGGGGATGAGTACGCTTTAGTAAGATGCATATATCCCACACCTTAAGGAACTAATCCCTTGATGTGAGGAGCCTATCCCTTTGAAGAAGGGTTTTATCCCTTTTAAGGTGGAATCCTAACCTCCTCATCTGCTCTATAAAAGGAGGCATTGGGAAGCCTTTTGGGTTAAGTTCAAGAAGTTTTTTGGAGAAGATTTTTGAGCTGAAGTGCTGTTAAGATTTAGATTTCCTTCTGCTGAACTTTTGAGAGGAAAGATCACATACCTCTTTATGCTTCTGGAGGAAGAGTGCAAGACTTATCAAAGTAGAGGAGATTCCTGCTTCGGACCCCGGGAAGACCTTTCGAACATCAAGGCTAA
Source organism: Pinus albicaulis (assembly GCA_034641835.2). NCBI lineage: Eukaryota > Viridiplantae > Streptophyta > Pinopsida > Pinales > Pinaceae > Pinus > Pinus albicaulis. The sequence continues at coordinate 1,606,509,052 of CM076581.1, forward strand.
GGTTGTAAGGTTCTTCTATATATTTTAAGATTAATACAATCAAGTTCTGCTTTTCTCAATAAATTGTCGTTCGATTGTTTATTTCAATAAGCTGTCGTTTGATCGTTTATTTCATAGATTCCTTGATCACTATGATAGGTATGTTTTATGATTATTTGTTATACTGGTGCTATTGATATTTTCTTGTTTGTGATTGCAGATCAACGTAAAATGATACTTTTTTGTGACAAAAGGGCCCTTGTTGTGACGAAGGATTATTGATACGACGGAAGCACTACGACCACAAATAAGCATTTGGATCTAAGGTAAGATCGACACCTTCATAGCATTTATTTGTAAAACGAATATACTTAGAGAAAGACAAACTTAGTTGTTCGTTTGTTGCTAGATTGTCTTCTGACACTAGAGAGATCGGTCTTGTCCGCAAGAACGATTTATCCGTCCAACAGGGGCATGTGAACACCCCGCATAAGCTGCCACATAAACTGTTACCATAAACTGTCGTATTAAATTTAAATAGTGGTCATATTATGAGTTTAACGGCTAACAGTTTTATTGTTGCCACTTCCCGTGGTGGCTTAAGCCCTTGCCTCCAAGCACCGGTTACATTCATGCGGGCTAGCCCTAACCATTGCTGCTAGGAGCTAAGGCCTTGGTCATGAAGGATGGTCATATGGTCTCGGTGTTGTCGGTTTAAACTACTGCGAAGTTTTGGAAGCCCCCGACCATGAGTCTTTGGACACATGGGGTCGGGCTAGCCCCTTTCATTTTTCGCTCAAATATTTTTTAAAAGAAAAATATAATTCAAAGCCATAGATTTATAAGAATCAAAGCACATCCCGTTCGGTCGGGCCTGTTGGTTGGTAGCCCGTCGGCCATGGGTCGAACCCTGCAGAGGTGAAAAAATTTTGATACGCCATTAACCACTAAACTGGGGGCCATGTGGCGGCCTCCAGTCCTGCCACGTGGCAGCCCGTGATTGGTTCAAATTTTCACAGTCAACCAGCATCTGCCATTTGTCCTTGTTTGATTCGCCCAAATGGAATATTTCGATGAATATTCCCATAATATTCTTTTTTAAATTTTTCCAAAGTTAAAAAGTCAAACTTGGTCAAATGAATTTTGGAGGTTACTGGAGATTTCAAACCTCAATAAATTTTTCATACGACCTTGGTTTTGAGAAATGTTCGTTGTGCCAGAATCGCAACGACGAGAACTTTCCGGTTGTTCAAACTGCGACCACTTTTGAACACTTTAATTTTTGAGCAATTTTCATAACTTGGACATGATCTCCTGATCATGAAATCAGTAGTAAGAAGCAGAAGGAAGAAGTTAAACCTATTGCTAGCACCAGAAAGAGACACACAAGAGAGAGCAATAAGTTTAGACTGAAATCCAAGGCTCTTCTCAAGCCAAGCCTATAGACAAAAGTTATTGACATTGAAGAGAAACCTGAAGGTTCAAAGGAAGAGAAACTAGAGAAATCAATGAAGAAAATAAAGAACAAGAACCCTTCAGAACAACCCTTAGAGCCCTCAAAAAGAAGAAAAACACAAAAGGGTGCTAAGGAGGACAAAGACCTTGTCAAGGAGGCCACTACAAAAGCTACCATATCTGGAACATTAGTTGCTGACAGAAAAATTGACTTAGATAAACTGGATGAAGCTACAACACACTTAGAGGAAAGGTAAAAATGTTTTTGGTACTAATCCATTTTTTCTAATCAATTATAAATTTTGAGCAACATCCTAGGTGTCACGGAATACAAGTTAGCACAAAATTTTCTGCATTTTCTGTGTATTTTGAAAAGACACAAGGCGTTACCAGAATTTCCAGTAGCATTCCATATTTTGCGCAGTTACAGGTTTTTACCGGAATTTCTAACAACACCTACTTTAATTGAATTTTGACACCTCTCAGCAAGTTTTTTAGACCTGGATAAGGATGGATAAGAACCCATAACTAAATGGATAATACAAGTGATGGTGAGTGGTAGTTATGAGGTTGTTGTAGGTCTTATTAAATAAAGCTACATGGTTATTAAAGACCCAAGACACAAGGAGAAAATTCAGCAGAAAAAGGGGCAGCATGACAGTACACTCGGCATTCCAGCCCAAAATTATTCTCTTCTTCTTTCTCCATTTGTCCTTTATGTTAGATTTCGAGGGGATAAGGATGTAATGTATTTTGATAGATATGTTATGTTAGAATTAATTTTTCTCTATTTTTAGAAGAGATGGAGTTGGTTCCTCTCTTGCTATATATAGAACTTGTAAATACTATTTCCAGGTTGGATGTTAGTCTACTTGAAGACTGAAAATAATAGAAAAAACATTTTTTCTTCATGCTAGAGAATTTTGTGACTCAAGGAACATCTAATGTGTGGTGTGTATCTTTTATTTGTTAATTTATTCTAAAATATAAATTGCAGCACCTAGTGAAGTGTGAGTGAGATGTTATTAAATGATTTAACAATAAATTATCTTCTTTCAGTTTTCTGCAAGTTATATGTGTGTAATATAACATGTCAGTGAAGATTTCATAAAGGATTTGTGGAATACTTTATACATGCAATATATTTTCGAAGTGTTGTTTTTTTAACATAAACATAGTTTGTGTTAAAGGTCATTAACATAGCTGTGTGACTGATTTAGGATAGGAATATTTCCTGAAATAGGTACCAACTATTCATCTTCTTCCACTTGTGGTCTCTTCTCCCTATACTACCTTTTACCCACATAATTTATACTTGCCATAACATTCCAAATGTATGAATGTCTTAAAGAAGATAAATATTTTCAAAATCTTTGAGAAAGCCATCCCACCACTCAAACAACTCCTTTAAAATTTGAAATGAATTATGATGTGCAAGGCTTACTCCTTAAGTAGTTAAGGAGTGACTTCGTACACTAACATATTTGGCATTGTTGCTAGGGAGGAAAATTGAAGTTTATCCCTGGGTGAATGACAAAGTTATAAGTTTGGTTCTGAGGTGTATAGTTCCAGCTATATTTTTAGACTGCTTTACACCTGGCGACTTCATTGAGAAGTTTTGGCTTCTAGAAGGACTAGAACTAGGACTAACCCATATTCCCCTTTGATAATTCCAGTTTTTGACCCTGAAAAACTAATCAAGAAAAAGAGTAAACAAAAGTTTTCTTCTTCTACTATTGTTTTCTCAAAGTTTGTTCCTAAATAATTCCTACTAACTTTATCCCCTGATTTTTCATAAAATCCTGTACCTCCCTTGTTTTTCCAACCAAAAAATAGTACCTACATCACAAGTTGTTGCTTCATCATCTGTTGTTTATAGTCCACCTATTTTTTTCCACAAATCCCAACTACTTACACCATGGCAGGTCCAAACCCACCCCTTAACTGAATGGATGCAATTGTTGTTGCTAGGTATGCCCCTTTGGTTTGACCTCATCCTATGAATGAAATACCTGTAGGAGATTATCTCAAGTACATGCCTAATTTTAGTGGTGAGGGAGAGGTAACAACTAAAGAACACCTTACTGATTTTTATGCCTATGCTGACAATCTAAATATTGAGAATGAAGATGTATGGATGAGACTTTTTATTCAGAGTCTTGAGAGTTATGTATGAAAATGGTTCATATCTTTGAAAACTAGTAGCATCACTGGAATTGAAACACTAGATGATACATTTTTAAGGAAATGGAGTGATAAGAAAGATTTTCTGTATTATATCACTGAATTTGGTGCAATAAAAAGAAAATAAGGAGAATCAATTTCTGATTTTTCCAAGAGATTCAATAAGATGTATAGTAAAATACCTACTAAAATCAAGCCTACTGGAGCTTCAATCAAAATCACTTATGCTGGTGCCTTTGATCCTGATTTTTGTTTATTATTGAGAGAAAGAATATCTGCAACACTAACACAAATGTAGGACAATGCATTGGAGGTAAAATCTAATGTGTTAGCAATTGATAGGCTCAAAGGAGGGATTGACATAGAAAAAAGAAAGCAAAAAGCTGAAGTTTCTACTTCAGGAACTTCAAAAATTGATCCTAAGTTAGATGAGCTGACCAAGATGTTCAATTCATTGACTACTGAAATGTCCAAGCTCAAGATGGAAGCAATACTAGCTACTACTAGAAATGTTTCATTTGACCTTCCTAATAGGAAACAATTTAGAATACCTAATGTTCCTCAAATTTTATAATGAGAGAGGAGAGAGGTTGACGATCAAAAAGTTTAGTCTCCTTTGCAAAATTCTATATTTGAAGATGAAGAGGAAGTTGAAAGGTTGGAGAAATATGCTGATATCAATTTTCTGAGAGACAAATAAGGGTCGATCCATATTACACAAGAAAAGTATGAAGATTTCATGTCATATACTCAGAATACTGAAGTGGTTCCTGATCATTCCATGATTGCAGATGATCATCAAAGCAGACATAATCTCAGATCAAAAAATATTGATGATAATCCAAAGCCTGTTGCACAGCCCAAGAAGAATAAGAATGCAGAAAAAATTCCAGCAGAAAAACAAGTTGAGAAAGAGAAATTACCAGAAATTCTGGTAGCAGTCAATAATCCTTCACTTGAGGTAAAAAATTCTCATAAAATACCCCCTGTTTTCAATTTTGAGAATGAAATACAAAAGATAAAGATTCATGTTCCTCTTGTATAGATTATGAAAAATGATGATTTCAAAAAGACCTTTATGAAATCTCTTGAACCCCCACCTACTAAAGTAGCTTCTTATTTTGTTAACTTTCAAGATGACAAGCCCACTATTATTTTGAGTCCATTGGTAGAAGACAATGATGACTCTAACCCTAATTTTTATCTATATTTGAACATTCATGAAAATATTTTTCATAATTTCCTAATGAACTCTACATCCTCAAATAATTTAATGCCCAAGGTATAAGTCATGGATGAAATAGGTCTTGAGGTAACTAGAGAGTACCAAGATCTATACTCTGATTCTTGGAAAGTTCAATGCCTTGGTGTCATCAAAGACCTTGCAGTAAGCCTTTTTCAGTTACCCATGAGAGGAATGGTGATGGATATTGTTATAGCTGACATTCCTCCTAGATTTAGCATGTTACTTTCTAGTTCATGGACTAGAAGGTTGGGAGGAACATTGCAAATGGATCTCACTTATGCTATTGTCCCTGTTTTTGGAGGAGAACAAAGAAGAATTTATGGAGAATCCTGACTGGCATATATCATTAGTGACAATAAAGACCCCACTAATCATCCAATTTATGCTTGGTTCAAGTATTTTACACATGGATAATGTTGTCCTATCTGCAGAAAATTTTAAAATTTTGAAGCTTGCTAAAAAACAGATCAGTCATAAAGTTTCCCATCTATGGAAAATGTATTTTGATGGTTCATGTTCTAAGAAGGAGCTGGTGTAGGAATAGTTCTCATTTCTCCTTTGAAAGAGAGTTCCACTTTTTCTTTCAAGCTTGAATTTGAAGCAACTAATAATGTAGTTGAGTATGAAGCTCTGTTGATTGGTTTAAAAATAGCAAAGGACATGAATATTTCAGAAATTTTTGTTTTTGGAGATGTTGAACGTATCATTCATAAAATCAGAAATGTTTATCAAACTAAGCATCTCAGACTCAAAGATTACCGGAATGAAGTATGGAGAATTGTAGAAGACTCATTCCTGGCTTTTAACATATCTTTTGTTCCAAGAGGAAGTAATATTTTGGCTGACTCACTTTCTATTTCAGCAAGCTCATTCAAGATTCCAATACCTATGAAGTGGAAGTTAGTTTCAGACCTAGCATTCTTGATAATGTCAAGCATTGGAAATTGTTTGAAGATGATCACAAGATTAGAAGATTCATTGAAGTTGCTGAAGAGTTTTCTATCATAAACATTGATCAAGATGAAGATATCATGAATAATGATGTTGATTTGCAAGACACCAAAAATCTGCAAAAACAGATTGTTGATCAGCATATCATTTAGCTACCTACCAATCACATTCCCGAGGGTTTATTCATACTTGAGAAGCTCTTTAATCACATGATGTCTCAGAAAAAACTGAAATTGGGTGAAATATAAGTTGAATTGGAAGATTTCATGTTGGGCACATAAAAAAAACCAAGTTATGTGAAGTTGTCAACAATTTTATCAGAAGAAATAAAGGTTGAATACCACAAGATGTTTTGTGAATTTGTTGATGTTTTTCCCTTGAAATATGAAGATATTAAGACGTATTATATGACTATAATTCAGCGTAGGATACCATTGAAGGATGATACTAATCCATTCAGGTAGAAATTAAGGCAAAAATCATCATTCCTGTGAGATACTCAGATTGGGTTGCTAACCTAGTTCTAGTAAGGAAGAAGAGTGGTGAAGTCAGACTATGTGTAGATTTCAGAAATCTTAACAAGTGATCCAAGAAAGATAGCTATCCTTTGACAAAGATGGAGCATATTCTTCAAAAGGTATCTGGTTTAGACAAAATTTCTATGTTATATGGTTTCTCTGGGTATAATCAAGTTTCAATTTAGCCGAAAGACTGAGAGAATACAACATTCACAACTCCTTGGGGAACATTCATGTATGCAAAGATGCCACTTGGGCTTATGAATGCTAAAGCTAATTTTCAACGTGCTATGGACTTTGCATTCATTGGAGAAAAGGAAAAATTCTTGGTCATATATTTAGATGATATTACTATTTATTCAACTTCAGATCAAGAACACCTTCAGCACTTGAGACAAGTATTTTTTAAATGTAGAGAATATTGTTTATCATTAAATCCAAAGAAGTCTCATTTTGATATCAAATAAGGTAAGACATTGGGCCACAAATTTTCTAAATATGGAGTGAAAAATTATCCTAAGAGAGTAATTGCAATTCAATATTTAACACTTCCAAGATACAAGAAAGAGGTTCAATATTTCCTTGGTAAGATCAATTTCTTAAGAAGGTTCATTCCAAATTTTTCTAAAGTTGTGAAACGTATTACTTTCATGTTGAAGAAGGAACAAAAATTCAAGTGGACCATTGAATCCAAAAATTCATTTGAGTTGATAAAAAAATCCATCTTTGAAGCACCTCAGCTAGTAAGCCCTGAATACTCAAAGCCTTTCTTGATCTTCTCATTTTCCTCGCAAGATACTATTGTTGTTGTTTTGTTACAAAAATGTTCAGAAAATAAGGAAGCTCCTATAGAATTTTTCAGTAAAGCACTTAGAGATGCAGAATTGAAGTATGAAATGTTGGAAAAGCATGCCTATGCATTAGTGAAAGCTCTGAAATATTTTACAGTTTATATTTACATGCTCAAGTTATTTCTTATGTACCTTCATATTTTGTTAGAGAGATATTAGTTCAACCTGATATTGATGGAAAAATGAGCAAGTGGGTGACTAAATTTCTCGAGTTTGATTTAGATATAAAGCCTACTAAACTAATCAAAGGTCAATGATTAGCCAAACTAGTAACTGAAGAAAATTGTAAAGTTTTGGGCTTGAATTTCATGGATGACAAATTTGAAGGACAAATTTCTGAACCTATAGACAACATGTCAGTGGATGTTAAGATTTTCTGAATACAGCTGGTATAAGGACATCATCTATTTTCTATAGAATTTTAAACCTCCTCCAAATTATGATAAAAGCAAAGTAAGATCTTTGAAGCTGAAAACTGTTAAATTCTGCATTAAAGATACTTGTTTATATTGGAAATATCCTATTGGATTTTTGTTGAGATGCATTGACCCTGATGAGTACAACAAATTTATCTTTAATATGCATAGTACTGTGTGTGGAGGACAACATTATTGGAGAATCACTACATACAAAATATTGAGAGTTGGATATTTTTGGCCTAGCTTGTTTTCTGATGTGTGTGTTGAGGTGAGAACATGTGAAAAATGTCAAAATTTCACCTGCAAGAAACATTTGAAGTCTTTGCCTCTCAAGCCCATAGTTTTTTCTGCACCTTTTTAGCAATGGGGCTTGGATTTCATTGGAGAAATTCACCCACCTTCAACTGTACATCCACCTTCTTGTTGCATTGATTCTCTAAGGAAAAGGTTGGCTGGTTTTCCCCCCATTGTGGGTTTTCTTAGGGTAAAAATTTTTTCTCTTTGTGTGGTTGTCTCTTTATGATCCTACTATCTTAAATGTTATATGTTTTATTCATTTTGTGTAATTATCGAATGGTGAAATAATGAATAATAATGTGAAAATATTAAAGTCATCAAAGACAATTATCAATATAGAAGACACTTGTAAAATCAAGAATTCTAAATAAAAGGACACAATCATTACCTATCATAAGTATTTCATGTAGATCAAAGTATTTCTCCATATAGAATATCCATGTTATAGAATATCTACCATCAAAATTTATAATATCCACATTAAGAATGAAGTAGTTTCAAAGTTTGTTGGTGCTATATTTAAATATTGATGATGAGGATCTTGTTGTGATGAATTATCCTGATTACCTGACTCAAATATTTATTTCCTTTACGTTCTCATGATTTCCATGCATCGTGATATCTCCTTTAGGGATTTTCTCATCTAGAGCATGTAAGAACTCCGTGGACATGAAAATTTTCAATTAGATCAACTTATTTTCCATGTGTTTCTAATTTTCATCCATCTTCCTTTCCATGTATTCCCAAGAATGTGATAAACCCAATTGTTTCAACATATTATAATTTATTTCAACAACTTGTTTCTTTAATTGAGTTAACTTGTATTCTAAGTCTTTATTCTCTTCATACATGGTAGACTAATATGAACAGTTCTAGTGGTAATTATTGTATAGTAAATTTCCATATGATAAAATAATAATACTCTTATTTGCCAAAAATAGATCTTCCAATCAAAATTTATGTCACTTCTACGTTAAGTACATTTAAAATCGTAATTTGGAGATTTTCTAGAAGGCAAACCTTTATTGTGATATATCTTAAATTTGAGCACTTCCCAAGTCTCAAGATTTTTCTCTTAGAACTATGATATCAATTTTTGAACTCCTAAAACATTCATATTTTGAAACTCAAATATCTTGTTGGAAATAATGACAAGGGGGGGGGGGGATGAATCATTTTTTTGTAAATTTCAACAATTTAAGTATCATATTGATTCACCAATAACATCACATGAAATTAAATATATTATTGTGTGTGTGTGTACAATATTTTTATATTACAAAGGAAGCTATGAATTCCAATTTACCAACTACAACTAGAAGGGATACAACCCCAATATTTACCCACTACCATTTGAAGGAGGTGAAAACCTCCTGAAGGAACCTAAAAACTCCTTATTATCGTGTGTGTAAAATATTTTTCGATTACAAAGGAATCCATGACTTCCAGTTTACCAACTACAACTAGAAGTGATACAACCCCAATATTTACCCACCCCCATTGGAAGGAGGCGACAACCTCTTAAAGGAAGTAAAAAATTCCTTCCCTAGTACCACCCTACCACCCTATACAATAAAAGATAAAATAAGATCTTCATGGGCTCTCATACCAAGGTAAATGGCATAATTACAACAAGACTCAAACAAATTTAGTTCTTCCCCTCTTCAAAGTCATATCCAAAACATCTACTTCAACACTCTCTAATTCTGGTCAAAATAAGGTTTCCAAATTTGCTTTGAGTCTGCTATAAAGATGACCTCAAGACTGCTTCAACAATTTCTCCAAAAATATTCTTTAAGTATGCTTAAGAAGTGTCTCCAAGTTTGCTTCAAATTTCTCCAAGGATGATTTCGGAATGGATTTAAAGGCTCCTAAAAAAAAACTTCAAGATTCGATTCAAAGTATTTCTAAAACTTGGATTCGAGGTTGCTCCAACATTCTAGTCCAAAATATGCTTCTAGAAAGGCTACAAGTTCTACTCAATAATATCTTTAAGTATACTCCAAAAGGTGTCAAGATAGCTCCAAAATGTTTGCTTCAAAGTTTCCCTAGATATGCTTCAAGAAAGGATTCCAAGCTTGCTTCAAAGAGTTGTCATAATCATCTCTACACTCAATATTCTCTAAAATATGCTCAATACTTGATCCAAAGTCAACTTCAAGCTTGGTTAAAAACACAAGCCTGATTTTACCCTTTTTCCTCAAGATAGGGGTCTACCATAGGAGGCCAAAATCTCACCTTAGGGCTGAATTATTGTAGGCCACATAGGGCCAAATATTAGGGTAGTACAAGATGAGATAATTTTCAAAAAGGAAAATTCTTGAGTTGGTTAGAAGGTCAAATTTGGTTCTCCTGAAATGGGAAAAGTATGCTTAAATATTTCCTCCAAAAATTGATCAAAAATAACCAATAACCATAACCCAAAAAAAAATATACTAGAAACCAAGTACTTGTTCCTTCAATTTCTGTTAAAGTTCATGAGGTATGAACCACTAAGTCACCTTTTGAAAACCCAAACTTGTCTCTCGCTTCCCTAGATGAGTGAAGGTCAAAATGGGGTCGAAGTGACTCTTATTTACACTAGTCAAGCTACTCTAAAGAAGGATGACTTCTCCAATATTTTCAAAAGGATAAGTAGTCCTTGTTGAAAAGCTCCAAAAAAGAGTGACTTATCCTTTTGAAAAGCTCTGACTCCACTTCGGATCTATTGGATATTTTCAAAACTAAGAAGATTGTTCTTAAAATCCTTAACTAGAAAAACATTTTGTGCTTTCATACATTCACATCCAAGACTTGCTACACCTTTTCAAAGTATATTGATAGAAGATTTATCTCAAAATGAGACATTATCATTTTTTCCCTTTAATCTCAAAAGTTTGTTTTTATGTCGAGTCACATGTGTTGAGAATACATTGTCTATGTACCATATATCTTATTTATCTTCAATGATCAATTCTAATTTATAATCTTCCTTCTTTTTGCTTTCCCATTTCATAGTTGTATTTTTAGTCTTTATGATTGGAGCACTTTCAATCCTAAAATTTTGTTTCTTGTGTCCAAGATTATTGCATTTGCAGCACATAAAATTATAATTCATTAGTAATTAAAATTATTCTAGATTTTATTGGTATTTCCATGAAAATTTACTGATATGTTCCTTCCATAATCATGTCTGCTTCTTGCATAATTGTATCTTGTATTGATTTTACATTGGTTTGCTTTATGCCCATATTTTCTACAAGAGTAACAATGAACAAGAAAAATATTCTTGGAGAGTAGGATGGTCTTCTGAATTTATTTTTTCTTGAAGGTGGTTCAATCCATTGGTGATCTTGGATGTTCTTGGGAACTGAGAAAAAATTATTGAAGTAGTAACATTTCTAAATTCCCCTTTAATTTACTCCTTCAAAGGCTTGATGCTTGTGCCTTCCTTTCTTGAATATGGTCCTCCATAACCAAGACCTATTTTATCACCGAGTGACCTTTGACAACTAATAATGTTATTCAAAACTAGTGAGCTATTCAAGTTCTTGTTAGGCTTATCAACTTCAACCTTTAACTTTACAACTTTCTCTTCAAGATTATTATACTCTTCTTCATTTTTCTTCATTTGAATCTTCATCACCTCCTAAATTATTTTTCTTCTTCAAGATGGACCTTTAAAGAGATATTTTCTTCATCACGCTTCTCAAGTATATTTTTCAATTTTTTGTTTTTATTTCTAAGAAAGGAATTTTATTTTTCACTATTGTTCAAATTCTCTCTAGGGTATTCATGTTCTTGTTCAGACTCTAAATATTTTCTAAGTCCCCAAAAAAGAGTCTATTTTCATATCTAGTTCTTCATCATCAGAATCATTAATCTCTTCGTCATCATGGTCATTATCTTTAATTTCTTGGTTTATGAAGAGAACTTCTCTTGCATCAGGTTATTCGATATCACTTTCCTCTCAAGAGTTGTTGTCCTCTTTAGAATAAATAATTTTCTTCTGAAATCTTTCTATTTCCTTAAAAGGAAATATCTTATCATAATTAATTATTTTACCACATTCAAAGAATTTAAAAGGTATCTTACCTTTATGTTTTATGGTTCCCCCTTTTAGCTTCCAGATGAATTTTTCTTCTTCAACAACTGAATCATTTTCTAGAGTTCCTTTGAACTTGAGCTCTTTGTTCCTTGTCTTCCTTGTGGCTTTAAAATATGCTTCTTTGGTCGATGGTTTGTCTTCTATGTCTATTATCATTTAATATGGTGTAAGGGTGCTATGTAATTCTTCCATTGTCGTATTTTTAAAGTCCTTGGTTTTTTTAATGGCAGATACCTTGGCATCATATTTCAAGAGAAGTGATCTCAACACCTTTTGTATCACCAAAGGATCTTCAATATTTTCTCATAATATTCCAATCGATTTGATAGCTTCATCTACTCTGATTAAGTAACTTGTGATATTTTACTTTCCATGCATTTTCATATTTTCAAATTAAGCTCTATAATTATGAAGTTTGACTTGCTTGAATTTATCATCACCTTCATACAAAGTTTTAAGCATATCCTAGACTTCTTTGGCTATGTTACATGTCATCACCTTGGAATTAATGGTTATTGACAAACCACCTATGATGGTATGAAGATATTTTGAATTGCAGCTAAATAACTTCTTCTCATCATATTAGTTGGATGATTTTTAGGAACCTTGTAACCATTTATGATGTAGAGACAAAAATTCACTCCTAAATCCTTTAAGTAGGTTTCCATACAACTAATTCATAGTGGATAATCATTTCCATTAGAGAACGAATTTTTTATTGAACATATGCCTTCCATTTCCATTTTTGCTCATGATCTTCCATATAGTGATTAGATTGTTAGAGAGTAACATGATCTGATACCAATTGTTGGAAATACTAAGGGTGAGGTGTGAATAAGTATTTAGTAAATTCAACAATTCATGTATCAAAATGTTTAACCAATAACATGACATAAAATGAACACAATATATATATATATATATATATATATATATATATATATATATATATATATATATATATATATATATATATATATATATATATATATATATATATATATATATTACAAAGGAAGCTACAACTTATGGTTTTCCATCTACAAATGGAAGGGACACAATCCTAATATTTATTAGCTCCCATTAGAAGGAGGAGACAACCTACTGAAGGAATATACAACTTCCTTTCCTAGCACCACCCTGCCACCCTATAAAATACATGATAACATAAGATCTTCTTGGGCTGCCGTATAAGAGAAAATGGCCCAACTACAAAAAAACTAAAACAAATTTAGTGATGCCCCTCTTAAAATTTAGATCCAAAAAGTATGTTTCAACACTCTCCAAGTCTACTCAAAATAAGGTATCCAATTTTACTTTAAGTCTGCTAAAAATATGACCCAATAATGCTTCAAAAAGTGCTCCAAAAATATGCTTTAATTCTGTTCAAGAAGTGTCCCCAATTTTGATTCAACCTGCTCCAAGGATGACTACAGAATGACTTTAAAGACTCTTCAACAAAAAAAATCAAGAGCTAGTCAAAAGTCTTTCTCAAATAGGCTTCAAGGTTACTCCAACATGTTAGTCCAAAATATGATTCTAAAAATGCTACAATGTCTTCTCAAGAATATCTTCAACTCTTCTCCAAAAGGTTTCAAGTTAGCTCCAAAACATTTGCTTTGAATTTTCCATAGATATGCTTCAATAAATTATTCTAAGGTTGCTTCAAAGAGTCTTCATAATAAACTCTATACTCAATTCAAATTTTGATAAAAATATGATTTAGAATCTTCTCAATAGTTGATCCAAAGTCAACTTCAAGTTCGATAAAAAAAACAAGCCTAATTTTACCCTTTTTCCTCATGCAATTGAAGGTCAAAATGGGGTCAAAGTGACCCTTATTTATCAAAATGGGGTCAAAGTGACCCTTATTTATACTAGTCAAGCTGCTCCCAACATGCTCAACTTCTCCTTTTGAGAAATCGTGATTTTTGACATAGCTGACTTTAAAAATTTATTTAGACTACCCTAAATAAGGAGTTTGAAGCACAATAACAAATGATTTTTCTATTTCTAAATGTCTTTAATCAAGGCTAAATAAGATATATGAATTTAGGAAAAATTGAATTTGAAATTGACCTTCTATTGGGCCTCATAATTGATATAATTTCCTTACCTTATTTCTTATTTTTTGTATTATTTTTCTAAGTCTTTCTTGCATTTAAAACACGATAATCTATGTAATATGGTTTTTAGGAGTTTTTAATGTGTCTCTATTATTCTATTACTTTATGAAGCGACTTGATTACAAAAGCGATATTTACTCACGGTTGGACCCTTATTTGAAAAGGAATCTATCATTGAGATGACACCTAATGTTGTTCCTTGAATTGATCATAGAAGATTGAATATCTTGATGTCACCAATTCTCATTTGGAGAAAATTATTTTAAGGAAAAGATTCCAACCCGGGCATCCAAAAATATCAAGATCTCTTGTAACTTAAGTGAGCATTCTGAAAATATTCAGATTCTCAAGATTACTATTTATCAAAAATAGATTTATTGTTCTTATCTTTTATATATATGGTATAAAGACTAGGAATTAAGCGTAGAGAGAGGTTGTTCAATTGTAATATTTTTTACATAAGTCATGCATTTAATAAGACATTGATTGTGAATGATCCTCTGTAGTTTAATGAAAAATTTTATTATTCAGAGCTAATTTGTTGTGCTGATTTCTTTTACAAGACAATTTGATTTCAGTGATTTGGGCTCAATCCTAGAAGAAATAATGTCCTCAATTATATCATTAAGTCTGTGCTATGTTCTTTCAATTCAGTTATATATTTTCTTAAACATTTTAAATTTATAATTTCCAAGTTTATTAAGTAATTGTTAAATCACATGTTTTGTTTTTAATAGAAATTACAACGATTGTTACATAGTGGATTTACTTTAGCTAATTCAAATGGGATTGATGTTAATTCATTGTTGTTCCTTGGAGATTGTCATAGAATTATAATTTGTGTGGTTAAAAATTTTATTATAGTGTTGTTATTTTGTTCTATAATTGATTTTCCTTAGGTAACATATCGATGTTTGATAGCTTTTCTATGTTGTTTCTTGCATAAAATATTTAGGGGTTGATGCTTTAAATGGCTTGGTTTAGTTAGAAGAAAATTTTCTTACTTGTGTTATGGGTTGGTTCCTTTATCATTAAAATTTAACTTTCTTTTAGGATAACAATGATTAGTTATACCAACATTTCTCTTACATAATTGTGTGTATAAACATGAAATAGAAATACAAGACCCTAGGTTGTCAATATAATGTGTAGTAGCTAGCTAGTCCTTTAGGAATGATTAATTAGCTCAACAGTTTGGCATTTTTGTTGGGGAGATTATCAAAGCGAGTGTTGATTGTATCCATTAAGGTTGGGTACTAAATATGGAAGGTAAGAACCTACACACACACCCTAGCGAAAAACAAGAGTTGTGGTGGTGCATGCCCTCAACTGATACATTTAATTTGTTTAGTGTGTATGACTAGAAAAAACCTAGAACTAGGAATTAGGTAGAAATAGATAATAAATCGACTCCAAAAAAAACAAAAAACCAAGGTCAAGTTGGCCTTAGAAGAATTACCTTCATAGATGAAATCATTAGAAAGGAAAAGTCTCAAGCATCGGTAGGTCCTTGAGCAGTATCCAAGAAGGGTTGTATTCTTTTACCCCTGGAGTGGAAGAGTCGTATATTTTAGCTAACTCTGAGATTCATAATAAAACTATAGGATCAGAGAAGAGAGTCCAATATTTATCTAATAAGAATCTCAGTCCTTTTAGCAAGGGTGAGGGACACTCTTGAAACCTAAGGGAGGGAAGAGGCGAGACAAGTGAACTACATCCTTGACCTTCCGAGAACGAATCTCCTACAACACCCATTGCGGGAAGAAAATTGAAATTTTTGACTTGAGAGGTGATGTAATACCCAGTTAAGGCCCATAACACTGACAATATAGTAACATTTTTCATTTATTACCTTTTCACTACGATATTTCGAAAGGTTATTGGAAGATATTTGATTAAATGGAAAACCCAATAATAGGGACGCAAACCTCAACCATATAATATCTTATTGCTGATCTGTAGGATAATGCAACAATGAAGGGAATCCTACTTCAAAAGCTCCCAAATTTTCATGGCCTAGCCTCTAAAGATTCGGATGCATTTTTTTTTAATTTGATGTTTTATGTCAAGGATATGATTACAAAACTGACCCAAAATTGTTTCCCTCTACTTTAAAAGGGGAAACATTACAACGGTTCATCGGATTAGGGGGTGGTACTGTAATTTTAGGGGATCAAATGAAACAATATTTCATTACTAAATAACAAGATTATTGTTGATCCAGAGATTTATGAGAGGAAATATTTAAGGTGACATCAAAAGAAGATGAAACTTTAGAATAATACATTGAAATATTTGAATACAATTTGCAAATATCACCATATAACACTTTACGTAAAGGATATGTTGAAAAAATTCATTACATAGAGGTATGTGCTGGAGCAAGGTCCCCTATGGTAAAGAAATTTCGGGTTAATTTTTGTAAAAATGATTTGCACAAAGAATTCAAGGGGCTTTGGGGTGGGTCAAAGCTCTTTTATCATTGTAATAGGTAAAAAAGGAAACCATGAGTCTCAAACCATGGTTTGAGACGATGGTATGTGCACGTCAAAGATCTATAAATATGTAAGATTCAGGTTAAGGAAGATATCAGTAGAAAAAAATGATATATGTATATGTTTGATATTTTGGATTGTTGACCTGAATTGTTAGTCTGGGTAGAAAGGATCGTGTTGGTTTTGTACGCAAATACCTAATTACTTAGCTGTGTGCAAGAACCATACTGCTATGTGTGCAGGTAGAAGAACTATATTGAATTGAATATTTGTTAATAAAGAAGATATTTTTGGCAAACTCTGATATTTATGCAATTTCTGTGATTGTTTGGATCTATCTTATTTTCTATTTGTTTCAAGCTATAGATATGTTATGATTAATGCATAATTATTTGGGTTAAGTATCTATTAGAATTATCTATGTTGAATAGATCTACATCTTTACGCACGTACATTTTTGCTTATTATGCTAAGATAAAGATAAAGTATAGTGGTATGTTTGTCTGCTTCTATCTTGAAGTAAGGGTTTTCTGCGTTAGATATGGGTCCTGTGAAGTTGTGCGCAGGAATGTAGCCATTATAACTATTCATTAGGGTAAATATCCACATCAAAAGCTCCCTCAGGGTGTGGAAACCTGGTTCCAACACCCCCCTATACTAATTTGAGTGAGACATTGGTCTATTCAAGAATATCACTATCGAAAGGGACAATAGTTGGAGGGTTTTGTTGGTTGCGTAGAACGCTATGAACCTAGGTTAGGACCCCTTAAGCCAAAAAATGGTTCCATTTCTATGACCGTGATAATTTTGAGGGATATTTGACATTGTGGCATCCAACAAAGAATGAACTGCAATATTGGCTCGATAAGAAGGTGAACGAATTTGCAATCCAAGAAAATCAAAACCCTAAAATTATATGTTGAAGATTGGGAGAAAAGGTATATCTACATAGAGGTCCACAAAATTTTCATTGATTCCTTTGCAATTGAGTTACATGAGTGGTTATCTCAGTTGACTAAATTTTAGACCTGCATAAAGGATAGCATGATCACTAGGTGGACTCCTAAGTTGATTCAATAGTTGGAGAAATCTAGCAATAAATTTACTCGTGCAGTAGATTATTGTATTGATAGCATTCTAGGTGGGTTTGTGAATGAATTAGCTATTGATACTTCTTTATCGTATTCTAAAGTTGAAAGGAGATTTTTCAAGGGCTCTAAAGGTAATTTTATGTGCTCATTGAAATTGTGGATTAAATTTTTTTTATGTGAAAATGGTACTTTATGTAGCCACATTGAGTGAATGTCCCAAAGAGGCCTGACTACGTGCAACAGAAAAAATTACATAGTATATCTAGAAGAGCGTTTTGTTTATAGTTGTGTCAAAGGTAAATCTAATCGCAACGAGGAGTCTAAAACAAGTAGCTTTGGTGAATCTGTGCACTCATAAGAAGAGGGATTGTAAGATCAAGGTATTTTTGGGTCATTGGCCTTAGTTTAGATCCCATCCACTCCACTCCCAAATTCGCCTCACTTTAACAATTCATCCACTCCACCTCCACCTCCACCTCCACCAACAGAAGTCGATATGGCTAAGTTGCAAAATTTAAAGGGTGTTGGAAATGAAGATGTTGACCAATTTTAGTTCATTGTAGATGCTGTGTGGACATCACAACAGATCAATAATGAAAATGTTAAGAAATCACAACTAGCTATTGAATTTCGATAACGCGTGTTAGATTGTTACACGAGGTATATGGAAATCAATATTAATTCCACAATTGATGAGCTTAATACCACATTGAAGGAGAAATTCAAAAATAAAAAATACTACTCTCAATGTGTGACTAAATTAAAGGATATCCACCAAGAAGTGAATAAATATGTATGGGAGGAATATCAACGATTTAAGTGCACCATTAGAGATGGAGGATTTACTATCAATGACACACAACACAAATAATAGTTCATTGCTATTCTATTGATGCATCTGCGCCTGTATTTAAACCAAAAGAAGATTGCGACAAAGGCTGAAGCTGTGGAGATTGCCATGAAGATAGAAGCCTCACCTATACCTGCAACACAGGTTGGGGCTCAAAAAATCCAAAGCCAGTTAGCTGCACTGCACTTAGAAATACAAACATTTCTACAGGAGAAGGAAAAGGATGTGTGTGCAGGAGAATGGTTTACAAGCTGTAAAGATGAGGGAAATAATAGGGAACAGTGTCTTGTATATAATAACTATCTAGTAGTTGGGGGACCAAGTCCAATGAAGAATGGGGCAAGGCCTAGTGAGGTTCTCAAACTATGGTGTGTGATTTCCAAATAAATGGAATGCATACGACAAACTTCTGCCCTAGGCTTGGTAAATATATTCCAGAGCTACAACAACATTTCTGCACATTCTGTCGATCTATGGGACACGATGACAAGAATTGTTGCAGCTTTGATCTGATGATTGAGCAGGCTTCCTTGTATAGATTGCAGGCTAAGGGTAGAGGACCATATTTTCCTTCATCTCTGTCTGGGCATGGTTTATTTCCAGGTATAGGACGAGGAAGAGTTGGAGGTGTTGGTCGTGGAAGGGGACAACTCATTTGTTATAACTATGGAGAAGCTAGTCATTATGCACGCAACTTCCTGAACCGAACACAAAAATATTGTAGGTATTGTAGACAATTTGATCATATTATTGAATATTTCCCTATATTGTTTGAAAAAATACAGGAGAAGAAACCACAGACACCTATTCATAGTATTCAAATGATGAGAGTTGTACCGCTCATTGAAGACCCCAGCATAAATATTGTAACCAGAAGCGGTGTATAAACTGGAGATGATAAAGTAGAAGGTAAGAAACATGTCACTGATGTTTGGCTCTAGAGAGCTCCTGAGAAAAAATAAGGGTTTAATATACAAAGGGAGAAGGAAATATTTTTCGCAACAAAGAAGGACTTTGTGGATCATGACACATCTAAAGCAACAAGAAAACGTACCATGGATACTATCTAAGGGGTCGAGCCTATAGAAATGAAACCATTTTTACAAGCCTGTATCAAGCTTCTGTGCAATAAGAAGCCAGTTGAGAATATTCAAGCTCTGATTAATATTTTCGATGAGAAAGAACAACCCTAGATGGAGCAAAAGGCTCTCAATAAGATCTACAAATATAAGAGAAGAACTGGCTGAGAGATGCATCTGACTGCTCAGATAGGAGAGTTTGAAATGGACCAGGTCATTTTGGATATGGGATATGATGCAAATTTCATACCAAAGCAGACTTGGCATAAAATGGGAGAGCCTAAGCTATAATGGTTTGAAATAGATTTGTGCATGGAAAATCAATAGAATATTATCCCAATAGGTAGGATTTCTGGGGTCATATTTGACATGGAAGGAGTTAAGGCACTAACTGATTTTGAAGCTATTCAAATTGTTGATGATCTAGATCCATACCCTGAACTGTTGGATCAGGATTGGGATATTGACATGGATTCTATCATAAACCTCAAGCGTATAAGTATGGTGTTTTAAAGAATGGAACGAGAGTTGTGCTCTCACTAGACCCGATAAAAGGAGAAATATATATATAACTGGTGCACAAAGAAGAGGGAATTGATCATATCTACAAAATAACTGCGAGAGATGAATATTGTATCAATCCCACAACATATGGTTGTATTATTTGGGATAGAGAAAGTTCATGCCACTCAGACTGAGATGAGAAATTGGAGAATTGGTAGAACCGTTTGCATGAAGTCTCTACACTGCGCTGCAACCGAGTCACCAAATCTCTATGGTGCATATCCTATGAGGTGCGGGAACTACCTTATTATGATGGTATAGGCGGTGTCACTTGTTTCTTATTTGAATTCAAAAAATATTTTCTAGAGACACAACGGTTCCATGCTTGACTTAACTCTACACTCAACCCCAACGCGCTAGTGGGAGACACACAAGGACAAATTGGTGAATTGGGAGGAATGTACCCATATGATGCAACTACAATTTTGACAACCGAATACCTATTTGGAAGGAACCTATGTAGGAAAAGAAGATCCACACATAAATTTACTCAGGCAGATTACAACCTGGGGAGAAGAGCCACAACCAGGATGGGTGCATACATTTATTCATACTTTAATTCAGATTCCTATGAACTGGTACCTAAAGGTTGAACTGCGACGAGGAAAAATGGAATAGGTTGCACTACGAGAAAGCTTTGTGTTAACGTTTAGTTTGAGAGTGGATTCTCATGCATCAGTACTACCTTACACATGATTCAAGATGTGGTATTTGACATGACAGAGAAACAAGAAGAACAAGCCATACCAGCATGGGATGTGCAGATGAAGGATATAGTTGACTGCTAGAATGTGACTATTGAAGATAATGAGAAAGACCCAAGAAACATAAATATCCCTAAGTCTGAAGGTCAGCGCACAATTGCTGGTATGTTGCTTGAAGTGCCATATGTGACTGAACCCATGAATATTAGGAAAATCAACACCAGAATAGAAGAGAAACCTAATATTTCCAAAATCATGGATTACTAGGATGAAGATACAATAACTAAGGTTGCAGAGCATCTTGCTGAATATCAGGAATTATTATCCACAAAATTTTCAGAGTTTTAAGGTATTGTTGGGGATCTTTATGTGATGAAAATCACTCTGAAACCATATGGTAGGCTTGCCAAACTTCGCTTTTATAGGTTGAATCCTAAGTATAAATAGAAGGTCAAAGAAGAGCTGGAGAAAATGGTTATTGTAGGGATCATTAACCTAGTAGAAGAATCAGATTGGGTAAGCCCCATGGTGGCCCAAGAAATTGATACCAAAGGATAAATTAGGATTTATGTGGATTTGCACAAGTTGAAAGATGATTGTGTGCATGACCCTTTTCCAACTCTGTTTTTTTATGAAATATTGGACAATGTGGGAGGGAAGGAGGCCTACTCATTCACTGATGGATTTTATGGATGCCACCAAATAAGAATTGCACCTGAAGATAGAAGTAGGACAACCTTTACGATGAAATGGTTATCATTCCAATACATAGTCATGCAATTTAGTCTGAAGAATGCGCCAAAAATATTCTCGCGTGTGGTGCTTCCTGCGTTTAAGGAGTATATACATAAATTATTATAAGTCTATTTTGATGACTAGATTGTATTTGGCTTAGTGAAGAAGCATGTTTCAAATCTACGCTTAATACTGGATACTTGTCGGAAGCATCAGATCTCACCGAATTTGAAGAAGTGCATATTATGTGTCCCTTTCGGGATTTTTTTGGGTCATATTTTCTGTCAACAGGGGTTAATGGTTGATCCCGCTAAGATTTCTATTATTGTCAACCTGGAGGTGCCCGTAAAAGTGAAGTAGTTGCACTTAATTTTGGGACATATTGGCTATTAAAACAAATTTATTCAAGGGTATGCACTGATTACTATGTCGATGGAAAATTTGTTGAAGAAGGATGCCTATTTTTGTTGGGATGAGGAATGTCAGAAGAGTTTCAAGCTACTTAAGGAGAAAATGGTGACTACGCCTATATTGGTACTTCCAGATTGGACCAAGGAATTCCATGTACATGTGGATTCTTCGCGTATCACGCTAAGCGTTGTACTCATGCCGCTAGGACCCAGATATATTGATCACCCAATTGCATTTGCGAGCAAGAAATTTTCAAGTGTTGAGCATAAGTACTTGACAATAGAGAGATAAGGATTAGCTATGGTCTATGCGCTATAGAATTTTCATCACTATTTGCTGGGAGGATATTTTAAGATGTTTACAGATCACTCTGCTTTGAAGTACCTAGTCAATAAGCTTGTGTTGGGGGGGAATATTTGTCGATGGCTCTTATTATTTCAAGAGTATTATTTTGAGGTGATATTCAAGCCAAGAAGGTTGAATGCAGGTCCAAATCACCTATTTCACATCAAAAGTGGAGAGGAGCCATCTAGTTTGGACGACGGATTACCAGATGCACACTTATTTTCTATTAAATTAGTTGATGGCCACTTCGTAGAGATTATCCACTTTCTAACAATTGGTAGTGCGCCTACAGAGTATACAGTTAAGCAGAAGAAAGAATTGGTCTTGCACAAAGCCAAATTTACTTTGATTGTTGTCCAATTGTCTAAGATGGGCATTGATGAGATATTGAGACACTATGTGCCAGAGTTTGAAGGATAGAGAATTCTAGTTGAAGCACATGTCGAGGTTGCAGGAGTTAACTATACAAAAAACCAACTCCATAGAAAATTTTTAGGGATGGTTTGTGGTGGCCTACGGTACACAATGATGCAAAAGAGTATTGCCACACTTGTGATGTGTGTTAGATAATAGGGAAACCCTCACGTAGAGATGAAATGTCACTACAACCACTAGTGACTGTGCAGAATTTTGATAAGTGGTCCATTGACTTTGTAGGACCAATCAACCCTCCTGAAAAGAATATTGGTGCATGCTATATCATTACTGCAACAGATTATTTGACCAGGTGGGAAAAAGATAAGCCTATGAAAGATTGCAACACAGAGATAGCTGCACACTTCATTTTTTAGAATATATTGACAAGGTTTAGGTGTCCTAGAATCTTGATGAGAGACCAGGGTACACACTTTGTGACTGAGGCTATCCAAGCGTTGTCAATGGATTTAAATATGCACCATCAAAAGACTACACTGTATCATCCACAAGTCAATGGCACGATAGAGGCCTTTAATAATATTTTAGAGAATGCGGTCACAAAGGTCTGCAATGCTAATCAGAACGATTGACATGTGAGCGTACATGTGGTTCTATGGGCATATCGAACTAAATGCAATAAATTGACAGGGAAAACCCATTTCAGGATGGTGTATGTACAAGAAGATTTTATGCCAATGGATTACATCATCCTTAGTCTGCACATTACAGTGGTAACTAACATGGCTGATCAAGATAGTATGGAAGAGAGAATGTTGTAGCTAGCTGTATTGGAGGAAGATAGATTCATCTCAGGTACAAAAGGCGCGTGAAAAATCTTGGCATGAGAGGCACATCAGAAAAAATATTTTCAAGGAGGATGAATTAGGTTTTCTATATGACAACAAGTTTGTGTGCCACCCAAGAAAGTTCAAAATGCAATGGCTTGGACCTTATGGATTTAAAGAGATTATGGAAGGAGGTGAGATACACCTGGTTACCTTAAGGGGTGAAATCCTTCCTGGATATGTGAATGGAAGTCGATTGAATCCATACATGGATGACCCTATCCTTGCGTGTGCCAAATGACTATATGTCCGAAAGAGTGTTTTAGCACCCCAGACAGCTGTGACAGGGCACAATACCATAAATAAGTCTGTCAAACATTGGGAACATGGGTCTACGCAATTGTTAGGTCCCTATATTACTAGTATAGTCCCTTATTTTTGTTAGTGTAACCCCCTTATTTTTATTATTGTACCCTTGTAACCCCCATATTGTTATTATTGTGCCCTTAAATTATTATTGTTAGGTTGGATTGGATTACATTGTGGCCCCACTAAGATTACATTGTCGCCCAACGGACTCCTATATATAGAAATGAGGTTTTGTAATTTTTATCATCCAAGAATTGTTCATTCATGTAATGTATTGGAGGTTTCCCCCTCGAAGTGGCTTATTTCTAAGGCGTTTATATCTCTTTTCTTCTATTTTTGGAGTTGGTTTCACAACATTTGGTATCAAAGCTTTGGATTCTAGGGTTTCGCTACTCCAAATAATTCATCGTGGAATTTGCGCTATAACTTCTTTTATACGAAGGTTCAGAAGCTGAAATTTTTAGAGTACGAAGCCAAAATCCTGAGGAACATCGTCGCAAAATTTTAGAGATTGGTTCACAACAGTTTTTGAGATATGATCTGTTGAACTTAGGGCTTTCTGCGGGCTCCTAAATTTCACTTAAAAAAGGTCATTGCGGAATTTTCACTATAAATTTTTTTCTACAAAGGTTTAGAAGCTGAAATGTTTAGAGAGAGAAGCTGAAATCGTGAGGAACATCATCGAAAAATTTCAGAGTTTGGTTCACAATATTTTCATAGATATGATCTGTGGAAGTTAGGTCTTTTTCAGGATCCCAAATTTCATCTTAAAGAGGCGATCGTAGGAAAATATTCATAACTCTCTCTCTGAGAATTGGATTGGAATTATATGAAAAGTGATTGGAAGTAAACAGACTGTAATTTCCTGTCTATAAATTTCAAAGCCAAAGGAGAAAATAGTGACACGTGGCAACTCATACAATTTCTCTCTACTGAACCAGTCCATAATTAGGTCATTGTGGGAGATGGGACATAACGTTGACTTGAAGAATTCAAATAAATTCATACCTATGGCATTTGAAAGAAGCTTCAGAGAACTACTATAGATCCGAATTTCAAATATTGAGGATCTGCAAGTATAGAGATACGTCAATTTTAATATCGAGCTTCTCAAAAGCAAGTAAAAGGTGTGTATTTTGTTTTCCGAATTGCATAAGTCTTGTTTGAAGAATCAAGTTGAATTGATTCCAAGGGAATATTGTAGAATATATTTTATTATTGGGTTCTGAAATGCCTCCTAACAGGAATTCAACACCCATTAAGCCTTTAGAAGGCTCTACTATGACTCGTGAAGACGAAGAATGGCAACATGACATATCAAATTTATAAGAGCAAGTGCAACAAATTTCGCTCTCGAAAAGAGCAACAAAAAATGACATGGAAGTTTTGAAGAAAGGCGTGGAAACTAATATGGATGGTTTGAAGAAAGGCATGGAATCTAAGATGGATGGTTTGAAGAATGGCATGGAAGCTAGCATGGAATCTAAGATGGATGACATGGAAGCTAAGATCGATGAAAAAATGTAAAACATGAAGAATGATCTAAAAGCAGACATGGAAGGTTTGAGAAAGTTGATACAAAAAATGTTTCCTAATGGTGAAAAGATAGTAGAGGAAACTCATGATGAGAACAAAATAAATGTTAATCGTGATCTCATAAACTCTAATGTTGGCGGGCAAAACCACCATATTCCAAAAATGGATATGAGGAAGTTTTATGGAAAGGATCCTGTAACATGGATACTACAGATGAAGCAATATTTTGATCTCAATAATGTGCAAAACACACAAAAGGTATGCATTGCAAATTTACATTTAGAAAAAAATACATTTGTATGGTATCGATGGTTTGGCTCCCGTAAAAAAATTGTCACTTGGTCAATTTTTACAGAGGAAATGATAGCACATTATGAGGATACAAAGAGCAACACCTTCTTTAGCCAACTGATAAATCTCAAACAAAAGGGTTTAATGGGGGAGCACATTGAGGACTTCCAAAAATTGAATATAAGGGTCACTGATATTCCGGAGGAACACAAGATTGATCTCTTCATAGGTAATTTAAAGGATAACATCCAACATGAAGTTCGCGTTTTGGAACCTAATTCATTGGAGAAGGAATTCGGGTTGGCAAGAAAAATTGAATGTAAAATTATGGTGACAAGGAAGCTTACCACTCACTTCTATAAAGAGGGAAGTGTTTCTACACCTAGATTTCCACAACCTATAAGGTTGACACCACAACAATTGGAAGAAAAAAGAGAAAAAGGGCTTTGCTAAAGTTGTGATAGCAAATACACTAAAGGTCATAAGTGTGCTGAGAAGAAATTATTTTACATAGATTGTGAAGAGGAAGAAGAAAATGAACAAGAAGAGGATATACACTAGGAAACAAACCTAGAAGAGGAAGAAATGATTCCGACCATATCGTGTAATGCATTGGTAGGAATTTACCATTCCTCAAACTCTCAAGATAGAAGGACATATCAAGAAGAAAAAGGTAATAGTGTTGATTGATTCAGGTAGTACCCATAATTTTATTCATTGTAAGGTAGCCAAGGAATTGAATTGTTTCCTATACCCAGCACCACAATTTCAAGTGATGGTTGCAAATGGAGGAACTATAAATTTCTCTAGAAAATGCCATAATATCAAGCTAACCATGGGAGAATATGTATTGAATATTCCAATGCTTTCCATTCCTATGGGAGGTGCTGATGTTGTACTAAGAGTACAATGGTTACAATCTTTGGGGACGGTAGCTTTTAATTTTCAAGAACTTTTCCTGAATTTTTTTCAGAAGGAAAGGAAGTCAAATTGCGGGGTATTGCAGGGAATCCGGGAAAGATAATAAGTTCTAATGTCATGAAAAAGCTTCTAAAGAAAGAACAACGAGGCGTAATTGCAAAATTATGCTCACTAGAAGTTCCAACATCAAAATCATCTATTTCTGCAGATCTCCAAAAAGTCTTAGACAATCATTCCAAGGTTTTTGAAACTCCCAAAGGACTCCCACCTATTCGTGATCATGATCACGCTATTAAATTGATTCCAGGAAGTGTTCCTCCAAACATCAGGCCTTATAGATATTCTTATGTCCAAAAGAGCGAAATTGAATGTATGATTGCAGAAATGTTAGAGGCTAGTATAATTCAACCTAGTCAAAGTTCTTTCTTTGCTCCTATAGTATTCATACACAAGAAGGATGGATCATGGCACATGTGTCCAGATTATAGGGAGCTCAATAAGCTCACCATTAAAGATAAATTTCCCATTCCTGTGATTGATGAATTATTAGATGAATTACATGGAGAAATTTATTTTACCAAGTTGGATCTTCGTTCAGGATATCATCAAATTAGAATGAAGACTGAAGATATTCCAAAAACAACATTTCGAACTCATGAGGGTCATTATGAATTTTTTGGTCATGCCTTTTGGCCTTACCAATGCACCTTCTACATTTCAAGGGTTGATGAATTCCATTTTCAAACCCTTCCTTAGAAAATTTGTGCTAGTATATTTTGATGATATACTAATCTACAGCAGGTCTTGGAAGGATCATGTTGAACATGTTGATAGGGTGCTCAAACTATTGCAGGAGAAACAATTATATGCAAAAACATCCAAATGCTTCTTTGGAGTACAAGAGGTGGAATATCTGGGTCATATTGTATCTCACAAGGGTGTTAAGGTAGATCCTAACAAAATTATATCCATTAAAGAATGGAAATTCCCCACAACCATAAAGCAGTTGCGAGGATTTTGTAATGTTCCCAAATTTTAGCCTCAAGCTAAAAGAAACATTATAGTTTGCATATTTTCATTTTGTTGAATAAAATGGGTAAGGAGACACCTTAACCCATTTATATGGATAAATAGCATTCCTTGTGTGAAAGGAGGAATAATAAAGCATCTGATTTTAGCACCACATGGTGTGAAAAATATTGGATCATGCTTGATCTAGTCATTTTGACCAAGTCAACTAAAATTGTCTAGATACACTGAACCTTCTTGGACAGTGCAGTTTTAGTGGAGGCTCCACTTGCTTGAGCTAGGTGGAAAGTGTGAATGGGACCCATGGTGAGAGGAGTTCATTTTATTTATAAGGAGGAGATGGCAGCCCATTTTCATTATGCATTAGATTATCATTTTCGTTGGGTCTACAAAGGCTTGCATCCCCGGGCTGTTTAGTAGGGTTGTAGTGTTCTTGAACCCAAGGGTGTTCCCGGTCGAGAATCCCTACCTCATCCTCAAGGAAGGAGATGGTTTGAGCTTCATTTCCTCATTCCATCATTTGGCCAAGCTTAAACCTTCAGCTACACTGTTATTCTGTTGGGCAGAAAAGGTGAAGTTGTTGGGTGCAGCAACAGAGGAACTCATAGAGTCATTCTTTGGCTTGTTCTTCAGTGGAGATCTTGTATATTATTTGGAGGAGCAGCAGAGGAGAGTCCCAGGCATCATTTCATATATTTTGCACCAGGCCAATCATTCACCATCTCTCACAATGCAGTCTAGGGCAGAAACTGCATTATTTATGTAGGCAATTACTAGGAGGGCCATTGGAGCTTGTCAGGAGGAGTGTTTTTGAGTGAAAGGGATCATCCCTTTGCTTGAAAAAATCATCATATGAGGGAATGAGTATTTCAGATCTTCCATAGCCTCATTCTCATTTTGATTCAGTTGTTGTGACAAGTGATTTGTCACATTGTACATTTTCTAGCATTTCTAGTAATCTCTCCTAGGTTGGCTAGAAATCTTGTATTGGAGCCCATTCTTCTATTATTGGGAATTTATTTGTATATTTCAGCCATTTTTAATGTATTTAAATCTAAAGTAGTAGCTACTCTCTTAG
The DNA here is from genome assembly GCA_034641835.2 of Pinus albicaulis. NCBI lineage: Eukaryota > Viridiplantae > Streptophyta > Pinopsida > Pinales > Pinaceae > Pinus > Pinus albicaulis. The sequence goes on from CM076581.1 coordinate 1,606,537,865, forward strand.
AGATAGTGCAGTCATTTCTTTTTGGCATTTTATGCAGTTGTTGCATCTCTTGTATTTCATGTGTTAACCTTTGGAGATTGATTCCCATTGCTTGAGTGGCTTGTCCCTCAAGATATTTCTGTATATTGTAGTTGATATATTAATAAACATTATGGCTGTATTATATTCCATTTATTGATATGTACAGATTTGCAGAGTTTCATGATTGTGTTCATGTATTTTTGTAGGCTCTCTATTTGAGCAGTTTCCTAAGGGACCTAGTTTGGGGAGATCTGAATAACCCCTCTAGGCTCATTTCTTTGGGCTCAAATTTTGGAAGAGAAGTGTTTGATGTATTAAAAAAGAGATCCAAGACCCCTTTTAGCTTATTTTTGCATGGCCTTCCTTATACAACGTCCTTGAGGACCATATTGCAGAAATTATTGAAAAATGAACATTACAGTGGTATCGAAGCATCAATCTTGGCTCAGCTTGTGCAGCCCAAGATAATATTCCATTAGAAGGATAATCTCATCATTTAGAAGAGGAGATGTACAGAGAAAAAAAGAAAAGAGGAATGACAGAAGAGGAGGTTTCCCTTCTTCTTTTCCAAACCCTGGAGGGTATCATTGAATACCTTGAGGAGATAGAAAGAGAAAACTGGAAAGGTTTTCTGAGAGGGTTTTTGGATGAAGAAAGCCCTAGTTGTGACCATGTTTGGTGTGAGCATTCAGCCACATATGCAGATCCACAACGCAGTCCATTTCCCACTTTCACTACTGGGAGAATGGAGGAAGGAGGTGAGGCCATTGGAGGAGTAGCATTGCAACTCAAAGGTATGGATCATGATTGTTGGATTGAAAATTTTGTTTCATATTGTCATGCAAATTTAAAAACATATGATGGATTCACTAAAATTTTGGTGAGAAAATTTGATTACAATCACTGTGAATCTCTATGTATCAAAACATCAAACACTTTGCATGCATTGGAGGGAACCATGAAACCAACTCCATTCCATATGTCTTTCAAGGGGATGTAGACCTGTATGATGGCTTGCTAAGGGAAATATCCCCATTTTGTGAAGGGCCCTCTTCCATTTGTGAAGTCATGGAGGCATTTCCTTTAAGAGATGACCAAGACCTAGGGTCTCTCCTTGATGATGAGGTAATCTCAATTATTGATGGGGAGGATGAGCATAAGAGATCTAACAGTGATGTCCCATTGGGAGGAGATCCATCACCACATGGAGGTGAAAGAGGAGCCATTTCTTCTAATAGAGGATCCCTTATATATTTACAAGGAGTTCCAAGTATTTTAGCATGTGGGAACCATAGCACAATTCCGGAGTCATATGTAGTAGTTATTGGGAATTGTGAGATGGAGGAGGAAGAGAAGGATCAGCATCAAGGGTTGATACACCCTTATCTATTCCAGAAGGTCTTTGCACAAGAGAAGGAGACTGTACAGTGTAGTGAAGAAAGTGAAAAATTAGTCCACTCATACATACAGTCCACTTCTGAACTTGATGTCTCATTATATGGAGGCATTCCACCTGGAAGGCCACTTGATCTTGAGTTTATGAGGGGAATCTCGTCATTTGGTTCACCACTCTTGGATTCCAGAGAGGTGGATACATTGGAGGAGTCCATCACAACGCAGAGATTTTGGGATAGACTCAAGGAGGAGGGAGACACTCTCTCATTTTCAGTATCACCCACTCTCATAAACTATACTGCGCTGACAGAGTTTGTTGCAGGGATGGAGGATGGCATCTTCATGATGCAGGATGACTGCTCCATAGATTTGATGGGGAAGAGGATACTTCCTTTAAGGGAGGACTCTTTCATACATACTTGGATTGGATGGAGGCCACTCATGCTTACTTTGACCCAGCTTGGGAGATTCCTTTTGGATGACAACTTTTCATGGGAGGCCAACTTCCAAAGGACAGCATCACTATTTGAGCATGAGAAGCTGCATGATGGGCATGCAAGAATTTTGGAGGATGAATTTGGCATGGGGGATGTAAAAGCAACATAAAATAGCATGAGGGGAGCATCACATTGCAGATTACCAGTGCTGTCTATGAGGAGGATTGATCTGTGTTGGAGGTATCAACTCTTGGTAGAGTACTCCCAAGATCTAGATGCATGCATGATTTTGGATGACCTGGAGGGAGATGACAGATACATAGTGGATAATATGGTCATCTATCATTATTTCAGAATATTCTTGGCTAGGGATTTTAGTCTTAAGGAGAAATTATTGCTTACAGCACATGAGGACTTCCCAGCTATGCACTTGGATGCATACTTTTCTTTGCTAGAGGAGTTCACTTGGGAGGGAATTTAGTATTATCTATATCAGCATATGGATAGATGCATAGCTCGGATGATTTTGAAGAGGTTGGAACAAACATTTCCCTACTCATTGAAGGTGAGGGAGAGCATTCAGATGAGCCATTTCAGCTCAAAAACCAGAGTACATGGTAAAGAAAGTATATGATTTCATTTTGATTTACCTTTCTTTACTTTATATGGGCAGCTTGATGGACTAAGGATGATCACATCTCCTTATGCTCCTTATTATGATGTACTTGTGGCCCATTGTAGCAATGGGTGTGGCTATTCTCATGATGGTTTGTGGGGGAAGCCACATACTTCTTGGTGTGCACCATTGACACCAACTTGTACTTTCATGTTTCCACCTTATTAAATGTTTGTGGAAGCAAAAAAGTGGCTATTAAATCACTTGTTATCTATTTTTTTGAGGCGGGCATGGAATGCATTGCGCTAGTTCCTCATGTGGAACTATGATTCACTCTCCGGTTGCCATGTGGAAGCTTGTTTTCATTGTATTTTGCTTCTGTATGTTGTTGGTGTTTGTATATTCAGGGGAGGATTTGTTTGGAGAGTTGGCTTGGAGATGAAGATGTCCATTGGGAGTATGATTCTCCCCTTTTCACATGTTGTATGTTTCAAGAGAAATAATGGGCACACCATGATTGCCATGTCACTACTTTTCTCTTCATATAGGAAGAGTTATTTGGAAAAAATGCGTTGTTGGAGGAGGCACTTCATGGTTGATTCATTTTTTGGGGAGGCTTGGGCCAATTTTGGAGGCCATGAAATTTCAGACCAATATCAACAAACCCCTCATACTTATCATATATGGAGGGAGAAACTATTTGGATGGGAAAATCTAAACTCTCCATTCAGCCCCAACATATTGCGTACATCCGAGGTTGAGGACTGCTTTGTTGAGCTACTTAGGATGGCTAACTTCATTTGGATGATTTCATGGGTGAAGGAGTCACTCATTGGGAACAAGAATTCCCATGTTTTTCATCACTCCTACCTTGAGGAGGCCATTGAACCACAAGGAGATTTCCACTTGCACCTTCTATTATCTCATGATGTATACTTTGGTTTTACACACTTGGAGGGATACATGGAGGACAGATTTATTGCATACCTTGATGAGCTATAGTGGGGTCTATTGATGAGGAGGCCACAAGAAGAGAAGGAGGGATTTTTCTCTACCTTGCAGTTGCTTGAGGACAAGCAACATGTGGGAGGGGAGGACTGTAATGTTCCCAAATTTTAGACTCAAGATAAAAGGAACATTATAGTTTGCATATTTTCATTTTTTTGAATAAAATGGGTAAGGAGACACCTTAACCCCTTTAGATGGAGAAATAAAACTCCTTGTGTGAAAGGAGGAATAATCAAGAAGCTGATTTGAGCACCACATGGTGTGAACGATATTGGATCATGCTTGATCTAGTCATTTTTACCAAGTCAACTAAAACTGTTTAGATACATTGAACCTTCTTGGACAATGCAGTTTTAGTGGAGGCTCCACTTTCTTGACCTAGGTGGAAAGTGTGAATGGGACCCATGGTGAGAGGAGTTCATTTTATTTATAAGGAGGAGATAGTAGCCCATTTTCATTATGCATTAGATTATCATTTTCGTTGGGTCTGCAAAGGCTTGCATCCTCGGGTTGTTTAACAGGGTTGTAGTGTTCTTGAACCCAAGGGTGTTCCTGGTCGGGAATCCCTACCTCATCCTCAAGGAATGAGAGGGTTTGAGCTTCAATTCCTCATTCCGGCATTTTTCCAAGCTTAACCCTTCAGCTACAGTGTTATTCTGTTGGATAGAAAACGTGGAGTTGCTGGGTGTAGCAATAGAGGAACTCATAGAGTCAATTTTTGGCTTGTTCTTCAATGGAGATCTTGTATATTCTTTGGAGGAGTAGAAGAGGAGACTCCTGGGCATAATTTAAGATCTTTGGCACCAAGCCAATCATTCACCATCTCTCACAGTGCATTCTAGGGCAGAAACTACATTATTTATGTAGGCAGTTGTTGGGAGGGCCATTGGAGCTTGTCAGGAGGAGTGTTTTTGAGTGAAAGGGATCAGACCTTTGCTTGAGAACATTATCAAAGGAGGGAATGAGTAGTTAAGATCTTCCATAGCCTCATTCTCATTTTGATTCAGTTGTAGTGACAAGTGATTTGTCACATTGTACATTTTTCGGCATTTCTAGCAATCTCTCCTAGGTTGGCTAGAAATCTTGTATTGGAGCCCATTCTTCTATTCTTGGGAATTTATTTGTATATTTAATCCATTTTTCATGTATTGAAATCTACAGCAGCAGCTACTCTCCTAGAGATAGTGCAGTCACTTCTTTCCGACATTTTATGCAGTTGCTGCATCTCTTGTATTTCATGTGTTAACCTTTGGAGATTGATTCCCATTGCTTGAGTGGCTTGTCCCTCAAGATATTTTTGTATATTGTAGCTGATATAGTAATAAAAATTATGGATATATTATATTCCATTTATTGATATGTACATATTTTTAGAGTTTCATGATTGTGTTCATGTATTGCTGTAGGCTCTCTATTTGAGCAGTTTCCTAAGGGACCTAGTTGGGGAGATTTGAATAACCCCTCTAGGCTCATTTATTTGGGCTCAAATTATGGAAGAGAAGTGTTTAATGTATCAAAAAATGGATCCAAGACTCATTTTATCTTATTTTTTCACTTCCTTCCTTATACAACATCCTTGAGGACCATATTGCAGAAATTCCCGAAAAATGAACATTACAGATTTCTTGGGTTAACAGGGTATTATCACAAGGTTTTTAATAATTATGGGATAATAATAGCACTCTAACAACATTATTGAAGAAATATGGATTTTCATGGACTCCTGAAGCAACTAAGGCCTTTGAACATCTTAAAGAGTCAATGTGCCTAACACCGGTCTTAGCTACACCAGACTTCACAAAAACCTTTATTGTGAAATATGATGCCTCAGGAAATGGAATTGGTGTTGTTTTAATGAAAGAAGGAAGACCCATTACTTTTGAAAGTCATCCAATGAAAGGAAATTATTTACAGAAAGCTATTTATGAGAAATAAATGTTAGCAATACAGCATGCACTAAAGAAATGGCGAACTTACCTAATGGGAAGACACTTCAAGGTAAAAAATGATCATGATAGTCTTAAACACTTTTTGGAACAAATACTATCTTCAGAAGGGTAGAAAAAATGGGTCACAAAGATGTTGGGTTATGACTTTGAAATAATCTACAAAAAATGAAAGCTAAATGTTGTTGCAGATGCACTCTCAAGAAAGAATGAAGAGGTGGAAGCATTGCTTTGTGCCATTTCTATTATCCAGCCATATTGGATAACTGAAGCAAGGGATGAGTGCAAGAAGGAAAAATAAGTGTGGACACTCGTTCAAAATTTGCAGCAAGATCCTAGTACATATGATACATTTAGTTGGAAAAATGATTCCTTATGGTACAAATATTGCTTATATCTTTGTAAGAATTCCCAACTAAAACAAAATATTCTTTTGGAATTGCACACTTCTCCTTTAGGAGGACACTTAGGATTTTTAAAAACTTACCACAGGGTGAAGAAAGAATTTTTTTGGTATGGCCTTAAATCTGATATTCAAAAGTTTGTGGCGGAATGTTTGATTTTCCAGCAGAATAAAGTTGAGACAATTAAGACCCCGGCTCTTCTACAACCTTTATCCATTCCAAGTCAACACGGGGAGGAGATTTCGATGGATTTTATCACAGGTTTACCTAAGTTCGAAGGAAAGAGTGTCATCATGGTGGTAATTGATAGACTTGCTAAGTATGCACACTTTTGTTCATTATCTCATCCATTTAAAGCAAGTACAGTTGCTACTACATTTATGGACACAACTCAAAAGCTACATGGAAACCCAAGGGTTATTGTGAGCGACAGAGATCCAATTTTTAATGGAAATCTTTGGACGGAGTTATTTTCTTGTTTGGGTACTCAACTAGCTCATAGCTCATCTTATCATCCTCAATATGATGGTCAAACTGAGATAGTAAATAAATGTTTGGAAGGATATATTCGTTTCTTTGTATTTGATAAACAAACACAATGGGTCAAGTGGTTACCTCTCACTGAATGGTGGTATAACACTTCCTTCCATACTGTAGCAAAAATGACCCCATTTATGGCACTTTATGGATATCATCCACCGTCCATCACATCATCTTTAAGAGAAAATTCGAATGTTCAAGCAGTGGAATATCACATTGAGCATCAACAAGAAGTTCTCCAACTCTTAAAGGGTAACCTAAATTTGACACAAAATCGAATGAAACAACAGGCAGATCAACATCGCAACGAGAGAATTTTTGATGTAGAAGACTGGGTATTTTTACGGCTACAACCATACAAAAAAATGTCCCTCAAGCAAGCTAAGAAGGATACTAAATTATCGCCAAATTACTATGGTCCTTACAAGGTGTTGCAAAATATTGGTACTATGGCATACAAATTGGAGCTTCCTGCTTCTTTACGAGTGCATCCATTTTTCCATGTTTCATGCTTAAATAAGGTTATAGGTGAAAATATTCTAGTTCAAACAATATTGCTAGAACTTGATGAGGAAGGAAAAATCATATTGGAACCTGAAGCAGTCACGAAAACAAGAACTCGACAGCTACGAAATTGATCAATTTCAGAGTATCTCATCAAGTGGAAGAACTTACCCACTGAAGATTCTACATGGGAGGATGAGAATTTTATACAGAAGCACCCAAAGCTACTGATACGTTGAGGACAACACTTTTTTTAAGGAGAGGGGAATGTTAGGTCCCTATATTACTAGTATAGTCCCTTATTTTTGTTAGTGTAACCCCCTTACTATTATTATTGTACCCCTGTAACCCCCATATTGTTATTATTGTGCCCTTAAATTATTATTGTTAGGTCAACTAGGATTAAATTATGGCCCCACTAAGATTACATTGTGGCCCCATGGACTCCTATATATAGAAATGAGTTTTTTTAATTTGTATCATCCAAGAATTGTTCATTCATGTAATGTATTGGAGGTTTCCCCCTCGAAGTGGATTATTTTTGAGGTGTTGATATCTCTTTTCTTCTATTTTTGGAGCTGGTTTCACAACAACGACAAAGATGGAAAAGGAATAGATATATGTGAAACCTATGCAGAGGTTGTGCTAGGAGGTTGAAGCAGTCGCATTAGTGCAAAAAAATAGCCATTGGAATAGTTAATATGGATAAGGAAACTTTATTACCATTTGGAAGAGCAGCTAAACTGTGTTTAATGAGGTGATTATGCCAGATTTGGGGCCATTTTAGAATTTATGGGGCTACATCAGTGAACATCAAACTGTTAAGGTTGCACCATCACTATAAATATGACAAGGAGGGTTGCATTAGTTCCCTTTTCTTTCCAAGTGATTTGTGCACATTTCTATTGTTATTTTTGCCTAAGTTCATGTCTGAGCACTTTGAGACCTTTTTCGAAATGTTGCGCCAAATATGGTTAGGTCATCTTATTCCTGCCAGTATGGCCACTATAAAACCTACTCCCTATAAAAAAATCATGTCGTTGAAGCCCCTGCATCTGAGCCCCAACCACAGAAAGAAAATAAAGGACATACTTTAGGAACTAGGAAGTCTCCAAGAAAGAAGACCCTGAAGCCTAGTTCGACCCCTGCAGAGCGATGAAAGAGACCAATGGCTGAGGAGCCTAAGGTAATTATTGAAGAGGATATTTTGGAAGAGATAGATCCAATATCGTGGCTGCCCAAGTATATGGAGCTGCGCAAAGCCTTCGTGAAAGTCACAAAGGACTTGGACAAGGTTAGATCATACATCACCACACCGCTGATTCCAGAGGATGTTCCATTTGAAGGAGACATGTTCGAAAATCTCCCCTTGCTGAAGATGGAGGACTTGGACCTAGCAGACTGCGTAAAGCTCCCCAAACTTGTGCGATCAAAGTATTTGGAGTAGGTGCCCTATGATGGAGGAGTTGTCAAAGTAGAACCTAAATCTTAAGCATTGGGTTTGCAAAAGTAAAGGTTGCTTAATCTTGTCAACATCCCACATTTTGGGTGCATCCAGGTCAATGATATATGTGTGCACTAATTTCTCGCCGTATTGCATGAAAAATGTTTATGGCTGGGGGAAGCCATCCCAATTGATGTAGCATTCATCCACCACATAACCAACCTACCCTGTTAGGGAGAGGACCCTACAACAACCTTTGGAGGGAAGGACCAGGAGAAGAAGGTTGTTGAGAATGTCAAAGAAACATATTACGTAATTTGCAACAACTGAGGGTTCATCGGCAGTGATATCAATCACCCAGTAGTTAAATTTGGCATGAATTTCCTTGCATGCAAGATTATGCAGAAGTTTTGTGAAAAAAGAAGTGTCGGCACCAGTAATTTCGTTGGCTGGGACATGCGAGAAAGGGGTGCAGTATAGTTAGGTGAAATACCTCTACAATGAATTCCTGGAGAATGTTTGTGAAGCACAAGAGGATGGGAAAAACTTTTATTATGCTTGGCTATTGTTGCCGATCACCCTGATTGGTTGGAGGCCACCTGCGGAGGCCCAATTCCCCGATAGGTGCACGATATGTGTCATTTTGGAACTCCAAGCTTCCTTCCAGAGTGACCGAAAACAAAAATTTTGGGTGTTATTTGATTCAGAGTTGTTCTAGGCGGTGCAATCCAAACCACGACTATCCCCAACATTTTACGAGAAGTACAAGAACATTGCGGATTTCAAAGCCACATTCCACAATATGTAGATCCATGCAAAGAGGGATGTGGAAAGTTTCAAGTATGAGCTAACATACATGTTCATAGAGGAGTACCTTGCATGCATCATAATGGAATGGCTGCCCTTGTGGTTAGAGGCGAGAGATGCTAGTGGTGCCTCATCTTCAGTGCCTGTGAAGACTCCTACAAAGCTGCACATGTCAAAAGAGCTACAGAAAGATACATGGAAATATTAGTAGAAATACAAGGATGCACTGAAGGAACCAGAGTTGGTCACTACGAATGATGAGGAAATGTGGGACAAAGAAGGAGACAATGTTGATGCACCTCTGATGCAGACAGATTTTTGTCATGGTACTAAACAAGGGCCTCAGACCCAAATGCATTCACACAATAAGAGAAAGGCCTCAAATAAGATAGAGAGATCCCCTAACCTTTATGGAGGGTGACCTCGACAATATTAAATGTGTAGTCAAGTCCACCGCTGAAGATACATGGAATATCGTCGAGTTTGAGTACAAAATATTCCTTGAGGATGTGTAGCATGGTCTTGAGGAGCTATAGATGCAAGTGAGCACAATTCAAGTGAGTGTGCCATAAACAAGCATAGGAAAAGTGAACAAACAACGTATTCGACACCCATCTAGCTCTAAGAGAAAAAATATTCCAAGTTTCTAGTGCCACACTTCAAATTCCTAGCTCAAACCTGTGCGCGATCATTCCTGAAAGCTCTGAGGCCGGGATGGATTTGGATGTATTCCCCACAGAAAAGTTGTATTCCATGCATATGATGATTATTGACGAGATGTAGTACCGCGAATATAAGGCCTCCAAGGATACCACTACAATGCAGAACCAATTCGCCTCAACACTTCAAAGATAACAACTCGTAGAGGATGTGTGACATGACACTGAAAGTTAGTGCACTCAATTGGAAACATTGATTGATTAACTGTGTTTGGGCCTCCCCAAATTCAAGCTGGAAAAATTGGTTGCTACACTCAAATCTTTGCGATTGGAAATCACCACAGTTCGTATAGAGCGCGAGCAGAATATCGCAGACTTGTAGATGAAATTATAGCCTGAGACACCTCTAGAGGTGGATGCGCAGCGTGCTACAATCGTGAAGGAATCGACTGCTAGCATCACCAATGTCATGGATGCTTATAGTCAGGTATTTAAAGAAGCCATGGGACTTTGGACCTCTGTCCAAGATGACCTCGTCATCCTACAACTAAAGACAGAATTGAGGGCCAAAGATCAACATTTCAATTAAATTTGGGTCACTGCGCCGACCATGGCGCCTACCCAGACATTCACCCGACTCCAGGAGAGTAGTGCCATTCAAGTGGAAATCTACACATTTCACTATTGGGAGAGTTTTCTGGCATAAAGAATGAAGCCGTGGGATGATGAGGCCTTGCAACTTTCGTAAAACATTGTTGGTGCACTCAAAATCCTGTAGTAGACCAAAAGAATCATCAACCTAGCTATCAAAGGACCAACCATAGAGAAATTGATGGAGGAAGTGTAGAATGTTGGAAAACAAAGGACGAAATTCATCTTTCCATTTCCTAGTTCCGTGCAGGTGCTCAAAGATAAAATTTAGGAAGCAGGACTAGAGTGACTTGAGACGAGTCACTATATTGTGTTGGGGGCCTGTTGGAGCATGGTCCCTTGGGGTAAAGCAATTTTGGGTTAATTTTTTGATAAGTTGTGCACAGAAATCAAGGAGCTTTGGGGTGGGTCAAATATCCTTTCACATTGTAATTGATAAAAAGGGAAACCATGAGTCTCAAACCATGTTATGTGTGCATCAAAGATCTATAAATATGTAAGAGTCAGGTCGAGGAAGATATCAGTAGAAAAAATTGATATAGATTTATGTTTGATCTTTTGGATTATTGATCTGAATTGTTAGTTTGGGTATAAAGGCTCCTTCTGGCTGTGTGCGCGGAGACATAAGTTATGAGTTGTGTGCAAGGACCCTGTTGTTGTATGGAAATGTAGAAGAATTGTATTGAATTGAAGATCTATTAATAAAGAATATATTTTGGGCCAACTTTGATCTTTATGCAATTTTTGTGATTGTTTATATCTGTTGTGATTACTGCACAATTATCTGGGTTAAGTAGTTGTTAGAATTCTTTGTGTTGAAAATATCTACATGTTTGCGCATGTACATTTCTGATGATTTTGATAAGATCAAGATAAAGTATAGTGATTTGTTTGTGCACTTCTGTATTGAAGTAAGGGTTGTTTTCATTAGATCTCATTCATGTGAAGTTGTGTGCCATTAGGGGAATTTTGAGGTCTAAAATGGGCCTCCTAAGAAAAATGTACAACCAAAATAAACTTTATAAGAACCAATAGGATTCAGGATGATGATTTCAACCATGGGGGATGATTCACCATTTTTTAAGTAAAAGCATAAAAGTATTAAAAAATAATAAAATAATAAAAATACTTTTTCAACTCGTATTTTCAACTTATCTCCCAAAGTTTTTACTCAAATTTTGAGCGGGAGTACTCGTTGGATGAAAAATTTAATTCCTCATCCAAGGAGTACCCATGTTGCATACTTTCAATGGACCCTGCTACATGAAAAATGAGAAATACATTAAAAAATGTGCTTTCAATCACACTTTTCATGTATATCTCATTTTTCGTGTAGCAGGGTCCACCAACATTATGCAACATGGGTACTTCTTTGATGAGGAATTAAGTTTTTCATCCAAGGAGTACTCCCATTCAGAATTTGATTAAAAAATTTGGGAGACAAGTTGAAAATATGAGTTGAAAAAGTAGTTTTTCCTTTTTTCCCTCTAAAATTTGATGATGTAATCAAATATTATTTTATTATTTCCACTATTATTTTATAATTTCCTTAGGAGACCCATTTTAGACTTCAAAATTCCCCTAATGCAGGACTATAGTCATTAGATCTATTCATTAGGGTAAATATCCACATCAAAATCTCTCTCAGGGTGTGGAAACCTAGTTCTAGCACCCCCCATACTGCTTCGGGTGAGACTTTGGTCTGCTCAAGCAGATCACTGCCGAAAGGGCTAGTAGCTTGAGGGTTTTTTTGGTTGCGAAAAAATGCTTTAAACCTGGGGAAGAACACCTTAAGCTTACAATATGAAATATGAGTGGATAGAAACAATCAAATTAATGGGCAGCGTGATATTTCTAAAGAGGAATATGACAATATTGTAAAATTTTGCATCAAATGTTCACGTGGGAGTACATGGACTAAGCTTGGAACTTGCAATCATTTTAGCAGATCTAACAGATTTTCAGGGGAAGGTTTTGTAAGTTTTAACCCTATACATAAATTATTTGCAAACAAACTCTTAAAATATAAAATAAACAATAGTGAGAGCATAAAACATAAAACATATATACATAGATATTTTCCCCTGGATCCAAAAACTGGGACTACCAGCTTGATTTTTTATTATATTCCTTTCAATGTCAAAACACATATATATACATGCCAAATCATTCATAAACCCTGGATTAGAAAAATAATTGTATTTCCCTTGACTAGATCTACAAAATACCATGGGAATAAAACCATCATGCCCAAAACCATATGCAAACCCATGCACAAAACCATAGGTAGGTTTTCCCACCTAATATAGGGTTGTGGAAAGAATATAATACAAACCCAAAAGGAGTTACACGAGAAAACATTGGTAATATTTTTGAATATTTTAAAAATGATATCCTCAATACATTTACAATATAGTTGGATGTTTTACAAGTAAAATAGAAGCAGGCTGAAGTGGACCAAGCATTGGCCATTTGTTATCCTCGTTGTCATAAAACACACAATCGTAAAGAATGTCTACTCGATATAGTTGAGATATGTGCTATATTTACCAAATATCACTTGACTGATAATTGTACCTCACTTCCCGAATTAAAACTTGTATTCAAAGAATATGAGGAAGAATCGAAGCCAACATATTTCATGGCACAATGATGACAATGGAAGAATTGTCCATCAGGTATGATGCATGACCCTTCTACATTTTTTTCTGGACAATTAGCTCAAAAACAGTTTCCTAGATTGACTTGGAAGGGTCACTAACCTTATAATACTTCTTGTAATCCTTAGTTGTATGCTTTATCACTCTGGTCAAACTGGTCATTTCCTGGTCCTTCTCAGCCAAATCAAAAATATCCCACACCCTCATGGAAGAATTTACCAAATAACCCATACCCTAGGAAATAGATAAATCAACATACTCAGGGGAAAATATGGTCTCAGAGTTGGAAGCTCCCCATTAGATCGATTAATCAATTGATGGGAACACTGACTCAGTCACAACCACCATTACAACCCCCACTTCAACTACCTCTAAACACTCCACCTCCATTATGTCTTCAACTACCTGCACAACCAAATACAAACCCGGATAATAGGTCTGTGCAATTTTTATAATTTTTGGAGACCTCGGACTATTGTACCCCCTCTTTGGAATGTAATGAATTGCATCCAAGATCTAGGAGGACTATTTTCCTAGAAGATCATTTAAAGAATCAAGAGCAACCATAAAATGAAGATCCTACTAAGGAGAAAACTTTGAAAAAACACTCTCCTACTGTAATTATTATTGAAACAAAATCGTCCAGTAAACTGATTAAACAAAAATAATCTATTAATATTACAAATGTTGATCCCCCTTTCCATGAGAGTTTATTCATAGTAAAATCATTGGTATATCCTGATATTGATCTCATATGATAACTACAAAATTTATGTATAAAAATCCCTCTCCTATAGGCTATTAGAAAAATGCTTATCTATGCTAAAACCATTAAATATTTGTGTGTTAAGAAGCGTAGAAGGAAACCAAAAGATTCTCCTACAGTCCATGTTCATGGGAAACTCTCATATCTTATCCTGGAAAAACAGATACTTATTAAATATGATGATCCTGGAAACCCTTTAGTCATTTTCCAGATTCAGGGGAATAACTTTCCAAATACTTTATTCAACATAGGAGCTGCAATAAATATTATAACTCTCTAAACATGTGACCTCCATGGAATAAATCTATTTAAATCAACCCTAACCATGCTGGAACTAATCGATAGATCCGTAGTGAAAGTAGAAGGACCCTTAGATGATATGATTGTTTCTATGGACTCTTGGGAATATCTAGTATATTGTTTGGTCCTCAATCCTAAAAATAATTTGGAGGGACACCCTTTGATATTAGGGAGACCATGGCTTGCCACAAAAGATGCATACATTGGGTGTTGAACTGGACGCATGACCATTGCCAAGGAACTTTCTATTAAGAATCTCATTCTATATCCACCCACTAGACCCAACATGTCAGCCAAAAAATTTACATGGTTCCCTCTTGAATATCAGAAAGGAAATTTATGGTCTCCCCTCACTATTGATAAATACCTTATCTTTGAAAGATAGACCAAGGATGATATAATTAATTTTTTTATTAACCAATCTTCCATTGTAGGAAACCCAACGTATCATATGTTAAATTTTTTTCTTGAAAATGAAGCCTAAGGGGATATACTAGAGGATTTGAATGATGAGCATATACCTACCACTGTAGATTATAATAGCACCCCCATTGAAATTGTACCTAGAAAGAACATAAATATTAAACCCAATATTGATGACCTTCAACATAAAATACTAATCCAAGTTCTTCAGAAACATAAACAAGCCTTTTCTTGGGATTATTATGATATGAAGGGAATCAATCCATAGTTTTATACACACTGTATCTATATTGAAAAATATGTTTGTCATTCGCCAACCCCAAAGAAGATTAAATCCACACCTTAGAGACATAGTGAAACAAGAGCTTAAAAAAAAATTCGATGTTAATTTTATATACCCTATTTCTGACAGTTAGTGGGTTTCACCACTAGTGATACTCCCCAAAAAGAATGGAAAATGGGAAGAAATATTTTTCTTTCCTGGATGGATTTATAAGGTATAATCAAATCCAGATTTCTCTTAAAGACCAAGGTAAAACTACGTTCACATCTCCATGGGGAACATTTTCATATAGAGTCTTACCATTTGGGTTGTGCAATGCACTGGTCACTTTTCAAAGGGAATCTTTGAGCATTTTTTTTATTTAATTATTGAAGTTCTTGAAATATATATGGATGATTTCACTTCTTACGGTAATGATTTTGATTAAGATTTTAAAAATCTTGAAAAGGTTCTGTTACACGGTATTTTGTCACCGTCCCTACAATCCCTCGTCCCGCACATTGGAGGACTATTCCCATGACCTGTGAGTAGTAACATGTCCTGAAAACACCTTCATAACATCTTCCTGCCTAAGGATAAACATTATCCTGAAGAAAATTTCCTCTGGAAAACCCTAAAAATAGGTGTTTTAGCCTTGGCGCGACTAGTCAGTTCATCCCTCGCGCCAATGGACTAGAGGGCGCACCAATTGGCGCACTGTCCCTGTGTCTCACTCGCGCAAAGCCCATTAAGGAATATTTTTTAAAAATAAATGATGGAAGTTTGGTTCTAACAAAATCCAAAATGAATCATCAAACGAAGTTTCGTGGTTTGGCTCTGTATCTCCATGTATATGAAGTGGTTTTCCACCTCTCATGGAACCTTCCTAAGAGATAGGGCCTATCCCATGATTATAGGGATCCCAACTTCCCTTCCTCCATATATAAAATCTTGCCCTCTCCATTAGCAATCTAGTTGAACTTGTAGGAGGAAAACTATAGCCGGGAAATCATTGAAATCGAAGCCGAGAAGATCCCCGTAAGAGAGAGCTTTGTCCAAATTCTCGACAGGCTTCGTTGAGACGCGCTCCGCTGCAAGCCCCGTCGAAGGAGGATAATAGCATTAGAGAATTTGGTTGTAATATTCCTTTTTGTCATCATTAATATAAGTGACTCTGATTTTGGTTCCATTCATGTGTTTACTATTTTATGAAATGCAATGAAATATATCCTCTCTGACTGATATATAGTTACGTGCTTTAAGTATTATGTTGTATGTCGTTGTTTCTCTACATGTGTACAGGTGTCTAGACGAAGCAAACAGAAGGACTGTGATTTTTCGGTCCAGGGACGAAGAGCATCGCTTCTTCTTTGACAACAACAGCGTGGGATTTGAGGTAGGTCAGTTATCACAATCTTTTTCTTTCTTGTAACTAGGAACCAATGTCATTGCGTGATTGGATTGTTGCTAGAACCACCCTAGGGCTAGTGGGATTGCCTCTGTCCGTAGAGGGGATTTACTGCCTCAACAATTTGGCGACTCCACTGGGGATCAGTGGGAGTTAGTCCTCTTTCCATTTGGGTTTTTTTTTTGGCTTTTGATTGATTTATTTTCTCTTCTGGTTCACGTCCCTTGGTGTCAAACCCCTGTTCATCCCCCAGAAGACCAAATCTAGTCTCTGTTTTTCCTTTTTCATATTTTTCCCATAGTAAACTCAAATGGCACGGTTTAGCTCCTAACAGTCATGCCAACTGGTGCTCGTTGCTAGTTAGGCTCCCGCGCCAATGCTTTTTTGGCATAGATTACAGCCAAACAGGTGCGCCAACTCTGTTTGGTGTTAGGGTTTGCTTGCTTTTGGGCTCTTTGAGCTTGATTTTTGGTCTTGGTGTCATTTTTCTGATTGATTGAGTGCCTTGAAGTCATTGTTAACTGTGTTTGGCCCTTTTACTCTGGTTTTTTGCCCTTTACTATCAGTTTTTCATTCTAGCCCTAGGGCTTCTAGGTGCTTCAGTGTGTTGAGCCTCCCGTGGGAGTTTTAGGTCCTTGTGTTCCTGGTTGACTTCATTTTCACTTCTTTGCATTCGTTTTGCTGGATTCCATTGTAACATTGCATTATTTGAGTGATTTTTCTCTCTTTCATTCAGTTTCATTTTGTGTCGCTCCAAGCCTAGATTACACAGTTTGTGTGAGCCTTTTTCGAGATTCTTCTTTGCTCTGAAGGATTTTGTCATCAGTTTGAGTCTTGCTTGTATGCGTTTGGATTGAGTAAACTTGTTTGTTTTATCTCTCTCCTTTTAATTCCTCGAATTGATGTTTTCATTAGTTTTTTCATTCATTTAGTGCATTTTCTCTTATATGTTGAAAAATACAAAAACAATATCTTTTGCATTTGGTTTGGCATCATGAAAATTGAAAGCTCTTTCGCATTATTAGTGTTATATAACTCTAGAGAAAAATTTTCTAGTTTCATTAGCTTGCATTACAGACAGTAGTGGATGTTTTTGTGATCATTTTGTTGTTATTTGAAAAGCTCTCAACTCTCCCGTAGATAGCTCTTCATTGAACAAAGTGATATTTTTTGGCATGTAGTGTGCATTTAGAGGTTTTATGAGATCCAACATTCGATAGGGCCTGAAATTGAAACGTAAATTGAAGATCAACTTTAAAATTTACTGAATTAACCTAAGGAAACATTGAAACATTAACATAATATATAGTAGTCTAAGGTAGAGACGTGTTCCGACATATTTAAGCCTAGCAGCTTTCGCTCACCATCTGGTTACAAATAGATCTAATACAGACTTGTGCTCCCATACCGTCACGTATATAAAGGGAGACCCCATTAGGTTGCAATCCTTTATTTGTAGGAAGACGAGTCTGTCGCCTTTTACCCGTGATACACCAGACACAGCATTAGGGGAGATTACCTACACGTACGTCAAGTCCTTGGTTGATTTCTCTTTCATTTTTACCAAGGTGTATATGGAAGTTCACGGATATTTGGTACACCCATTTACCTAGATTACCAGAGCAGTCATTTTGATCTTTACTGACTCATTAAATTTGAAAATATCATCAAGCGCTTGTCATTTCATGCTTGTTTCCAAACTGAAAGTGATATAGTCATATTTTACTTGTTTCTAGACTCTTAAAATATGAAACAATAAAATTTCCAGTTTCAATGTGGTAAAATTAATCACCTACGATCACACGCCCATTTAGAGATTGATTTTTTGGCCTGTTTTTGTTTTCCTTGGTTTTTGCCCGTGCGTTTTTGTTTTGCGATCTCTTCCTATTTTTTACTATAGTCACAGTGGTGGAACCATCAGTTTTTTATACTGGTAGTCCTTATATAGACGATTCATTAGAGGTCTCCCAGTCCTCTGCTGAGTATCAGTAGCCCGTTGTATCCGAGTTTCCCGACGGGGGACCGGTTATATCAAAACTTCCCTTAGGAGGACCGGTTGACTTCAATTGGCCCTTGTCCAATGCTTGGTTTGGATTTAGAGTAGGGGAACACTTCCCTCCTCTTACATCGGGATCACCATTTCTGGATGTTGTTATACCTCCTAGTCCCCGTCGTCTTTTACAAGATCTCAGGGCATGGTCAGATATGGACTCATCCAGTCCTTCTCCGAGTGATGAAATTCCTACTTTTGGTGAAGATTACCAAATTTTTCTCGAAGACATCCCTGAACCTTCTGTTATGTCTTCACCTGGTCCTAAGCTCCCAGCTGGATATAGATCTTTAAGTCAGGTCATGGCTGCTATTTCCTATATGGGAGTATCGACTCCGTCCACGAGGCCGACTATTCCCTCATTAGGGATGTCGTCGTCGTCACCACTCACGGCATCTCCTTTCGCTACATCGGTACCTGTTAGAACTACTATCTACGTGGCTGTGTCTACCCCTATTATTACTACTCAGTCAACTAGGACCTTGTTAGTTCCTAAAGACGTTTATATAGCTTCTGCCATTGCTGAGAATATTTCTCCCGAGGAGTATCGGTTTTCCTTACAGCTGTTGAACTCCGAGGTTGGCCCGTCCTCTCAAGACCTTAATCGTCCTTAATTTTCCCATTATGGACTGGATGGTGCCCTGATTTACGTATTTCCATATCAATATGATGAGCAGGGAAACCCCCTTCGTTTTCCTACTCCTGAGGCTTATTAGTACATTAACGGTTTTATATCTGCCCAGGCTAGGCAACCTTCTAATCAACAAGGGAAACCCTTACAAGGGAAACCTTTGTTTCAGCAAGGATATGCTTTTGGCCCACAAGGACAACCCTTCTAGGGACAACCTTCGGCCCAGTCAGGCTATCTATATGACCCACAAGGACAATCCTTATAGGGACAACCTTCAGGCCAGCAGGGATTGTTTTACGGTCCACAAGGGCAGTCTTACAATCCTCAAGGTCAACCTCTACAGCCTCACCCTGTGGTCCAACCAGGGCAACCTCAAGGATCGGTTGGGCAACTAGGGTATCAACCGAGACCACCATACGGTCCTGGGGGGCAAACCCATCCTTCTCAACCTTTGGTGCAACCTCAGAAACCTCATTTTCCAATTGGTCAAAATGTTACACAACTAGGGCCATCTTATGGTCCTGTCACAGGTCAACCTGGTTATCATGTGCAACCTAGCCCTCCCCCACCATCAAGTCAACCTTCTCAATCGAGGCAACTTGGTGTCCTCCATCAGCCAGGTCAACTTGTTCAACCTGGACAACTTGTTTAGCCAGGTCAACCTGTTCAACCAGGACAACCTGCACAACCTGTTAACTCTGCTCAGCAGTTGATCTATTCTATGCCACAGTCGAATCCACCTGTGCGCCTGACTTATCAGGCTTAGCAGGGTCCCACTTATTATCAGCCTGTTCGACCCCAAGGTGGCTATTACCTTCAAGGTCAGTCTCGACCGATTTACAACCTGCCCCAAGGTTCTGGTTATTACCTTCAACAGCCAGGCTATACTTATACTCCACAGTCAAATCCATACACTGCTCAAACGGGGCCCACGTATAATCAGAGTTAGTACCCTTGTTATCAACCCTCATATCCTGGTTATCAGCCGCCATATAAACCTCATTATCTAGCTTATACCCCCTATGGTCAGAATCATCCAGGACAAAACAAGTGGGGTCAGAGTTATGCTCAACTAGGATGGAGTACAGGTATAGGTCCTTATCAAGGACCTGGCATGCCTTTTAATCCTCAGTTACCTTTTATTTCCACGTTGGAGTTACCAGACGTATCCAAGTTGACCAATGATCCGATTCTTCATAATCCATATTGGCCTCCGGTTCCGACGAGGGTGCCTGGTGACTGTCCTAAGTTTGAGGGTAAATCTGGTGAAGACCCCCAAGCACATGTCATGAAATACCACTAATGGTGCTCTTAGAATTCTTGGATAGATGACTCGATCCGTCTACATATTTTCCAACGCACTCTTACCGGTGCTGTCGCTAAATGGTATATAGAGCTTCCCCGTGGTATTTTTCAAGATTTTAATACTCTAGCCATGGCATTCCTGACACGTTTCCAGTTACCGGTTCATTATGAAGCAGAGACGCATCCCTTGACATCTTTGAAATAGGACAAAGCCACTCATATTTCAGATCACATTCACGAGTGGAGACGTCATCATCATCTGATCAAGTTTTACATTCCTGATCAACTTCTAACTCACTAGTTCACTACCTCCTTTGTCAACAAGATTGGATAGGACATTTCTATGGGGGCATGTGTAACCGAGGAACAAGCCATTGCTCGCACCCAGTACCTCATTTTAGTGTACTCTCAGTCCGGCACGTTATATGACATCTTGATTGATGCCCCTCGGCCAGGGACCTCTAAAGCACTGACTACTCCATCAATAGATGGTGTTACTAGTTCTGTCTCTTAGACTTCTCATAAGTCTTCCAATGGGAAGCAGAAAGCGAATTCTTCCAATAATTCTGCTCCTCCCACTACCCCAGATTATGGTAAGACTACGAAGGTCAATGTTTTTCAGGCTAATTCTATGGACAAGACTTCCAAAGGGAAGAAGAAGGGCAAAGGCAAAGCCAAATCCAATGCCCTAAAACTAGAATCGTCCAAACCACATGCTGAGGATGGTTCACAACATAAACCGAAGTACCCTTGCCTGATATGTGATGAATACCACTAATCCAAAGATTTTCCTCGACGATCCGATGCTAGTAAACTTCTTAAGGGATCTAAGGGGACTCTGGCAGTTCTTAAGGAACCATTTCCATCTTAGCAGACCCAGATGGTCGAGCAACCTTCACCTTCTACACTGTTTGGGTCTCAGGTTTTCATGATGAATGGTGTTGCACCTATTTCTATTGCCACTCAATCAAAGGATTATGTTGGACCACGTCAGGCAGCTGGAAAGAAAGTTGTTGATGGCCCTCATCCCCCACCTAACTCTGGTCCTCTTGAAATTGAAAGGCCTAGTGTTGAACCCGTTGTATGACTGCCTTCCAAAGGCATTCTCTGAAAATATTCCTATAATCCAAACGCCCGTGCCGCTCAGCATTACAACATTGTCGAGGATTTGGCACAGGCGCCTTCCACGATGTTCACATTGGAAGTTCTTCAAAGTTGTTTGTCTCAGAGGAAATCTTTGTTATCTGCGATCGATGGAATTGATCCTACCGATTCTATCCTTCTCTTCTTCAATCTAGAGAATTTTGTCCCCCTACTTCTGCATCAAATCGCTCTTGTTATACAAGTCAGTATCAATAGCTTCAACATTCACATAGCTGCTTTGGAAAAAGGTGCCTCTACTTACATTATTTCATCTGCCTGTTGAAAGGCCATTGGCTCTCCAGCCCTCACCTCATCTCCCAATGCCCTTGAGGCATTCGATGGAAGGGAATCAAAACCTTTCGGTGTTCTCTCGATTCTACCGATTACATTACAAGGTAAGACAGTCAACGTTGAAGTGGAAGTGGTTGATGCCAAACTCAACTACAATCTTCTACTTAGTCGTAGCTGGACCCACGCCATGCTATGCGTTTCATCCACCCTCTTTAGACTTTTGAAATTTCCGCATGAGCGCAAGATTATTACTATCGATCAGTTGTCTTTCTTTACCTCATCCTCCGAGAATAATGTACCGTAATTGGATCAAATCCCTAGTCCCCCTGACAGTATAGGACCTGGTCTTTTCAAGGACCCCGTTCTCATGGGTATTTTTCCCATTCCACCACCGAACACTGTTCAAGTCAATATGGTCTCTAGGTCGGATGACCCATGGATCATCCCTTCTCCTGAACAGGTTGCCTCTTTTGGAGAATCGATGCCTCTGACCCCTGTTGAAATCAATTATTGTGAGATCATTGCTGCATCAGATTCTCATCCCGCTGGTAATGCTCCTTTGAGCATGGCTCTTGACGTTTATTCCCAATCCCCTTGGCTCGGCGATGCAGATTCACCCGATCCTTTGAGAGAACTTTTTCCGTCTGATGAAGCTATCATGGAGATGATGTCTCTCGAAGATATAACATGGAGCGATGGACATCATCGTTCCTCATTCATGCTTGGCCTGGGGGCAATGTCTAATTGTCTCGAGCGTTTTGCATCTCAGGTTCCCCCTCCACCTCTCCAAACGCCGAAATTGACTCATGAAGTATTTTCGGAAGGAAATCTAAGTAATATCACCCAAACGATGCCTATCGAAATATCTATCAAACCAAGGGTCGTTGAGAACATCCATGTGGGAGTCACTTGTTCTCCCGATGAGATTCAAGTATACACTAGCGTTTTCTGCGAATCCTGAGATGTTTTTGTGTGGTCTTATGAAGAGATGCCTGGGATCGATCCAAGTATTGTTGTGAAAAAAATTCCCACCTACCCCGGCGCGAAGCCTATGCGCCAGCGTTTGCGTCCAGTGCATCCTCGAAAATCCGCTGCTATAAAGGCTGAAGTTGAGAAACTTCTTAAGGAAGTATTCATATATCCGATCCCTCTGACAGAGTGGGTTTCAAATATTGTCCCTGTGGATAAGAAGTTGGGCACAATTCGAGTCTGTGTTGATAATAGAGATATCAATCTAGTTTGCCCTAAGGACAACTACCCCACCCCCTTCATAGATAAGATCATTGATGATTGTGCGGGGAGTGAGATCTATTCCCTTATGGATGGCTTTTCGGGTTTTAATCAAATTAATATTTTACCATCCGATCAACATAAGACCACCTTCATCTATCCGTGGGGCACATTCGCCTATAAGAAGCTCCCGTTCGGCTTGAAAAACACTGAATCCACCTTCCAACGTGCCATGTCCTATGCCTTTCACAACATACGTAATATTATTCAAATGTATCTGGATGACCTGCCGGCTCATTCATCTCTGTGTGAAGACCATCCTGAACATCTTTGCCAAATTTTTCTCCATTGCAGACGTTACAACATCAGGCTTAATCCTCACAAGTGCATCTTCTGTGTTGACTTTGGTCGTCTATTGGGATTCATTGTCTCTAAAGATGGAATTATCCTTGACCCTCTCAAGGTTGAGGCTATTGTTAATCTCCCCTCCCCCTCCTCATTGCATCAACTTCAAAGTCTTCAGGGGAAAGCGAATTTATTACGTCACTTTATCCCGAACTATGTAGAGGTGGCCAAAGGGTTTATGCGACTTCTAAAGCAGGAAGTTCCCTTCCATTGGGACGAGATTTCTCAGCAATCTTTCGACAACCTTAAGACGTTGCTCATCAGTGCTCCATTAATACGTCCTCCCAACTATCATCGTGACTTTACCCTCTATTTGGCTGCCGCCTTCAACACAATCGCCATGGTTCTGGTACAGGATGACGATGCCATTAATGAACATGTGGTTTATTACCTGTCTCAAAATCTCCTCGACACTGAAACGTGTTATGCCCATGTCGAGAAGTTGGCGCTGGCCGCAGTCCAGGTTGTTCAACGATTTCACCATTACATCTTGTTACGCATGATAATCGTGATTTTTTACTGCAACCCCATGACTTACATTTTGTCTCGACAATTTCTGGGTGGAAAGTACTCAAAATGGATTGTGATCCTTCAAGAGTTATATTGAAGTTCACCACTGCCAAATCAAAGAAGTCACTGGTTTTTGCTAATCTCATTTGCTCTCTCCCTACCGAATCTGTTCTGTCTCAACCCGAGGATCATATCCCAGACAAAAATCTCTTTCTAATCATCACTCTCGATCCATGGTACGATGATATCATCGTGTACCTTTAGACATATACCTTCCAGTCCGAGTTGATGAAGGATGCTCGACATCGCGTTCGACATCAATTGCAACCATATCGCATTGTCAGAGATACCTTATATCGTGTCGGAGTCGATTATGTGCTTCGCGATGTTTGACCTTAGAGGAGGCTGAGAAAGTTCTGAATGAATGTCACAGTGGCACCTATGGTGGTCACATGTCCAGTTATGCTACCGCCCAGAAGATTCTGCATGCAGGAAATTTATGGCCGTCTATATTTAAACACTGTATTGTTGCAATACGGAAGTGTCATGTGTGCCAGATCTTCGAACGCAAGATGCATGCGCCACCTCTCCCTTTACATCCTGCCATTACCATAGGCCCTTTTTCCAAATGGGGCATTGATTTAATGACATGTAACCCTTACTTGACCGGGGGGCATGCTTATATCATTGTTGCCATAGACTACTTCACCAAGTTGGCCGAAGTGATGCCTACATTAGCTGCCAATGGTAAGATAGCTGCTCAATTAATTTTCAACCATGAGATCATGCGTTTCGACGTTCCTCAAGCCATCATCACCGATCATGGCACTCATTTTTGGGACTACATGATGGCAAAGCTGACATCGAATTTGGGCTTGCGTCATGACAGCTCGATGCCATACTACCCTCAGGAAAATGGCTAGGTTGAAGCCGTGAACAAGGTGCTTGTCACGATGCTTCAACGAAAAATTGGTATACACAAATCCAACTGTCATCTCCAATTGTTCTCAGCTCTCTAGGCCTATCGAATGTCAGTGAAGAGCGCGACCGGATTCACACCTTTCCAGTTGGTGTATGGTCTGGGAGCTACTCTTCTAGTTGAATGTGAGATCCCCTCACTGAAGTTGGCTGTGGAATTACTGCCCGACACTTCCCTAGAGGAAGAACGTCTCCTGTATCTTGAAAGATTGGACGAAACTCGTTGCTTGGCTGCTTTGGTTATCGAGGCACAAAAAAAGCGGGTTAAAGCTCATTTTGATAAAATGGTTTTTCCACGCTATTTTATCGAAGGGGACCTCGTCCTCTTGTATGATCAGGCACATGATAACCTTGGGGTAGGAAAATTCCAGCTTATGTGGCATGGGCCCTATATCGTTAAATGTGTATTGAAAAATGGGGCCTATGAGCTGGTCGATTATGAAGGTCTTCCTTTGGTGCAGCCCAGAAATGGATTGTACCTGAAGAATTATTACGATTGAATCATTCTTGTGTAGTGTATGTACATAGGTGATTTCTTCATTTTTGTGCATGTGTGGTGTGGTGTGCTTTGTAAGCATATTTTTGTTGATTGGTTCTTCCTAATTGTGCAGATGTTTATTACTCCTTATGTCGGTTTCGCGGATGGTGCCCCCCGCAGTACCAGGAACCTGTCTTTGGCAGCCTGGGTAATTTACAATCCTGCTGGTGAGTTGATTAATTTACAAGGTGTTTGTCTAGGGCCTGCTACGAATAATGTCACGGAGTATAGTGCCGTTTTGGAATTATTAAATGAGGTTGTTAACATCGTTATTTGTGTGTTATTTGTACATCTAGATTCACAACTTGTGGTTTTACAACTCAATGGTTATTATTTAGTTAAAAACCCATGCATTTTAAGACTGTATCTACGTATTCATTTACTAGAGAGAAATTTTCATTACATCACATATTAGCATATACCAAGATGAATGAATACACTTACAGATGCAGTAGCCAACATGGTATTAGATAGAAATTTACGCAACTTGTAAAAACATCATCATATGTGAAAAAGATCCATGCAGAAATATATATATATATATATATATATATGTCGAATTTTTGTAGTGTGTGCATCATATAAAATCCAAAAAATATACATTTTTGTTTTAATTACATCCGAAGACAACATGTCTCTCAAAAATATGCATATGAAAAGCCTAGGCGACTAATCGGCATGGTGCTCATGGTAGCATGTTACTTCCCGCACCAGCCACCTTAGTAAGCGATGGAGTCGACTCGACACCCCTACGGTGTGCCTCTGATAAGCCATAGGTACATCAGCTAGGCAAGAATAGTCTAGAACCCCACGAAAAATCCCCTCAAGGTTCTGTACCAGTACGTCTCCCTCTCCACCCTCACCTTGAGGGTCATAAGCGAGCGGATTCCTCCTCCCTATCGGTGACATCCTAGCAGGCCTCTCTGGGCCAACATCTGCATACATATAGGATCAGCTGTTAGAACATGCATGTATACCAAAAAATCATAAAATTCATAAAATAAAAAAGAGTCTTACCCAGCTCCTCATCCCAGTCCTCTCCTTTCGAGAATGGAAGGTCTGGGTCTCCTGTGAAATAAGTACCAGCATAGGGCCATTCCTCTATGACGATCAACTACCGCTGTACCCATCTGAAGAACTCGGGCTGCCATGACATTTGTTGGCCGCCCCCTGCCCTGGGCATCAATGCTGCCCATCGAGCCATCCGTGGCTCTCTCAAAGGTGGATTTGGGACTATTGCTTCCTGGCCCTGGAAGATAGGCAATCATTCTAGGAAGAAAGATACCAAGATTGACCCATACCCAAACTGTTTCATTTTGGCCTTCTTACATTTAGTCAATTGCCGTTTGATATTCATGGTTACAGTTGTAGCCCAATCAAATATTGTTGGGTTCATACATTCTGACACCAGGAGGAGCTGTGTTTTGGTAGCCTCGTGTGGTGCCTGCGACCCCTTGACTCGCGTAATATTATGTAGCACCACTCTGAGTGCTAGATCGGGAATAGTGTGAATGTCAACTTTGCCACTACCTGATCCCGTTTGTGCCCCTGGGCACACTCTTTCCATAACCATCGACATCTTCTCGCTAGAAGGCTTGGTACCTGTCATAATTAGAACTAGACCTCTGCGAGACAATCCAGTGATGAAGTAGACATCGGACACTTCGAGTTCAAGCACTTGATCTCGAAGCTTAAACTTCTCTTAAGTCTCATCCCAGATACTTATAAAATATTGTAACAATTTGGGCTAAGCCCTAAGACATGGTGTTAAGAAGAATTTCTTTAATCTGCAATCCTGAAGAGCATTCATGCATTTCTCATTCTCCATTTCAAATTCATCTTGTTCATTGTGCTCCCATTCTTTCCATTCAATCACCATTGTGGCTTTATACCTGCATCAAATTGGTCATAAGCGCATCATAAGATCCCTTGGGCATTCAAAAATTCAATTGATTGGTTCAATTTTTGTGAAATTTGAGTGGAATATGAGGTTGCACGGTTGGCATGACTATTTTTATGACAATCGTGCCAGTTGGCGTGACCCCTTTGCAAAAAGAGCTCGATTAGCGTGGGTCCATGCCTCATACCCGTGCCAACCCTGGAAGCCCTAAATTTGAAAATCCTCCCCTCAGGGATGTCAAATCACAATGGAAAGCTATGAAATATGGCTTAAAACATAGCTAATGGAAGTGACTCTTACTTGGAAAAGACGGGATCTGGAATGATGCACTGGATTGTCCACAATCGTCATTGTAAGATAGCAGGGAAATAACTCACTATCGCTCTACAGAAGAGGTAAAAAGTAAAAAGTAAATATTTTTTTACTATTTGTTAATATTTATAACTTTTCGAAATAAAATTTAGGTTTTGAGACTTGTTTTTCCAATATTTCACTATGTTTTTAAAAAAAAATGGGTTTTACACTTGCTTTTTGTGTAGTGACAGGTTTTTGTGCAACTAGGACAATGACATGAGTTGTATTTTATACTTTTTTGGACTCGGTAAAAACACGAAAAATTCACTACTGGAGTCACCTCTCAGCTCTTTTCTGACTCTCTAAAATTGAAAATATCGCTGGGTCGCTTGTCGTTTTGAGCTCGTAAAATTGGCTGTGAAACGATATCTACCCAGTATACGTTTACCCCTTTTTCAAGCTGGGATAGATTTTTTACGAAAAAGGAATACCCTAGCCTATCGTGACTAGGAGGTTCTCTCAGATATAGTTTTCTACCTTTTCAAATCTGTGGGACTATCTACGAAAAGGGATTTTTGGAGTTTTATTTTCTGCTATCTTTTCAAACTCTCTAAACATGAAAATACGCCAAGTTCTTCCTTTGTCAGACTCGTTAAAACCTGATGACATCGGACTCTGTCGTAATGACGTTACTCGAGTTCCTCCTTCCTAGGGTTCGTTAAATGTACTAGGATGGATTTTTCCGAAGGACAAACTTATATTTCAAACATATGCTATCCCCTTCAAGCTTGTTTTCAAAAATAATTGGGGTACTCGCTAGAAATGGTGGGGGGAAATGGAACCAATATTATAGTCGTGTCGGCAGTATGTCGCTCTTGAACATGGCACTTTTCTACATTCGTGTCAGGTTGGGGACATCTCATCTTGTTATCTGCTTGCGTCTGTGGATTTGGGTAATCTCTTTTGACCGCTCATCTGTTCTTTGCCACATCACCATGACCTCAAATCCTTTGATGTCAAATACTACCAAATCTAATGTCGTGCCGCTAATATGTTCAAGAGAAGTTGGCCTCTGTATTTTTCAACCTCCCTCTTATTCTCTGTCGATCTTGATTCACAAACATTATGTCCCTCTGTCTCGTGTCTATGATGTGGGAAACTTTATGGCCCACCTTCGATCAAGGTCAATTCCTATCGACTTCGGCTCATTATCCAGGAAGTTGGTCTAGAGACTCCTTTCAGGTACCTTGGAGGTTGCATGCCTCAATGGTAGGTTCTTCGCATTCAACGCAAGGTTTTCATTATTGACCTTTGATCAGATGATTCTACAGGTGTTCAACACCAGCGCACTATTCACATTCCGTGGATTGTACCTCATGTACCTTGAGGGCCATCGTCATTATTGGTGGTTTATCTCACATTTGTTAATCTCTTTCATTATTGGCTGGTAATCAGACGATGTTCTTGCATGTTCGACTTCAACTCACATATTCGTATGATTGAACTTGTACTCTATTCGGGTCGAGATGGAGCACAAGACCCTAGATTTTGTCTGATATACATCCAGGCTGCGGATTATTTGTGGATTATTATCATGTATTACATGACTCATTCGATTGGATGGCTGCGACCATACCTGAGTCTACTTGTTTATCCTTATTTACTGGATGGCTGCGTCCATACCTTGGATCCGGGTTTTTGTACACTCTATTATGGATGGCTACACCCATACCACATATCATGTATCTGAGATATCAGTTATATTTGTCTTCACAGGTTTTTCGACGGTAGTGTTTTTAGTTGGGCGCGTTCTCATAAAGCATTTCACCCCTCACTCTCTCTCGGACCTCATGCTTTAGGGGGCATCTGTTACACAGTATTTTTTCACCATCCCTGCAATCCCTCGTCCTGCACATTGGAGGACTATTCCCATGACCTGTGAGTAGTAACATGTCCTGAAAAGACCTTCATAACATCCTCCTACCTAAGGATAAACATTCTCCTGAAGAACATTTCCTTTGGAAAACCCTAAAAATAAGTGTTTTAGCCTTGGCGTGACTAGTCAGTTCATCCCTCATGCCAATGGGGGAAATCCACACTAGAGGGTGCGCCAATTGGCACATTTTCCCTATCTATCACTCATGCCAAGCCCATTAAGGAATTTTTGTTAAAAATAAATGGCAGAAGTTTGGTTCTAACAAACTCCAGAATGAATCATCAAAGGAATTTTAGTGGTTTGGCTCTGGATCTCCATCTATAGGAAGTGGTTTTCCACCTCTCATGGAACATTCCTAAGAGATAGGGCCTATCCCATGATTATAGGGATCCTAACTTCCCTTCCTCAATCTATAAAAGCTTTCCCTCTCCATTAGAAAGCTAGCTGAACTTGTAGGAGGAAAACTATAGCCAGAAAATCATTGAAAGCAGAGCTGAGAAGATCCCCGTAAGAGAGAGCTTTGTCCAAATTCCCAAAAGGCTTCATTGAGACACACTCCGCTGCAAGCCTCGCCAAAGGAAGATAATAGCATCAGAGCATTTGGTTGTAATCTTCCTTTTTTTCATCATTAATATAAGCGACTCTGGTTTTGGTTCCATTCATGTGTTTACTCTTTTATGAAATGCAATGAATTATATCCTCTCTGACTGATATATAGTTACGTGCTTTAAGTATTACGTTGTATGTCATCATTTCTCTGCATGTGTACAGGTGTCTAGATGAAGCAAATAGAAGTACTATGATCTGTCGAGCAAGGGACGAAGAGCATCGCTTCTTCTTCGACAAAAACAACATGGGATTTGAGGTAGGTCACTTATCACAATATTTGTCTTTCTTGTAAATAGGAACCAACGTCATTGCATGATTTTATTGTTACTAGAACCACCCTAGGGATAGTAGGATCACCTCTATCCGCAAAGGGGATTTACTGCCTCAACAATTTCTTTCATGAGGTATAACTACCAAGATGTGCCTTAGAAATTAAAAATTCCACATGATGATGACAAAATTTGTAGTCCTTTGACACTTTATCTCTGTTGCAGGTATTCAAGTAGACCCAACCAAGATTGATGTAATTCGTAAAATCTTTATTCCTCTTACTCAAACATAGGTACGTAGTTTCCTTAGCTATGTTGGTTACTATCACTGTTTTAGAGCACATTTTTCAAAAATTGCAGTGTCATTGTATGCATTAACTAGGCATGATGTGGAATTTGAGTGGACTGATAAATGTGATATTTCTTTTTCATATCTAAAAAAATTGGTTTCAATAGCCCTTATGTTGTGGAGACCAAATTGGATTCTACCATTCCATATATCATGAGACGCATCAAATACGATGATAGGAGTAGTTCTCGAAAAAGAAGAGGATACGAAGCCCTACATAATTTATTACATTAGCAAAAACCTCACACCTAAAACGTTAAACTATACTATGATAGAAAAATATTTTATGGTCTTTATTTACACTATAAATAATTTTCGTCATTATATAACAAGATATCCAGTTTTTATGTACACTGATCATTATTCTATTCAATATCTAGCTAAAAAACCTGTTACTAATGGTAGAGTAACTCGTAAGTTACTGTTATTGCAGGAATTTTACATTACCATAAATGACAAGGATCACACTTGTCATCCCAATAAAATAATCTTATTATCCAACGTAGTGCATGATTTCCATGGATGGATGGTTACCTCTTCCACATAAGGAATGATATTCAAATTCGCAAATTTACTGAGAAGACAAAATTTATGATATCCTCAAGGTTTTTCATGAAGAACCCTTGTTGTTGATGTAAATCCCCTCTGCGAACAGAGGCGATCCCACTAGCCCTAGAGTGGGTCTAGCCACAAAAAATACACGCTATAATATTTATTCCTAGTTAACGAATGGACAAATATTTGATAGATGACTTACCGAAAATCCTACACTGCTGTTGTCGTTGAAAAGAGTGGCTCACTTCTCGCTCTTGATTTTGACAGATCACAATCTTCTCGCTTTCACGCTCAGACACCTACACACAAGAAAAGAACGACAATATACAACATACTAATTTACATTCATAACTATCAGTCAGTCGAAAAGGACTAAATCAATTGTATTACATAAACCACATAACACAAACGATGGAACCAACACCATAGTCGAGTATATTATAAAATGGAAGGAAGAGTACAACCAAGCTTCAACGTTGTGATCTCCTCCAGCAGGGTTCAAGTGGAGCATGTCTCACAAAGACTCGTCGGGAATTAATATGAGTCTCTCTCTACAGAATTCTCCTTGGTTCTACCTTCTCAATGGAAATTAATCAGCTATAGTATTCTTCTCCAAGTTCAGCTCCTTGGTTGTCTTTTTAGCTAGCTTTCATAAAGGGAGAAGGCATGTTTATATAGAGGAAGAGGGAGAGGTTAGGATCCCTATAATTATGGAAGGGAGACCTATCTTCAAGGAGTGTCCCATGGGGGTAGGAAACCACTACCTAAAGAGGGAGATCCATGGCTCATCAACTTAACCACTTCCTGTGACTCATCCCTGAGGTGGTTAGAAGGAAACTTCTGCCTCTATTTGTTAAAAAGAATTCCCAAAACAGATGGTGTGGGCACTACATTGAGACAGAGCGCCAGGTTGCATGGGCTCTAGTGCAAATCTTTCACATCGGCGTGAGGGATGAACTGGCTACTCGCTCCAAAGCCAAAAAATAGGTTTTTGTCTGTTTTTTGAGGAAATGTTCAATAGGAGAAATGATGTCCTTATGCAGAAGGATGCAAAGAAGGTGTTTACAGAGCGTGACACTGTTCATAGGTCATGGGAATGATCCTCCAATATGCGGGACGAGGGATTGTAGGGATGGTGAGAAAATGCTGTGTAACAGATTCCCCCTAAAGCATGAGGTTCGAGAGAGAGGGAGGGGTCTAATTATTTATGGGAACGCATTCGACCCAAACACTGTTATCGGAAGACCTACAAGTACAAATACAACTTATATTTCTGATACATGATATGTGGTATGGGTGCAACCATCCATAATAGAGTACATAAAAGCGAGATCTGAGGTATGGACGTAGCCATCCAGTAAAAAGGATCAAGAAATAGACTCAAGTATGGTTGCATCCATCCAATCAGAAGAGTCATGTAATAAGTCATAGTAATCCACAAAGAACCCGCAGCCTGGATTTCATCAGATAAAACCCAGGGTCTTGTGCTCCATCCTGATCCGAACAAAGTACAATTTTGAGCACGCAAATAGATGAGTTGAAGTCAAACATGCAGGAACATTGTCTAATTACTAGCCAATAATGAGAGTTGTTAAAAATCATGAGCGAAACGACAAATAATGACAATGGTTCTCAAGGTACTAGAGGCACAATCCAGGGAATGTGAACAGTGATCTGGCATCAAATACCTGTAGAATCATCCGATCGAAGGCCAATGATGTAAACCTTACGACGGATACAAAGAACCTGCCATTAAGGCATGCAAGCCCCAGGGTACCTGAAGGGAGTCTCTAGACCAGCTTCTTGGATAATGAGTTGAAACTGACAGGAAGTGACCTAATCAAAGGTGGGCCATAATGTTTCCCACATCAATGACAGGAGACAGAGGAATATGATTTTTGTGAATCAAGACCAACAAATAATTAGAGGGAGGTTGAAAAATTCAAAGGAAAACTTCTCTTGAACATATCAGCAGCACGACACAAGATTTGGCAGTATTTGACATCAAAGGATCTGAGGTCATGGAGACATGGCAAAGAGAAGATGAGCGGTCAAAATAGATTACCCAAAGGAAAAAAAATAACGAGTTGAGATGTCCCCAACCCGAAACGAATGCAGACAAGTACCATGCTCAAGAGCGACATACTGCCAACACGACTAAAATTTGGATCCATTTTCCCCCACCATTTCTAGCGAGTACCCCAATTATTTTTGTAAACAAGCTTGAAGGGGATAGCATATGCTTGCGATGTAAGTTTTTCCTTCGGATAAATCCAACCTAGTACATTTTACGAGCCCTAGGAAGGAGGAACTCGAGTAATGTCATCCTTCGATGTCATTAGTTTTTAACGAGTCCGACAAAGGAAGAACTCGACATCTTTTCATATTTAGAGAGTTTTAAAAGAAAGCGGAAAATAAAACTCCAACAAGGCTCTTTTCGTAAATATTCTCTTAGATCCGAAAAGTTAGAAAACAACATCCGAGAGAACCTCTTACTCGCAATAGGCTAAGGTATTCCTATTTCGTAAATAATTTATCCCAACCCGAAAAAGGAGTAAACGTATAATGGGTAGATATCGTTTTGAAACCATTTAATGAGGTCAAAATAAAAAGAATCTCGACAATCTTTTCAGTTTTAGAGAGTCAAAGAAGAGCTGAAAGGTGACTTCAGTAGTGAATTTTTTGTGTTTTTTCCGAGTCCGAAAAAGTATAAAATACAACTCGTTTCTTCGTCATAACCATGTGAAAACCTGTCGCTGCAGAAAAAGATGTGTGTAAAACCTATTCCTCGAAAATAATATGATGAAATAATTGAAAAATATGTTTTAAACCATAATTTAAGATTTCGAAAAGTTATAAAATGCCATAAGTGGTAAAAAATATTTACTTTTCACTTTTACCTCTTTGTGGAGCAATAGTGACCCGTTTACCTTGCGATCTTGTGGCGATGATTGAGAGCGATCCAGTGAACCAATCTTTATTTCGTCAATCTCAGGTAAGAGTTAACATCATTTTCCATCTTTTAAGCTATATTTCATTACATGTATTTGTCATTTTGAGTCCTTTAGGGGAGGATTTGTCAAAACTAGGGCATCATAGTTGGCATGGGTTTCCGGCATGGACTCGTGCCAATTGCCCCTTTTTTACACAAAGGGCGCGCCCATTGGCACGAATGTTAGCTAAAAAATCACGCCAACCACACAACCCAAAAATATGCATAAATTTGAGAAAAATGAAGTCAATTGCTTGCAAATTTTGATGCCTAAGTAGACTAAAAATGCTAATATGAAAAATGTGCAGGTACCAAGCAGAGAAAATGGTGATTGAGTGGAAAGAGAGAGAACACAGTGAGGAGGATGAACTTGCCATGGAGAATGAACGGTGCATGAATGCCCTCAGAGATTGTGGGCTAAATAAATTCTTCCTCACACCATGCCTCTGGGCTCAGCCGAAATTTCTTCAATATTTTATAAGCATTTGGGACGAGGATCAAGAAAATTTTGTTCTTCGAGATCAAGAACT
Source organism: Pinus albicaulis (assembly GCA_034641835.2). Classification (NCBI taxonomy): domain Eukaryota; kingdom Viridiplantae; phylum Streptophyta; class Pinopsida; order Pinales; family Pinaceae; genus Pinus; species Pinus albicaulis. The sequence continues at coordinate 1,606,572,631 of CM076581.1, forward strand.
TGAACTTGAAGTTTTTGATGTCTATTTTATCACCAGATTGTCGTGAAGAGGTGCAGTCCCTATGTTGACCGGTACTCGTCCCATTGGGGAGAGTATGGGGATGGTGATTGACAGAGTGTGTTGAGGGCCACGCAAAGGAACAGGGAGCGGGAAGGTTGATATTCAAACCATCCCAAATCTGGAACTAAAAGTAGTGATGCACACTATCACACGGGCTGCAGGATCACAAGCACCACATGAGGGCACAAAGACACAACTGCTTCTCGCCGTAGATTTCCTGACCCCAACTCTCTACAACTGGGTAGAGGCTATGACCATTAATATCAAACGAAAGCTCACCAAGTGCAAGAAGACAAAACTGAAGAATTTTGGGTATGGATCCATTTTGGTATCATTCTTCTTGGAACAACTACCGATATTCTAGTGCCAGGAGGTCATTGTCCTGATGCCACCACCCAGAGAACCACGAATGGACCGATGGGCTGAGTTGATGCCCAAAGCATGGGGTGGCCAACAAATTTTCTGGAGGCCAAATTTTTTCGATTGGCTTCGATGACAATTGATTATTGTGGAGGATTGGCCTTACTCTGGCACAGACTTCACCGGTGATCTAGACCTCCCACTCTCCGAGGGAGAGGATTGGAATGAAGAGCTAGGTGAGACTCATTTTTTATTTTCATGAGTTCATGATTTTTTGGTATACATGTCTGTTCTAACAATTAATATTATATGTATGCAGATTTGACCCAAAGAGGCCTGCACGTATGTCGCCGATAGCGAGGCGAACTTCTTGCGATTTCGATCCTCATGGTGAGGGCGGCGAGGAGGAGATCGCTGGTGGGATCTCAGACTATGCTCACCTAGATGATGTTCTTCAAGCCTATCAGGGGCATACTGTAGGGGTGCTGAGTCGTATCCACTGCTTGCTGAGGCAGTTGGTACGGGCGGTGACGTGCTATCATGAGCAACACATTGATTAGGCACCTAGGATTTTTATTTATGCATATTTTTGAGAGACATGTCATCTCGAGATGTAACTAAAACATACATATATATTTTTTCGGGTTTTTATGATGCACACACTACAAAAAATCAATATATACATATATACATATGTTTTCTACATGGGTCTATTTACATATGATGATGTTTTATAAGTTGCGCAAATGTATATCTAATACAATGTTAGCCACTGCATCAGTTAATGTATTCATTCATCTTGGTATATGTTGATATGTGATGAAATCAAAATGTCTTTCAGGAAAATTCATACGTAAATACAATCTCAAAATGCATGGGTTTCGAACTGAATAATGACCATTAATTTGAAGAACAACAAGCTGCGAATCTAGATTTGCAAGCAATGTGTGTATGTCAAGGTTAACTGCCTCGGTTAATAGTTCCACAACAAAACTATATTTAGCGGCATTGTTTGTTGTTTGACCTAGACAAATACCTTGTAGGTTAATCAACTCACTAGCAAGATTATAAATTACCCAGGCTGCCGAAGACAAGCTCCTGGTACTGCAGGAAGCACCATCTGTGAAACCGACATAAGGGGTAACATACATCTGCAGAACCAGCAAGACCCAATAAGCAGAAAAAATCTTACAAAGCACATCAAACATAAACATGCACAAAAATGAAAAAATCACCTATGTACACATATCATGCATGAATGACTCAAGCATAATACTTTTTCAGGTACAACCCATTTCTGGGCTATGCTAAGGGATAACCTTCATAATCAATAATCTCATAAGCCCCATTCTATAACACACATTTTAAGATGTAGGGCCCATGCCACATGCGTTGGAATTTCCCTGCCCCCAGCTTGTCATGAGCTTGGTCATATAGGACAACGAGGTCGCCTTTGATAAAAGAACGAGGGGAAACTATTTGGTCAAAATGAGCTTTGACTCGCTTATTCTGTGCTTCGATGACCAAGGTAGCTAAGCGATGAGTTTCATCCAATCTACCAAAGTAGAGGATATGTTCTTCCTCGGGTGAAGTATTAGGTAATAATTCCACAGCTAGTTTGAGTGAAGGGATTTCACACTCAATTAGAAGAGTAGCTTCCAGACCGTACACCAACTGAAACGGGGTGAATTTCCCACTGCTATCATCCTTGCCCATAAAATTTCTCAATTACCCTCTATTGAAGAAAAACCAACTATATCAAATTGTATAATCTTGATGTAGTTAATTTAAAATGAAAAAAAGCCAAATCACACCCAAGGCTGGAGGATCCAATTTTGTTAAGCATGGAGGATCCAAACCTCCTAAGACTGAAGCAACAAAAGCCCCAAAGTCTACTCCTGCTATCACTGTTGAGACCACTATGACTATTAATCCTCTTCAACCTCCAGTGTCCAATGAAGAAGTTATCCCTTTGGTTGATGTAGATTACAAAATTGTAGACCATCTATTAGAATTCAATTTGTTAGGAGTTCACAACTGGTGTCATGAAAAGTTCCTTGAAAAGGAATAAATGCCTCTCTGGGATACAAATCTTCCCAAGTATGTAATCCCCTTAACACACCCTAGTCAGGACTTGATAAGACTATGCCAGAAGTATTATGTCCAAGATCAAAGATCAATGGTGAATAATGATAGGGAAACCCTTTTTTCTATCACTGCAGAGTCAATCAATGAAATTTTGCAGTTATATTTTGACCCTAGGGTAGTCCCATTATCCACTGAAGCATTGACTCAATTATATTTAGGGTTAGATTTCCCTAAAAGATTCATGATTTTTCAAAACTTCATGGCTAGTCATGTAGACATCCCAAAGTTGAATCCTCCCTATTCCACTTCGAAGTTTCCAGAGGGTTCTAGGCATGTTATTTCAATGTTATCCTTCATCTTAGGATACTTCACTGATGAGTTTACTGATGAGTCCATCCTTGGATTTTTTTCTACCTTGTCTCCAGGTCAACCTGCTGCTATGATCTTTGATTTTTCCAATTTTATTGCCGATTCTATACACCATCAATAGACAAAATTACCCACTGAAGGGGTATTTAGGTATTCTTCATATTTATTTCATTTTTTATTATTCTCACAAGCACATCACTTCCCAATAAAATTGCATAAAATGAATATAGAGGGCCAACCTCTATCAGTTTTCTTTTGGACATCATTGTTAAGAAAATAAGGAAGTGAATACAATTATATAGATTTCACAGATTTGTTTATCAGGCCAGCTATGAGTTTGCTACAAAAATCAGAACAACCTAGAGCAAGTGAAGAGATGAAAAGAATATTACAACTGTTAGAAGAATGCAAAATGGGAGATTGGTACTTGTATGAGAAGCACACTGAATTAAGAATCTTTGGATCCAATCTACTTCCATATAAGTTACCTAAGTTTTTGACTACTAGAGTCTTTGCTCTAGAATATTTGAGACAGGTCTTAAATGTTGATGTTATCCATTTCATGGCCTCTAAAAAGCAAACCCAGTTCAAACTAAAAAATCAGATTGGTCCATTCATAGTAAATAATAGGGATGTTGAGAAATAGATAGAAAAGATATTATCAGAGGTAAAATTTCAAGTGAGTTTCCCTTGGAATTATGACCCCCAAGGTCTTTTGAACAGTATAAGGGTTAAAAATAAGCTACCTCCTTTTATACATGAGCCAAATCCTGATATTGAAAAGTTTGCCAATCAGACAGAATGGGAAGAAAATAAATTGGTAGATTTAACTGTAAATACACAGCCAGCGGGAAAAAATGATACCACACTTGATGTGGTAACTCCTAAACAACCAGATACTTCAAACAAAAGGAGCAGAGATGAGGGAGCCTATACAACAAAAACTACTTCAGATACCAAGTTCAAACTCATCTACAATAAAAGGCTAAGATTTGGTTCCATAGGAAAAGAAAAACTTATTGAAGTTGAAGATGAACTAGAGGTCAGTAATGATGAAGCCACTACAATAATCAAGGAGACTTTGACATAGATTGAAAGAGAACAAGCAGCGTCCAAAGGAAAGGAGACCCAAATGATTGAGAAAAAGGTGAATATGGAAACTTCTTCTTCTTAAACAACAGAATAAAAATATTTGGACATCAAGGACAGATATAAGCAGATTAAACAAAAAAATGAGGAAATTAAAAGTGAGATTTATTCTCAATTTCTCAAGTAGAAGCCAGGAAATCAGGATATACTGCTTACAACATTTGATTATTCTTCAAATAAAATGATCATTTCCTATTTACAACCTACTACTTCAACTCCAAAAACAGTGGCTGACTATAAAAAGATGGAATTTGAGGTAGATACTAAAAAGGTACATGAGTTGGATCAGATAGAATTCCATCGACACAGTTCTGAGATGCTATATTCCACTGTGGTGAAAAGGGCCATGAGTGTAACCAATTTTCAAAATACTATTATCAACCTGCAAGATCAAATGAAACTTGATAAAGGCTCCTTATATGAAAAATATCTAAGGATCAAGGCCTTAGAAGATTTGATTCTACAAATAGGAGTTGACCCATCAAAGATACAAGTTTTTGAAGTATTAATCAAACAGAAAAATGATGATATTGCTGCTTTGAGGAAACAGTTAAAACTTCCTCAAAGTGATCACCCATAGAGCAAAGAAATACTTCAAGAACATAAAGAGAAAGAAGATATGATGCAATTGATCATAAAGCTTACTACCCAAATTAAGGATATGGAAATTCAATTGGATATACTGATGAAAGAAAAGAAACTGTGAAGGAAACTGATGCTTCTACCATTCCCACAGTTATAACTATTATTACAACTGCTATTCCTTCTACATTGGGAGAAAAGTTAGCACCCAAAGAGCCACTGGCAACTGCAGTGTCAGTACAATCAGCTACTACCTCCCAAACAGAATCCTCAACATCACAGGTGTAGCAGAAAAATGATGCAGGGAAAATTGTCAAATCAATGGAAGAAATGACATTGAAAACCAATGAAATTAATAGTTTGAAGAAAAAGATTCAGATTATGGAGGTATCCAATAAAGAAGCATTGATTAATGCCAAAAATTATGAACAAAAAGCTAAAATACTTGAAGAGCAAGTCAAAAGCCTTCAGAAGGATTTGAGCTTCACTACACTGATTTCTTACATAAGAAATCACCTATGGACCAACATTATTGAGGCTATACATCTTCAATGGCCATCAATTCAGATAATATATGAATAAAGAGATCTCCTTCTAGCAGCTCAAAGTGAAATATAGAGGACAACAAAATAATTAGCAGATAAAACAGCACAGGCACTAAATCTAATTACTTTCTTAAACAGTAAGAACGGGACTGAGCTAGAAGAATTGAAGATACAAGACAGGACAAAGACTATACCGCAAATCAAAAAAGTATTGACAAAGAAAAATTTGATGAATAACTTGAAATAAAAAAGTGATGCTATGAATTTTTCCATTACCAAGTTTTTAGTAAAGTATACAATGCTAAGACAAGCAGGCATTCCAGACATCCATGTATTCAATGAAAAATTATTGGACCAAAAGGAATATGATAAAAATATAAGGGACCATGCCAAAGAACAAGTGAATAAGCAACTACCATAGGGATCTCCAACAGGGAAAGTTGTTCTCCATTACATTGAAGTTTTATTCTTCCTTCAGAATGAAATCAAAAATTTATTTGTAATTAAACCAAATTTTTCTAAGTAAACTGAAGCAGATGAGAACTACAAAAAACTCAAGAGTGTAAAGATACCAAATGCTAAATAGTGGCAGTATTTTAAAGACTTATTGTAGCAGGAAAGAAGCAAACAGTGAAGGAGAGTGCAGATGAAGCAGTTAGTTTCAAAAGGAAATAAATAAAACAATAATTGATTATGATTTTTTCTTCTGAAAAGTTTCTTTTTATAGTAGTTAGAGGTCAAAATATCAAGTTAAAGAGTATTAGGGTGAAAGGCCAGAGTTAAAGTGTATCAGAGAGAAAAAACAGTCAGCTGATTCTGACTGCAGTAATTTCCCTTTTTACAACAGTAACATGGTAAATAAACAACGTGAAAGAGTATCAGAGATAAAGTACAAGGTTAAAGAGTATAATTGGAAAGAGTATCAGTGAAGACATCTTCCAAAAAGATATTTTGCAATATATCAGCAAGCATGGACATCTATTCAAACAAGTAGTTTTTGTTAGATAAGATAGTTCTATTTTTTCTAGATAAGAGGACAACTTGCTAAGGTTGTTAAGCAGTTGTCCGTCTTAATGTGTAAAGATATTTTTATTTTCCTAGAGTTATTCCTAGATCTCTCTAGGATATTTGTAATAAAAATTTGTATAAATACTTCAGTTTATGAAGTGTTTAGTGTGGAATAAAATTGCTAAGAACATTATAGACATTTTGCTGGTACATTGGAGGCTCAAATGTGTTGATTTCAAAGCAGCAGTCTGGAAAATAGAAAATTGGACTTCATAATTCAGGATTCATGCGATAATCTGAAGAGTAAAGTGCATCTATCTTGTCATTGTTTCCATTCTGATTTACATACAATTTCATATATGTTGTTCAATATTAATGATTAATTAGGAGAATTATTTCAGGACTAGTGTAAGAACTCCATGTCTTAACTACTTAATCAGTTAAATGTTTTCTATTGATTTCCAGATTTAGGAATTATTAATTGCTCCTAGTCCCATTTGACCCCTGCCTCCTTCCTCTTTTTCCAGATCAAAGGATCCTTCATTGCCCTTTATCCCGAAGAAATCCACCTCATCAAAACAATCTATCTAAATATCTAAGGGTTATCTACCTTGCCCTGAATACATTAGCATCATATTGGCCTTGCCTTTGAGTTCTGCTTTCTAGACTTTGACTCCATAGCCCAATGGACTAGTAGATCCCTCTTTAATTTGTCTTCAAGTAATCTTATTTTCCACCAAACATTTCAAAACCAAAATCAATTGTTCTATCATAACTAGCCTAAAACATTAAACAAAAACAAAGTTAAATCATAAAGAGAGAGCCCTCTCTGAAATTTAGGAAGGCTAGATCCTAAATTTCCAAAGTAGGTTTGTGGTTACCCCTAGTTTTCTTAAACTAAAAATTAAAAGCCCACAATCTTGAGAAATTTACTAGGGTGATAACATACTGGCGACCATACTAGGGATCGAACCCATAATCTCTGGTTTTAAAATTAGTCTTAAAGGAAGATCTTTAATCTATATTTTTACTTTAATATTAGTTTTAAGGGTTGTGGGTATTCATAAATAGTCATTCTGGCTTCTAGGAAAACCTACTATACCAGGTCTAGCCCGGATCTGCCCGGATCTTAAGCTTGCAGTTATAGTAGATAACCCAGAACAGATTGGAAAAAATAAAAAGAAAAAAAAAATTGTTAATTTAGAAGCTGAAGTACCCTTGAGAAAAGCTAATTCCTTACCCAAAGAATTAGTCAGCTTATCTGATATTGATTTTCATTTCAAGTTTGAAAATTCATTTTTTAGAAATAAGTCTGAAAATGATTTAAAAGAAATTGTCATAGATCTTGTTTTTACTTCTTTTTTTAATAAAAAATAGAAAATTATTTCAGCATCCATAAAATCAGATAAATCTCAAACTCAATGTCAAGTAGAAAGGATTAATGTTACATGGATTAAAGACATTGATGAATCTATTAAATTAGCCCATTTTTTTATCTCACTTTAAGCCTCTGGTTTCTCAATTGCACACAACAATAATGCCAGTGGAAAATTCATCTTTGTATGCTATCACTTCATTTTTAGACTCCATTGCCAGTTCATCCACAGAACCTTTTATTCCTAAGTTGCCTTTGCAGCCTATGATATTATTTCCATCATTCCCTCAATCCACTGCACCCACTAGTTTTATAACCACTACATGATTATTTCCAAATAGTTCCATTTATATACCAACATATTTTCCAAGCTCATCAAGCACAACTTTCAGCTCATTAGCTATCATATCCAGCACTGCTCCTATCGTTATTGTTATACCTCCTAGTTCAGCAAAACTTCAAGTCATGGCTGCTAGATATGCTCCTCTTGTCTTACCCCAAAACCTCCATGATATTCCCCAAGATTATTAGAAAAATATACCACTATTTGATGGCCAAACACAATATACTGCTCGACAACATGTTACAAGAATAACAATTTATTGTGAAATCTATGAAATAGATGAATTAGATTTTCAAATGAGATTGTTTGCTCAAAGTTTAACAGGAGAGGTTAAGAAATGGTTTAAAAATTTAGTTGCTGGTAGTATAGATAATTTAGCTGCATTCCATAGAGCATTCTTAAATAAATGGGAAAAGAAAAAGAACCCCCTGCAAATCTTATCTGAATTTGATGCTTTAAAAAGAGCTCCTAATGATTCCATTCAAGATTACTGCACCAGGTATAACAATGTTTATAATGCCATTCCTGTTGATCTTAAACCTATGCCCTATTCTGTACTTCTTAAATTTCCTGATGGATTTGATACAGATATGGCTTACCAACTAAGAGAAAGGAATGCTAAAACATTAGAACATATGCAATTAGATGTTGTTGGTGTAGAAATTAATATTCTAGCAAAAAAGGACAGGCTTAGGAATGAAAGAAGAGTCACAATCAAAGAAGAAACATCAAAATCAGATGGTAAATTTGACTTTTTTGTTAAAACTTTAGAAAGGGTGGTTGAAATATTATACAATATTGAGAAAAAACCACAATGGGATAACCAACCTTAAATCAGAAATCCCAACTTCAGAAAAAATAACAATCCTGGAAAAGGTAAAGGAGCCTCTCTAGATCAAAACATTAGGCCCCCATTCCAAGAGAACTATGCTGAAGTTCTCAAAATAATGATGAAGATGAGGATGACATCAATATATTAATGGGGATAGATGAGGAAAACACTATTTTCCTCACTAAAGAGGATCAAGAACTTTTTGAGCTTCAACAACTCAAAATAGAATCTAGTGAATCCTTTAATTTCAAACAAGGTTATGACTTTGCCATTAATGAAATTCACAGTCAGTATAACCTTAGAAACGAAAAAAACAATGAAACTTCTACAAAAAAATAACTCTCAAAATCAAACTAAAAATAATGTAGAAGCACCAAAAACAAAGATTTTGCAAATTCTCCCAAGGGAAAACAAGAAAAATTCCAATCCTCCCAGTCCCAAAAATTCACCAAGCCAAAAAATTGTTGATATCACCGAAGAAGTGGCCCAATCCTCAAATAATGTTTAAAAAACTAACACTACCAAAGCCCCTAATTCAACAAAAGTATCAATTTATAATCCAAAGAAGAATCTTGCTGATTCTAAATCATCAAATCCCAAAACTGTAAACACTAAAGCTTTTGTTGAAAGTTCAAAACTTGAAAACACTTCTGCTGCCCCTGAATCTCTCCCTGAAGAGAAAACTAAAGACAACAAAAGTCAAGAAACTCAAATTGAAAATAAAAGAACAACTCAAGATAAAAGTACAGCTACTGAAATGCTTGAAAAACCCACTCAGATAAATGTTACTAAAGATGAACTAATTCAGATTAGTAAGTCTCAATCATCATTTAATATTCAATTTGAAATAGCTAAGTTGAAAATACCAATTCCTTTAACAGAATTGATAAAAAATGACTTATATAAATCAACAATTACTGAAAATTTGAATTTGGATGAGGGTGAAGATTCTATTAATTTAAATGATGACAAGCCTGAATTAATTTGTGGCCTTGATGTAAATGGTAAGCATTCAGATGGATCAGTTCCTCCCTTCTATATTAGCCTTACTATTCACGATCAGATTTTACATAATGCAATGTTAGATTCAGGACCTTCCCACAATTTAGTGCCCAAATATATTATGGAAACTATGAATTTAGAAATAACAAGGCCATATAAAGATTTATTCTCATTTGATTCAAGCAAGGTTCAGTCCATTGGATTGATAAAAGACTTATGTGTTAATTTGGTTCAATATCCTAGTAAAAGTATGGTTATGGATATTGTAGTATCTGATATCCCACCAAAATATGGCATGCTTCTTTCTCACTCATGGGGAGCTAGGTTGTAGGTATCTCTACAATTAGACATGAGCTATGCCACCATAACAGTGTTTGGACAACCTAAGAAACTTTATAGAGAAACTTTAATGAAATACATGGTTAGCAGTGCTGAGAGATCAATTAATTACCCAATTTACTCAATACCAACTGAACTTGATTCTTTCATTTTATGTAACTTTGATAATAATGAAATCCAAACCGAATTAATTGACAAAAGCCTAAACCAAACAATGATAATATTTTTTGCGAAGCCCTTTGGCACTTAGACTTTGATGGCTCAGTGAAAAAGTCAGGAGCAGGAGATGGAGCGTGGATCACAAAAATAGATACCAATCATTCGGAAGGACATGCCTTTAGACTCAACTTCAAATGCACCAACAACATGGCAGTGTATGAGGCACTTATCTTAGGCCTCCAAATCATCAGAAATTTGGGAGGTAAGAGAATTTTAATTATGGGAGATTTAGAATTAATCATTAAACAAGTAGATGGAGATTATTTTTTTCATAATCCTAGATTAGCCAGATATAGAGATGCAGCAATTGATTTATGTGATGATTTACTAGAATGTAAGTTTGCTACTATTCCTAGAAATCAAAATTTGCAAGCACATTGCCTAGCAACTTTTGCTAGCACATGTAACTACCTTTTCAACCAACACATAGATATACTGTTGAAGTTAAATATAGACCCATTGTCCCTGATAATTTCAAATAATGGTAGATTTTCTCTGAAGATGAACAGATTTACCATTTTTTGAATAGTGAGGATGAATTTTAAAATTGTATGATAGACATAGATGGTAATTTAGATTCAGAATGTAACATAGATTTAGATGTTAATTATGAAATAAATAACATAGATGCACATAAACTTACCAAACCCATTGTATTTACTCAATCTTATATAGATAACTTAGAGAAGGTAGATATAGAATAAATAATTGAAGATGAAATTGAGATGTTAGATTTAAAAGATAATTTTTTACCTAAGGGTCTAACTCCTTTGGAGGACTTGTTTGAATCCAATGATGTGCCCAAAAAGCCTAAAATGGAACCAGTCAAGTCTGACATTGAAGAATGTAACATTGGGACAAACACAAAACCAAAAAATGATCAAACTGTCAAAAATTTTACCCCCTCAAGAAAAAGAAGAATACATTGAACTTTTAAAGGAATACCAAGATGTTTTTGCATGGAGTTATGAAGATTTAAAAGCATATGATACAAACATAATTCAACATAAGATTCCTATAGAAGATAATCAAAAACCATTTAGACAAAAATTGAGGAGGATAAATCTTGTCCTATTACCTTTGATTGAAAAAGAAGTTAAACACGTGTATGATGCCCAAATCATTGCACCAATCAGATATTCTGATTAGGTTTCTAACTTAGTACCTACAAGAAAGAAAATTAGTGAAATCAGATTATGTGTAGATTTCAGGAATCTTAATAATGTGTCTTTAAAGGACAATTGTCCTTTACCTAAAATGGATCATATTTTACAAAGGGTAGTTGGTTCTTCTAGGATATCTTTATTAGATGGTTTTTTAGGATATAACCAGATACTTGTCCAAAAGGAAGACGAACCCAAAACAACTTTTACCACTCCATGGGGCACTTTCATGTATGTGAAAATGCCTTTTGGTTTGATGAATCTTGGAGCTACTTTTCAGTGGGCTATGGATATAGCCTTTGCTAAGGAAGTACATGAATTTTTGGTTATTTATTTAGATGATATTAATATTTTTTCTAAGACAAATAATGATCATTTGGATCATCTGAGACAACTTTTCATTAAGTGTAGAAAATTTGGTATATGATTAAATCCAAAGAAAACACTTTTTAGACTAGAAGAAGGAAAATTGCTTGGACACATAATTTCAAAGGAAGTTATTAGGATAGATCCAGCAAGAATAGAATCCATACTACAAATTCACCCACCTAGGAACATCAAAGAGTTACAAGCATTTTTAGGTAAAATTAAATTTTTGAGAATATTTATTTCTAATCTAGCAGAAATCGTCAAAGAACTGAATAACATGTTAAAAAAGGAGTCTGTTTTAAAATGGAAAGTTGAAGAAAAACAGTCATTTGAAACCATTAAACATGCTTTAACAAAAACTTTAGTCCTAATCAGTCCAGACTTCAAGAAATATTTTATAATCTTTTCATTTGCCTCAGAACATACCATAGTTGTAGTTCTACTGCAGAAAAATGACCAAGGTTTTGAACAGCATATATCATTTTTCAGTAAAACCCTTAGAGATGCACCTTTTAGATATAACATAATGGAAAAAAAAGCTTTAGCCTTGATTAAAGCCATAAAATATTTCAGTGTACATTCTTTACTCCCACATTATTGCCTACGTCCCTAATTCTGTAGTCAAATATATTTTAACAAAGGATAGGCCAGATGGAAGAAGAGGAAAGCGGATTGCCACTATCCTTGAATATGACATAGAGATTAAACCAACCAAGCTCATAAAAGGACAAGGTTTAGCAAGACTGATGGTTGAATCAAATTGTAATGCTTTGGATATAAATTTTATTGCCCAGATTGATGACCAGGAAGAGATGGCGACTCCATTGATCAGTGAAGCCTGTCTAGACTCACCATGGTACTCAGATATTATCTTTGTACTTACAAATTTACAAGATCCTCCTGGATTAACTATAACTAAAGCTAGATTCATCGAATTGAAAGCAATGAGATATTGTATTCTAGATAAAATGCTTTATTGGAAAGAACAAAGTGGGATTTTACTAAATTGTTTACTAAAATCAGAAGCTAACAAAACTCCTGGAGAGTTTCATGTAGGTGATTGTGGAGGACACTTATACTAGAAAAGTACAACAGATAATATTCTTAGAGCTATTTTTTACTGGCATACCTTATTTGCTGATGTGAAAAAATTTGTTACTTCATGTCACAAATGTCATATTTTTGAAGGAAAAAGGAAGTTGTTAACTTTACCCCTCAAACCTATTTTTACTGAGATGCCTTTTCAACAATGGGGCTTAGACTTCCTTGGAGAAATTCACCCTCCATCCTTTGGCCAACACAAATGGATTTTGACTGCCATGGATTATTTCACCAAGTGGATTGAAGCTATTCCAACCAGAAAATCCACTGATTCAGTCATTATTTATTTCATAGAAAACAACATTTTATCTAGATTTGGATGCCCACAAAAAATTGTTACTGATAATGCAACTGCATTTAAAGCTAAGAAAATGATTTCCTTTTTCCACAAGAATACATTAGCCTAGGCCACTTAATGCATGATGCTACCCCCGTTGCAGGCCTAGCCGAATCTTCCAATAAAAGCCTTGTGAGTATCATCAACAAAATACTTGAAGAAAATAAGAAAACATGGAATAAAAAGTTAGTCTATGCCTTATGGGCGGATAGACTTACTACCAAGAAGTTAATTGGAACATTTCCTTACTAGATTGTATATGGGATGGATGCAGTTTTTCCATCATCTTTAGGTGTTCCAGTTATGAAAATTATCCAAGAATCACAAGTAGAACTCAATGATATATAGAGAAGGATAAATCAGACTATTCATTCTACCAAACAAGGGAAGAAGTATAAGGGAAAATCTTAAGTCATTCAAGAGAAAATCAGAAAATATTTGATAAAAAGAACTAAAAGAAGATGAGGAGAAATTTCACTTTTGCCATAGGGTCTTGGCGTTAAAATGGGATTCCAAGAGAGAAGAAAAATGAAAACATGGAAAGTTTGATGTTCTATGGAAAGGTCCTTATGTCATTTATGGGTACGGAGGTAACAATGCATTTTTTATCAAAAATTTGGATGGAACAAACATTCCAAAAGGACCAGTGAATGGTAGAATGCTCAAACATTACTATTATTCTGAGTTAACTAATTCTTATTCCTAATTTCCTTTTATATCATTGTAAATATCCATTGCAGTTTGTAGATTGGATTGGATGTTTTCTTTCCAAATTTGAAGCCCCGGGTGAAGGCCTTAAGCTTTGAAGAGAAAAATGTCATAAGTATGAGTTTTGCAGAAATCAGAAGACACTTACAGGATCATCATGGTCAAAATTGAAGGCTATTGCTATTAGAGTCCTTGACATTTCACCAGGAAATCCCATCCCAATGTGAAGCCACTGTTAGGGTCCTATAAGTATAGGATTCATAATTTGGAACTGACTTATGATAGTCTTGTAAATATGTACATACTTTTCTTTCTACAAGTTGTTTTCCTATATTTTGTAAAAATTAAAAAAAAAATAGAAAAGCAAAAAGAGGGTAAAGTCCTAAAAGAAAAATCAAAGGAATTAGAAAAAATAATATACCCCAAAGAAAAAGAAATAAAACTTGAAAGTGTGCAAGTCCAAATGCCACTACTTTTTACTTTGTTACTAACGATTATGGCAGAGTATCAATAAATGCCATAATCCATGATGAGTTGAACTGCTTAATCTTGACTTGTCATGTTTCAATTTCATTGTTGTAGAATAGTGAATAAAGATTAGTCAGACAGTTTAATCCTGACTGATTACTAGATAGGTAGAGAATAAAGAGGAGCTCATCATTTTAATCTGAGCCCTCGGATGATATAAGGTATATTCAGATAGTTTTATTGCTTTCAAAAGAATAAAATGTTCAAGGTTTCTAGCTCAAATGCACCTGCAAAATGGAAGAAAAAATGTTAGATTTAAAGTTGGGTAGGTAGAAAGAAGCGGGAGAATCATGTAAATACTTTTCACCGGGAAAATCACTAATTTCCCCTCCCCTATAGTCATTTTGCATTCTATACTTTCAGTTAAAGAGGCTCAGAGCATTTCTCTGACTTCTGCTAGGACCAGACCCAAGGCTCAATGACTGCTAAGTTAAAAGTGTTGAATTCCTATGTTAATCCCTAATTGTCATCATTTACCCTAAATTCATCGATTTGCGCTTCAAGTTCATAAGTAAATACCTTTTACTTATTGAAAAAGAAAATCCCCTTTGATTAATTTCCTTCATTCATAAAAATATAGGTCAAAGTGGTCAAATTACAAATGATAAAACTTTCATTTTTATATCATCACTTTACTTAGTTATATAAATATACTTTGGTGTTTTTCATTGTCCCAGGTCATATTAACTTTTAATTTATCTATTACATCCCTAAAAACAAACCTTATGCTATTAATATAACTCTTTGTATTTAAATATTCCCAAAAACCCACTAATATAAGTTTTTTTTCCAAAGTTAATTACCCACATGTTTAAAATAAAAACCCCAATTACACCCCCTTTGGCATAAAACTAACCATATGTAAATATCTCACCCTCCATAGCGATATAAATTTCCATAGTCTATAACTATATAATAAAAATAAAGATACAAAAAGACTTTAGGAATTTTTATATATGTCTAAGAAAAAAATATCCCCGATGTATGAAACCTCACATTTTATACATAAATTAATCCCTTGATTAATACAACCCTTTGTAAACTATATACATCATATATAAGCATTATCCTTTGATATAAAACCTCATTTCAAAACCTTTGTAAACTATATACATCGCATATAAGCATTATCCTTTGATATAAAACTTTGGATATAAATACATATGTTACAAAGGTTTTATTTCATTGCCACGCAAATAAAGTCCCCGGTCCCACATTCTTCTTTAGCCACAACGTCCCATTTATTCTAGATCGTTCACTCCCTTTCCAAATATCCAACAGCTGACAAACATTTTCCCGCTCCTAAATCAATCGACCGCAAAATGCCCAAACGAGCGTGAAATGGGCGGTTTTTTCATTACCACCTCCTATGACGTGTCATATTCTGATACGACCACATTTTTTTTAGGCAATACCGTTTACCACCCAAACCCAGCGCGAAAAACACCGATGGTTTTCCGCATTCATAAAATAAAACCACTTTCGTGTGAGATTTGACTCGCATTTGTGACAGTTTTTTAAAGATTTTTAATAAAGATCAAAACCTTTGTTATATGCTTATTGATGTTATATGTGTATTCTACCGCACCTGACTTTTATACACATTATCGCTGTTATCAAAGCTTCCTGATGCATTTGAAGCCCTAAGTTCCCATTTTAAAACTGATTTCAACCACTGTCCCACTATTTGAAGATTATTTAAAGCAATTCTCTGCATCATCAATTCAGAACAATCCAAAGGAATTACCAAAGTTGTAGAAACCCTTCTCACAACATCAAGATACCTGCAAATCAGGTATTTTCCCAAAATTTCACCTGCAATTTCACAATTTGAACCACCAATCGAACTAGTTAAGCTTTAAATATTGAAATTGCCCATCAGTTTTGTTCTAAACCTTGGAAAAAGAGGGCAAACCCTCGCAATTTTTTCCAGAAATTTCCATTTGCAGAAAACTTCTTTTTAAAGTCAAATTCTCAGTCAGATACCCTTGAAAGACAAATTTCACGGCTAAGAAAGGTTTTTAAACCCACATAAAACCTTAAAAACCCCTTTTTACAGTCCTAATCATTCGGAAAACCTGCGTTTTCTGTCGCAAATTATTGCCCTTGTCCTAAAAATTCTAATTGAGCACTGAATTTCCCACTGCTATCATCCTTGCCCATAAAATTTCTCAATTACACTCTATTGAAGAAAAACAAACTATAGCAAAATGTATAATCTTGTTGTATTTAATTTAAAATGACAAAAAAGAAAATCACACCCAAGGCTGGAGGATCCAAGTCTGTTAAGCATGGAGGATCCAAACCTCCCAAGGCTGAAGAAAAGCCCCAAATTCTACTCCTGCTATCACTGCTGAGACCACTATGACTGTTAATCCTCTTCAACCTCCAGTTTCCAATGAAGAAGTTATCCCTTTGGTTGATGTAGATTACAAAATTGTAGACCCTCTAGTAGAATTCAATTTGTTAGAAGTTCAAAACTGGTGTCATGAAAATTTCCTTGACAAAGAAGAAATGCCTCTCTGGGATACAAATCTTCCCAAGTATGTAATCCCCTTAACACACCCTAGTCAGGACTTGATAAGACTATGCCAAAAGTATTATGTCCCAGATCAAAGATCAGTGGTGAATAATGATAGGGAAATCCTTTTTCTATCACTGCAGAGTCAGTCAATGAAATGTTGCAGTTACATTTTGACCCTAAGGCAGTTCCACTATCCATTGAAGCATTGACTCAATTATATTTAGGGTTATATTTCCATAAAAGATTCATGATTTTTCAAAACTTCATGCTTAGTCATGTAGACATCCCAAAGTTGAATCCTCCCTATTCCACTTCCAAGCTTTTAGAGGGTTCTAGGCATGTTATTTCAATGTTATCCTTCATCTTAGGATACTACACTGATGAGTCCATCCTTGGATTTTTGTCTACCTTGTCTCCTGGTCAGCCTCTTGCTGTGATCTTTGATTTTGCCAGGTTTATTGCTAATGCTATGCACCATCAATTGACAAAATTACCCACTGAAGGGGTATTTAGGTATTATTCCTATTTATTTCATTCTTTCTTACTGTCACAAGTATATCACTTCCCAATAACATTGCAGAAAATGAATGTATAGGGCCATCCTTTATCAGTTGTCTTTTGGACATCATTGTTAAGAAAAGAAGGAAGGGAATACAGTTATACATATTTTACAGATTTGTTTATCAGGCCAGCTATGAGTTTGCTACAAAAATCAGAATAGCCTAGAGTAAGTGAAGAGATGAAAAGAATATTACAATAGTCAGAAGAATGCAAAATGGGAGATTGGTACTTGTATGAGAAGCACATTGACTTAAGAATATTTGGATCCAATCTACTTCAAGATAAGTTACCTAAGTTTTTGACTATCAGAGTCTTTGCTCTAGAATATTTCAGATAGGTGTTAAATGTTGATGCTATCCATTTCATGGCCTCTAAAAAGAAGACCTAGTTCAAACTAAAAAATCAGATTGGTCCATTCATAGTAAATAGCAGGGATGCTGAGAAAGAGATAGAAAAGATATTATCAGAGCTAAAATTTCAAGTGGGTTTCCCTTGGAATTATGACCCCCAAGGTCTTTTGAACAGTATAAGGGTTGAAAATAAGCTGCCTCATTTTATATATGAGCCAAAGCCCAATATTGAAAATTTTTCCAATCAGATTGAATGGGAAGAAAATACATTGGTAGATTTAACTGTAAATACACAGCCAGCAGGAAAAAAGGATACCACACTTGCTGTGGCAACTCCTAAACAACAAGAGACTTCAAACAAAAGGAGTAGAGATGAGGGAGCCTATACAGCAGAAAATAATTCAGATACCAAGTTCAAACTCGTCTACAATAAAAGGCTAAGATTTTGTTCCATAGGAAAAGAAAAACTTATTGAAGTTGAAGATGAACCAGAGGTCAGTAATGATGAAGCCACTACAATAATCAAGGAGACTTTGAAAGAGATTGAAATAGAACAACTAGTATCCAAAGGAAAGGACACCCAAATGATTGATCAAAAGGTGAATATGGAAACTTCTTCTTCTCAAACAGCAGAATAAAAATATTTGGACATCAAGGACAGATATAAGCAGATTAAATAAAGAAATGAGGAAATTAAAAGTGAGATTTATTCTCAATTTCTCAAGCAGAAGCCAGGAAATCAATATAGACTGCTTACAGCATTTGATTATTCTTCAAATAAAATAATCATGTCCTATTTACAACCTACTACTTCAACTCCAAAAACAGTGGCTGAGTACAAAAAGATGGAATTTGAAGTAGATACTAAAAAGGTACATGATTTGGATAAGATATAATTCCATTGACACAGTTCTGAGATGTTATATTTCACTGTGGTGACAAAGGCCATGAGTGTAACCAATTTGTAAAATATTGTTATCAACCTGCAAGATCAGATGAAACTTGATATAGGCTCCTTATATGTAAAAGATCTAAGGATCAAGGCCTTAGAAGATTTGATTCTACAAATAGGATTTGACCCATCAAATATACAAGTTAAAACTTCCTCAAAGTGAGCACCCATAGAGCAAAGAAATACTTCAAGAACATAAAGAGAAAGAAGATATGATGCAATTGATCATAAATCTTACTGCCTAAATTAAGGATATGGAAAGTCAATTGGATATACTGATGAAAGAAAAAGAAACTGTGAAGGAAACTGATGCTTCTACCATTGCCACAGTTATACCTATTATTACAGCTGCTATTCCTTCTACATTGGGAGAAAAGTTAGCACCCAAAGAGCCACTGGAAACTGCAGTGTCAGTACAATCAGCTACTACCTCCCAAACAGAATCCTCAACATCACAGGTGTAGCAGACAAATGATGTAGGGAAAATTGTCAAAGAAATGGAAGAAATGACATTGAAAACCAATGAAATTAATAGTTTGAAGAAAAAGATTCAGATTATGGAGGTATCCAATAAAGCAGCATTGATTAATGCCAACAATTATGAACAAAAAGCTAAAGACCTGAAGAGCAAGCCAAAAGCCTTCAGAAGGATTTGAGCTTCACTACGTAAATTTCTTACATAATAAATCACCTATGGGCCAACATTATTGAGGCTATACATCTTCAATGGCCATCAATTTAGTTAATATATGAACAAAGAGATCTCCTTCTAGCAGCTCAAAGTGAAATATAGAGGACAATAGCAGATAAACCAGCACAGGCACTAAAGCTAATTACTTTCTTAAACAGTAAGAATAGGACTAAGCTAGAAGAATTGAAGATACAATACAAGACAAATACTATACTGAAAATCAAAAAAGTATTGACAAAGAAAACTTTGATGAATAACTTGAAATAAAAATGTGATGCTATGAATTTTTCCATTACAAAGTTTTTAGCAAAGTATATTATGCTAAGACAAGCAGGCATTCCAGACATCCATGTATTCAATGAAAAATTGATGGACCAAAAGGAATATGATAAAAAGATAAGGGACCATGCCAAACAACAAGTGAATAAGCAACTACCACAGGGATCTCCAACAGGGAAATTTGTTCTCCAATACATTGAAGATTTATTCTTCCTTAAGAATGAAATCAAACATTTATTTGTATTTAAACCAAATTTTGCTAAGTACACTGAAGTATATGAGAACTACAGAAAACTCAAGAGTGTAAAGATACTAAGTGCTAAATAGTGGCAGCAGTTTACAGACTTATTATAGCAGCCAAGAAGCAAACAGTGAAGGAGAGTGCAGATGAAGCAGTCAGTTTCAAAAGGAAATAAATAAAACAATACTTGATTGTGATTTCTTACTGCTGAAATTTTTCTTTTTACAGAAGTTAGAGGTCAAAATATCAGGTTAAAGAGTAGCAGGGTGAAAGACCAGAGTTAAAGTGTATCAGAGAGAAAAAAAAGTCAGCTGATTCTGACTACAGTAATTTCCCTTTTTACAGTAGTAACATGGTAAATAAACAGCGTGAAGAAATCTCCCAAAAAGATATTTTGCAATATACCAGCAAGCATGGACATCTATTCAAACAAGCAATTTTTGTTAGATAAGATAGTTCTATTTTTTCTAGATAAGAGGATAACTTGCTAAGGTTGTTAAGCAGTTGTCCCTCTTAATGTGTAAAGATATTTTTATTTTCCTAGAGTTATTCCTAGATCTCTCTAGGATATTTATAATAAACATTTGTATAAATACATCAGTTTATGAAGTGTTTAGTGTGGAATAAAATTTCTAAGAACATTATAGACATTTTTCTGGTACGTTGGAGGCTCACATGTATTGATTTCAAAACAACAGTCTGGAAAATAGAAAATTGGGCTTCATAATCCAGGATTCATGCAATAATTTGAAGAGTAAAGTTCATATATCTTGTCATTGTTTCCATTCTGAGTTACATACAATTTCATATATGTTGTTCAATCTTAATGATTAATTAGGAGAATTATTTCAGGACTAGTGTAAGAACTCCCTGTCTTAACTACTTAATCTTTTAAATGTTTTCTACTGATTTCTAGATTTAGGAATTCTTAATTGCTCCTAGTCTCGTTTTATCCCTGCCTCCTTCCTCTCTTTCCGGATCAAAGGATCCTTCATTGCCCTTTATCCTGAAGCAAGCCATCTCATCAAAACAATCTATCCAAATCTCTGACGGTTATCTACCTTGCCCTTAATACATTAGCATCCTATTGGCCTTGCCTTCTAGTTCTACTTGATAGACTTTGACTCCATACCCCAATGGACTAGTATATCCCTCTTTAATTTGTCTTCAATTAATCTTATTTTCCACCAAATATTTCAAAACCAAAATCAAGTGTTCTATCATAACTAGCCTAAAACATTAAACAAAAACAAAGTTAAATCATAAAGAGAGAGCCCTCTATGAAATTTAGGAAGGCTAGATCCTAAATTTCCAAAGTAGGTTTGTGATTACCCATAGTTTTCTTAAACTAAACAAATCCAAAAGCCCATAATATTTAGAAATTACTAGGGTGATAACATACTGGCGACCATACTGGGGACCTAACCAATCTCAAGTTTTAAAATTAGTCTTAAGGGAAGACTTTTAATATATCTTTTTACTTGAATATTATTTTTAAAGGGTTGTGGGTATTCATAAATAGTTATTCTGGCTTCTAGGAAAATCTGCTATATTAGGTCTAACCCGGATCCTAAGCCTGCAGTTATAGTAGATAACACAAAACAAATTGGAAAAAACAAAAAGAAAAAACAAATTGTCAATTTAGAAACTGAAGTACCATTAAGAAAAGCTAATTCTTTACCCAAAGAATTAGTGAGCTTATCTGATATTGATTTGATTTCAAGTTTGAACAGTCATTGTTTAAAGTTAAATCTGTAACTGATTTAAAAGATATCGTAATAGATCCTACTTTTGCTTCTTTCTTGAAAGAAAAACAGAATATTATTTCAACAAAAATAAAATCAGGTAAATCTGAAACTCAAAATCAAGTAGAAAGGATTAATGTTACACGGATTAAATACATTAATGAAGCTATTAAATTAGCCCATTTATTATCTCACATTAAGCCTCCAATTTCTCAATTGCACACAACAATAATTCCAGTAGCAGATTCAACTCTGTAAGCTTTCACTTCATTTTTAGATTCCAGTACAAGTTCATCCAGAAAATAATTTACTCCTGAGTTGCCTTTGCAGCCTAGGATATTATTTCCCTCATTCACTCAATCCACTGCATCCACTAGTTTTATAAGCACAACATCTTTATTTCCAAGTAATTCTATATATATACCAACATATTTTCCAAGCTCATTAAGCACAGCTTTCAGCTCATCAGCTACCATATCCAGCACTGCTCCTATCAGTACTATTATACCTCCTAGTTTAGCAAAACTTCAAGCCATGGCTGCTAGGTATGCTCCTATTGTCTTACCCCAAAACCTCCATGATATGCCCCAAGATTATCAGAAAAATATACCACTATTTGATGGCCAATCACAATATACTGCTCAACAACATGTCACAAGAATAACAAAATATTTTGAAATCTATGAAATAGATGAATCAGATGTTCAGATGAGATTGTTTGCTCAAAGTTTAACAGGAGAGGTTAAGAAATGATTTAAAAATTTAGCTGCTGGTAGTATAGCTAATTTAGCAGCATTCCATTGAGCATTCTTAAATAAATGGGAAAAGAAAAATAACCCCCTGCAAATCTTATCTGAAATTTATGCTTTAAAAAGAGCTCCTAATGAGTCTGTTCAGGATTATTGCACTGGGTATAACAGTGTTTATAATGCCATTCCTTTTGATCTTAAACCTATGCAATATTATGTACTTCTTAAATTTCCTGATGGATTTGATACAGATATGGCTTACCAACTAAGAGAAAGGAATGCTAAAACATTATAACATATGCAATTAGATGTTGTTGGTGTAGAAATAAATATTCTAGCTAAAAAGGCCAGACTTAAAAATGAAAGGAGAGTCACAATCAAAGAAGAAACATCAAACTCAGATGGTAAATTTGACTTTTTTGCTAAAATTTTAGAAAGGGTGGTTGAAAGATTAGACAATATTGAGAAAAAACCATAATGGGATAACCAACCTCAAATCAGAAATCCCAACTTCAGAAAAAATAATAATCCTGGAAAACGTAAAGAAGCCTCTCCAGATCAAAACATTATGCCCCCATTCCAAGAGAACTATGCTAAAAGTTCTCAAAATAATTATGAAGATGAGGATGACATCAATATAGTAATGGGGATAGATGAAGAAAACACTATTTTCCTCAGTCAGGAGGATCAAGAACTTTTTGAGCTTCAACAACTCAAAATAGAATCTAGTGAATCCTTTGATTTCAAACAAGGTTATGACTTCACCATTAACGAAATTCACAGTCAGTATAACCTTATAAAGAGAAAAAAAAATGAAAATTCTACAAAAAATAACTCTCAAAATCAAACTAAAAAGAATGTATAAGCACCAAAAACAAAGATTTTGCAAATTATCCCAAGGGAAAATAAGCAAAATTCCAATCCTCCCAGTCCCAAAAAGTCACCAAGCCCAAAAATTGTTGATATCACTGAAGAAGTGGCCCAATCCTCCAATAATGTTCAAAAATCTAACACTACCAAAGCCCCTATTTCAGCAAAATCAACAATTTCTGATCCAAAGAAGAACCCTGCTGATTCTAAATCAGAAAATCCCAAAATTGTAAACACTAAAGCTTCTGCTGAAAGTTCAAAACTTGAAAAGACTTTTGTTGCCCCTGAATCTGTCCCTGAAAATTAAACTAAATATAGCGAAAGTCAAGAAACTCAGACTGGAAATAAAAGAACAACTCAAGATAAAAGTACAGCTACTGAAATGCTTGAAAAACCCACTCCGATAATTGTTACTAAAGATGAACTAATTTAGATTAGTAAGTCTCAATCATCATTTAATATTCAATATGAAATAGCTAAGTTGAAAATACCAATTCCTTTAACAGAATTGGTAAAAAGTGACTTATATAAATCAACAATTACTGAAACTTTGAATTTGAATGATGGTGAAGATTCTATTAATTTAAATCATGATCAGCCTGAATTAATTTTTGGCCTTGATGTAAATGGTAAGAATTTATATGGATCAGTTCCTCCCTTCTATATTAGACTTACTATTCACGATCAGATTTTACATAATGCAATGTTAGATTTAGGAGCTTCGCACAATTTAATGCCAAAATATATTATGGAAACTCTGAATTTAGAAATAACAAGGCCATATAAAGATTTATTCTCATTTAATTCAAGCAAGGTTAAGTGCATTGGATTGATAAAATACTTATGTGTTAATCTGGTTCAATATCCTGGTAAAATTATGGTTATGGATATTGTAGTAGTTGATATCCCACCAAAATATGGTATGCTTCTTTCTCGCTCATGGGGAGCTAAGTTGCAGGGATCTCTACAATTAGACATGAGCTATGCCACCATAACAATGTTTGGACAACCTAAAAAACTTTATAGAGAAAATTTAATGAAATACATGGTTAGCAGTGCTGAGAGATCAATCAATTACCCAATTTACTCAATACCAACTAAACTTGATTCTTTCATTTTATGTAACTCTGATAATAATGAAATCCAAACTGAATTAATTGACATAAAGCCTAAACCAAACAATGATAATTTTTTTCATGAAGCCCTTTTGCACTTAGAATTTGATGGCTTAGTGAACAAGTTATAAGCAGGAGCTGGAGTGTGGATCACAAACATTGAGACCAGTCACTTGGAAGGACATGCCTTTAGACTCAACTTCAAATGCACGAACAACATGGCAGAGTATGAGGTACTTATCTTAGGCCTCCAAATCATCAGAAATTTGGGAGGTAAGAGAATTTTAATTATGGGAGATTCAGAATTAATCATTAAACAAGTAAATGGAGATTATTCTTTGCACAATCCTAGATTAGCCAAATACAGAGATGCAACAATTGATTTATGTGATGATTTACTAGAATGTAAGTTTGCTACTATTCCTAGAAATCAAAATTTGCAAGCACATTGCCTAGCAACTTTTGCTAGCACATGTAACTTACCTTTTCAACCAACAAATAGATATATAGTTGAAGTTAAATATAGACCCATTGTCCCTGATAATGTCAGATACTGGCAGATTTTCACTGAAGATGAACAGATTTACCATTTTTTGAATAGTGAGGATGAATTTCAAAATTGTATGATAGACATATATGGTAATTTAGATTCAGAATGTAACATAGATTTAGATGTTAATTGTGAAATAAATAACATAGATGCACATAAATTTACCAAACCCACTGTATTTACTCAATCTGATATAGATAAATTAGAGAAGGTAGAGATAGAGGAAATAATTGAAGATGAAATTGAGATGTTATATTTAAAAGATAATTTTTTACCTAAGGGTCTAACTCCTTTGGAGGACTTGTTTGATTCCAATGATGTGCCCAAAAAGCCTAAAATGAAACCATTCAAGTCTGACATTGAAGAATGTAACATTGGGACAAACACAAAACCAAAAATGATCAAATTGTCAAAAATTTTACCCCCTTAAGAAAAAGAAGAATACGTTGAATTTTTAAAGGAATACCAAGATGTTTTTGCATGGAGTTATGAATATTTAAAAGCATATGATACAAACATAATTCAACATAAGATTCCTATAAAAGATAATCAAAAACCATTTAGACAAAAATTGAGGAGGATCAATCCTCTCCTATTACCTTTGATTGAAAAAGAAGTTAAACACATGTATGATGCCCAAATCATTGCACCAATCAGATATTCTGGTTGGGTTTCTAACTTAGTACCTACAAGAAAGAAAACTGGTGAAATCAGATTGTGTAGATTTCAGGAATCTTAATAAGGTGTCTTTAAAGGACAATTACCCTTTACCCAAAATGGACCATATTTTACAAAGGGTAGTTGGTTCTTCTAGGATATCTTTACTAGATGGTTTTTTAGGAGATAAACAGATACTTGTAAAAAAGG
Source organism: Pinus albicaulis (assembly GCA_034641835.2). Lineage (NCBI taxonomy): Eukaryota > Viridiplantae > Streptophyta > Pinopsida > Pinales > Pinaceae > Pinus > Pinus albicaulis. The sequence goes on from CM076581.1 coordinate 1,606,598,602, forward strand.
AACACCAACCCAAAATAGCTCTTACCACACCATGGGGCACTTTCATGTATGTGTAAATGCCTTTTGGTTTGATGAATGTTGGAGCTACTTTTAAGAGGGCTATGGGTATAGCCTTTGCTAAGGAAATACATGAATTTTTTGTTATTTATTTAGATGATATTACTATTTTTTCTAAGACAAATAATGATAATTTGGATCATCTGAGACAAGTTTTCATTAAGTGTAGAAAATTTGGTATATCATTAAATCCAAAGAAAACTTTTTTTAGACTAGAAGAAGGAAAATTACTATGACACATAATTTCAAAGGAAGGTATTACGATAGATCCGGCAAGAATAGAAGCCATACTACAAATTCACCCACCTAGGAACATCAAAGAGTTATAAGAATTCTTAGGTAAAATTAAATTTTTGAGAAGATTTATTTTTAATCTAGCAGAAATCATCAAAGAAATGAATAACATGTTAAAAAATGACTCTATTTTAAAATTGAAATTTGAAGCAAAACAGTCATTTGAATCCATTAAACATGCTTTAACAAAAAATCCAGTCCTAATCAGTCCAGACTTCAAGAAAGATTTTATAATCTTTTCATTTTCCTCAGAACATACCATAGTTGTAGTTCTACTACATAAAAATGACCAAGGTTTTGAATGGCCTATAGCATTTTTCAGTAAAACCCTTATAGATTCACCTTTGAGATATAACATAATGGAAAAACAAGCTTTAGCTTTGGTTAAAGCCATAAAATATTTCAGAGTGTACATTCTTTACTCCCACATTATTGCCTATGTCCCTAATTCTGTAGTCAAAGATATTTTAACACAGGATGGGCCAGATGGAAGAAGAGGAAAGTGGATTGCCACTATCCTTGAATTGGACATAGATATTAAACCAACCAAGCTCATAAAAGGACAAGGTTTAGCTAGATAGATGGCTGAATCCAATTGTAATGCTTTGGATGTAAATTTTATTGCCCAGATTGATGACTAGGAAGATATTGCAACTCCATTGATCAATGAAGCCTATCTAGACTCACCATGGTAGTCAGATATTATATTTGTACTTCAAAATTTACAAGCTCCTCCTGGATTGACTAGAACTAAAGCTAGATTCATCAAATCGAAAGCAATGAGATATTGTATTCTAGATAAAATGCTTTATTGGAAAGAACAAAGTGGGATTTTACTGAATTGTTTACTAAAATTAGAAGCTAAAAAAAATCTTGGAGAGTTTCATGTAGGTGATTTTGGAGGAAACTTATACTAGAAAAGTATAGCAGATAAGATTCTTAGAGCTGGTTTCTACTTACATTCCTTATTTGCTGATGTGAAAAAATTTGTTACTTCATGTCACAAATGTCAGATTTTTGAAGGAAAAAGGAAGTTGTTACCTTTACCCCTCAAACCTATTTCTACTGAGATGCCTTTTCAACAATGGGTTTTGGACTTCATTGGATAAATTCACCCTCCATCCTCTAGCCAACACAAATGGATTGCAACTGTCACATATTATTTTACCAAGTGGATTGAAGCTATTCCAACCAGACAATCCACTGATTCAGTCATTATTTCGTTCATAGAAAACAACATTTTATCTATATTTGGATGCCCACAAAAAATTGTTACTGATAATGCAACTGCATTTAAATCTAAGAAAATGATTACCTTTTTCCACAAGTATAATATTAGCCTAGGCCACTCTACTGCTTATTACCCTTAGGGTAATGGCCTAGCTGAATCTTCCAATAAAATCCTTTTGAGTATCATCAAAAAACTACTTGAAGAAAATAAGAAAACTTCGAATAAGAAGTTAGTCTATGCCTTATGGGAAGATAGACTTACTGCCAAGAAATCAATTGGAACATCTCCTTACCAGATTTTATATGGGATGGATGCAGTTTTCCCACCATCTTTAGGTGTCCCAGTTATAAAAATTATCCAAGAATCACAGGTAGAACTCAATGATATACAGAGAAGTATAAATCAAACTAGTCATCTTCATCAAACAAGGGAAGAAGTATATGAAAAATATCAAGTCATTCAAGAGAAAATCAAGAAAATGTTTGATAAAATAATTAAATAAGATGAATTTTCCATAGGAGATAAAGTGTTAAAATGGGATTTCAGGAGAGAAGAAAAAGGAAAACATGGAAAGTTTGACTTTCTATGGAAAGGTCCTTATGTCATTTATGGGTACAGAGGTAACAATGCATTTTTTATCAGAAATTTTGGATGGAAAAAACATTCCAGAAGGACCAGTGAATGGTATAATGCTCAAACATTACTATTCTTCTGAGTTAACTAATTCTTAGTCCTAATTTCCTTTTATATATTTGTAAATATCCATTGCAGTTTGTAGATTGGATTGGATGTTTTCTTCCCACAGTTGAAGCCCGGAGTGAAGGCCCTAAGCTTTGAAGAGAAAAATGTCATAAGTATGAGTTTTGTAGAAATCAGAAGACACTTACAGGATCATCATGGTCAAAATGGAAGGCTACTAATCTTAGAGTTCTGGACATTTCACCAGAAAATGCCATCCCCATGTGAATTTGATGTTAGGGTGCTATAAGTATAGGATTCATAATTTGGAATTTACTTATGATATTCTTGTAAATATGTACATAATTTTCTTTCTGCAAGTTGTTTTCCCATATTTTTTGAAAATTAAAAAAATAAAAAAGCAAAAAGAGGGTAAAGTCCTAAAAGAAAAATCAAAGGACTTAGAAAAAATAATATACCCCAAAGAAAAAAAAATAAAACATGAAAGTGTGTAAGTCCAAATGCCACTACTTTTTACTTTGTTACTAATGATTATGGCAAAGTATCAATAAATGCCATAATCCATGATGAGTTGAACTACTTAATCTTGACTTTTCATGTTTCAATTTTATTGTTGTAGAATAGTGAATAAATATTAGTCAGACAGTTTAATCCTGACTAATTACTAGATAGGTAGAGAATAAAGAGGAGCTCATCAGTTTAATCTGAGCCCTCGGATGATACGAGGTAGATTTAGATAGTTTTATTGCTTTCAAAAGAATAAAATGTTCAAGGTTGCTAGCTCAAATGCACCTACAAAATGGAAAAAAAAATGTTAGATTAAAAGTTGGGTAGGTAGAAAGAAGTGGGAGAATCATGTAAATACTTTTCACCGGGAAAATCACTAATTTCCCATCCCCTATAGTTATTATGCATTCTAGACTTTCAGTCAAAGAGGATCAGAGCATTTTTTTGACTTCTGTTGGGTCTGGACCCAAGGCTTAATGACTGATAAGTTAAAAGTGTTGAATTCCTATGTTAATCCCTAATTGTCATCATTTACCCTACATTCATCCATTTGCACTTCAAGTTCATAAGTAAAGACCTTTTACTTAATTAAAAATAAAATCCCCTTTGATTAATTTCCTTCATTCATAAAAACATAAAAACCCTCCAAAAATATTATATTCTAGGTCAAAGTGGTAAAATTACAAATGATAAAGCTTTTCTTTTTATATCATCACTTTACTTAGTTATATAAATATACTTTGGTGTTTTTCATTATCCTAGGTCATATTAACTTTTAATTTATCTATTAAATCGCTAAAAACAAACCTTATCCTATTAATATAACTCCTTGTATTTAAATATTCCCAAAAACCCACTAATATAAGCTTTCTTGCCAAAGTTAATTACTTACATGTTTAAAATAAAAACCCTAATTACATCCCCTTTAGCATAAAACTAACCATATGTAAATATCCCGTCCTCTATAGCGATAGACATTTCCATAGTCTATAACTATATGTAAAAAATAAAGATACAAAAAAGACTTTAGGCATGTTTTATATATGTCTAAGTGAAAAATATTTCCCCTATGTATGAAACCTCACGTTTTATACACAAATTAATCCCTTGATTAATACAACCCACTTCATGCGCATTTTTACCTTGTATATAAACCTTCAATATATATAACCACTCATTTCAAACCCTTTGTAAACTATATACATCGCATACAAGCATTATCCTTTGATATAAAACTTTGGATATAAATACATATGTTACAAAGGTTTTATTTCATTGTCGCGCATATAAAGCCCCCGGTCCCACATTCTTCTTTAACCACAACTTCCCATTTAATCTAGATCGTTCGCTCCCTTTCCAAAGATCCGACAACTGACGACCATTTTCGCGCTCCCAAATCAATTGACTACAAAATGCCCAAATGAGTGCGAAATGGGCGGTTTTTTCATTACCGCCTCCTATGATGTGTCGTATTCTGATACAATCTCATTTGTTTTAGGAAATACTGTTTACCACCCAAACCCAACGTGAAACCCAACGATGGTTTTCTGTGTTCATAAAATAAAAAACCACTCCCACTTGAGATTTGACTCGCATTTATGACAGTTTTTAAAAGATTTATAATAAAGATCAAAACATTTTTTATATGCTTTATTGATGTTATATGTGTATTCTATCACACCCAACTGTTATACACATTCCCGCTTTTATCAAAGCTTCCCACTGCGTTTGAAGCCTTGAGTTCCTATTTTAAAACTGATTTCAATCATTGTCCAACTGTTTGAAGATTATTTAAAGCAATTCTCTGGATCATCAATTCAGAACAATCTGTAGGAATTACCAAAGTTGCAGAAACCCTTCTCACAACATCAAGATACCTGAAAATCATGTATTTTCCCAAAATTTCACCTACAATTTCACAATTTGAACTACCAATCGAGCCAGTTGAGATTTAAAGATTGAAATTTCCCATTCGTTTTGTACTAAATCTTGGGAAAAGAGGGCAAACCCTCGCAATTTTTTCCAGAAATTTCCATTTGCAGAAAACTTCTTTTTAAAGTCAAATTCTCAGTCAGAGACCCTTGAAAAACAAATTCCACGGCTAAGAAAGGTTTTTAAACCCACATAAAACCTTAAAACTCCTTTTTTACAGTCTTAATCATTCGGAAAACTTGCGTTTTCTGCCTCAAATTATTGCCCTTGTCCTAAAAATTATAATTGAGCACTGAATTTCCCACTGCTATCATACTTGCCCATAAAATTGCTCAATTTCCCTTTGTTGAAGAAAAACCAACTATATCAAACTGTATAATCTTGTTGTAGTTAATTTAAAATGAAAAAAAAATCAAATCACACCCAAGGCTGGAGGATCCAATTCTGTTAATCATGGAGGATCCAAACCTCCCAAGACTGAAGCAACAAAAGCCCCAAAGTCTACTCCTGCTATCACTGCTGAGACCATTGTGACTATTAATACTCTTCAACGTCCAATGTCCAATGAAGAAGTTATCCCTTTGGTTGATGTAGATTACAAAATTGTATACCCTCTACTAGAATTCAATTTGTTAGAAGTTCACAGCTGGTGTCATGAAAAGTTTCTTGAAAAAGAAGAAATGCCTCTCTGGGATACAAATATTCCCAAGTATGTAATCCCCTTAACACACCCTAGTCAGGATTTGATAAGACTATGCCAAAAGTATTATGTCCCAAATCAAAGATTAATGGTGAATAATGACAGGGAAATCCCTTTTTCTATCACTACAGAGTCAATCAATGAAATGTTGCAGTTACAGTTTGACCCTAAGGCAGTTCCATTATCCATTGAAGCATTGAATAATTTATATTTAGGGTTAGATTCCCCTAAAAGATTCATGATTTTTCAAAACTTCATGCCTAGTCATGTAGACATCCCAAAGCTGAATCCTTCATATTCCACTTCTAAGTTTCTAGAGGGTTCTAGGCATGTTATTTCAATGTTATCCTTCATCTTAGGATACTTCATTGATGAGTTTACTGATGATTCCATCCTTGGATTTTTGTCTACCTTGTCTCATGATGAGACCCAAATGATTAAGAAACAGGTGAATATGTAAACTTCTTCTTCGCAAACAGCAGAAGAAAAAGATTTGGACATCAAGGACAGATATAAGCAAATAAAACAGAGAAATAAGGAAATTAAAAGTGAGATCTATTCTCAATTTCTCAAGCAGAAGCCAGGAAATCAGGATAGACTGCTTGCAACATTTGTTTATTCTTAAAATAAAATGATCATGCTCTATCTACAACCTACTACTTCAACTCCAAAAACAGTGGCTGACTACAAAAAGATGGAATTTGAAGTAGATACTAAAAATGTACATGAGTTGGATCAGATAGAATTACATCGACACAATTCTGAGATGCTATATTCCACTGTGGTGACAAAGGCCATGAGTGTAACCAATTTGAAAAATACTATTATCAACCTGCAAGATCAGATGAAACTTGATAAAGGCTCCTTATATGCAAAAGATCTAAGGATCAAGGCCTTAGAAGATTTGATTCTACAAATAGGAGTTGACCCGTCAAATATACAAGTTGTTGAAGTATTAATAAAATAGAAAAATGATGATATTGCTGGTTTGAGGAAACAGTTAAAACTTCCTCAAAGTGAGCACCCACAGAGAAAAGAAATACTTCAAGAACATAAAGAGAAAGAAGATATGATGCAATTGATCATAAAGCTTACTGCCCAAATTAAGGATATGGAAATTCAATTGGATATACTGATGAAAGAAAGGGAAACTATGAAGGAAACTTATGCTTCTACCATTCCCACGGTCATACCTATTACTACGGCTGCTATTCCTTCTACATTGGGAGAAAAGTTAGCACCCAAAGAGCCACTGGAAACTGCAGTGTCAGTACAATCAGCTACTACCTCCCAAACATAATCCTCAACATCACAGGTGCAGCAGACAAATGATGTATGGAAAATGCTTAAAGAAATGGAAGAAATGAAATTGAAAACCAATGAAATTAATAGTTTAAATAAAAATATTCAGATTATGGAGGTATCCAATAAAGCATCATTGATTAATGCCAACAATTATGAACAAAAATCTAAAAGACTTGAAGAGCAAGCCAAAAGCCTTCAGAAGGATTTGAGCTTCACTACACATATTTCTTACATAATAAATCACCTATGGACCAACATTATTGAGGCTATACATCTTCAATGGCCATCAATTCAGCTAATATATGAACAAAGAGATCTCATTCTAGCAGCTAAAAGTGAAATATAGAGGACAACAGAATAATTAACAGATAAACCAGCACAGGCACTAAAGCTAATTACTTTCTTAAACAGTAAGAACAGGACTGAGCTAGAAGAATTGAAGATACAAGATAGAACAAAGACTATACTGCAAATCAGAAAATTATTGACAAAGAAAACTTTCATGAATAACTTGAAAGAAAAATGTGATGCTATGTATTTTTCCACTACCAAGTTTTTAGCGAAGTATACTATGCTAAGACAAGAAGGCATTCCAGAAATCCATGTATTCAATGACAAATTGATGGACCAAAAGGAATATGATAAAAATATAAGTGACCATGCCAAAGAATAGGTGAATAAGAAACTACCACAGGGATCTCCAACTGGGAAAGTTTTTCTCCAATACATTGAATATTTATTCTTCATTCAGAATGAAATCAAACATTTATTTGTAATTAAACCAAATTTTGCTAAGTACACTGAAGCAGATGAGAACTACAGAAAACTCAAGAGTGTAAATATACCAAGTGCTGAATAGTGGCACTAATTTACAGACTTATTATAGCAACCAAGAAGCAAACAGTGAAGGAGAGTGCAGATGAAGCAACCAATTTCAAAAAGAAATAAATAAAACAATACTTGATTGTGATTTTTTACTGCTGAAAAGTTTATTTTTACAGCAGTTAGAGGTCAAAATATCAGGTTAAAGAGTATTAGGGTGAAATACTAGAGTTAAAGTGTATCAGAGAGAAAAAACAGTCAGTTGATTATGACTACAGTAATTTCCCTTTTTACAGTAGTAACATGGTAAATAAATAGCATGAAAGAGTATCAGAGATAAAGTACAAGGTTAAAGAGTATAAGTGGAAAGAGTATCAGTGAATACATCTTATAAAAAGATATTTTGCAATATACCAGCAAGAATTGACAGCCATTCAAACAAGCAGTTTTTGTTAGATAAGATAGTTCTATTTTTTCTAGATAAGAGGACAACTTGCTAAGGTTGTTAAGAAGTTGTCCCTCTTAATGTGTAAAGATATTTTTATTTTCCTAGAGTTATTCCTAGATCTCTCTAGGATATTTGTAATAAACATTTGTATAAATACTTTAGTTTATGAAGTGTTTAGTGTGGAATAAAATTGCTAAGAACATTATAGACATTTTGCTAGTACGTTGGAGGCTCACATGTGTTGATTTCAAAGCAGCAGTCTAGAAAATAGCAAATTGGACTTCATAATTTAGGATTCATGCGATAATTTTAAGAGTAAATTGCATCTATCTTATCATTGTTTCCATTATGAGTTACATACAATTTCATATATGTTGTTCAATCTTATTGATTAATTAGGAGAATTATTTCAGGACTAGTGTAAGAAATCCATGTCTTAACTACTTAATCATTTAAATGTTTTTTGTTGACTTCCAGATTTAGGAATTCTTAATTGCTCCTAGTCCCGTTTGACCCCTGCCTCCTTCCTCTTTTTCCGGATCATAGGATCCTTCATTTCCCTTTATCCCGAAGCAATCCATCTCATCAAAACAATCTATCCAAATCTCTGAGGGTTATCTACCTTGCCCTGAATACATTAGCATCCTATTGGCCTTTCCTTCTAGTTTTGCTTACTAGACTTTGACTCCATAGCCCAATGGAATAGTAGATCCTTCTTTAATTTGTCTTCAATTAATATTATTTTCCACCAAACATTTCAAAACAAAAATAAATTGTTCTATCATAACTAGCCTAAAACATTAAACAAAAACAAATTTAAGTCATAAAGAGAGAGCCCTCTCTGAAATTTAGGAAGGCTAGATCCTAAATATCCAAATTACGTTTGTGGTTACCCCTAGTTTTCTGAAACTGAAAAAATTGAAAAGCCCACAATCTTTAGAAATGACTAGGGTGATAACATACTGGAAACCATATTGGGGACCTAGCCAATCTCCAGTTTTAAAATTAGTCTTAAAGGAAGATTTTTAATCTATCTTTTTACTTTAAGATTATTTTTAAAGGGTTGTGGGTATTCATAAATAGTCATTCTGGCTTCTAGGAAAACCTACTATATCAGGTCTAACCCAGATCCTAGGCCTGCAGTTATAGTAGATAACCCAGAACAGATTGGAAAAAACAAAAAGAAAAAACAAATTGTCAAATTAGAAACTGAAGTACCATTAAGAAAAGCTAATTCTTTACCCAAAGAATTAGTGAGCTTATCTGATATTGATTTTGATTTCAAGTTTGAACAATCATTGTTTAAAGTTAAATCCGAAACTGATTTAAAAGTTAGTGTAATAGATCCTGTTTTTACTTCTTTCTTGAAAGAAAAATAAAATATTATATCAACAAAAATAAAATCAGGTGAATCTAAAACTCAAAATCAAGTAGAAAGAATTAATGTTACACGGATTAAAGACATTGATGAAGCTATTAAATTAGCCCATTTATTATCTCACATTAAGCCTCCAATTTCTCAATTGCACACAACAATAATTCCAATAGCAGATTCAACTCTGTATGTTGTCACTTCATTTTTAGATTCCACTACAAGTTCATCCACAGAAAAATTTACTCCTGAGTGGCCTTTGTAGCCTAGGATATTATTTCCGTCATTCACTCAATCCACTACATCCACTAGTTTTATAAGCACAACATATTTATTTCCAAGTAATTCTATATATATACCAACATATTTTCCAAGCTCATTAAGCACAGCTTTCAGCTCATCAGCTACCATATCCAACACTTCTCCTATCATTACTGTTATACCTCCTAGTTCAACAAAACTTCAAGCCATGGTTGCTAGTTATGCTCCTCTTGTCTTACCCAAAAACCTCCATGATATGCCCCAAGATTATCAGAAAAATATACCACTATTTGATGGCCAATCAAAATATACTACTCAACAACATGTCACAAGAATAATAGATTTTTGTGAAATCTATGAAATAGATGAATCAAATGTTCAGATGAGGTTGTTTGCTCAAATTTTAACAGGAGAGGTTAAGAAATGGCTTAAAAATTTAGTTGCTAGTAGTATAGCTAATTTAGCTACATTCCATAGAGAATTCTTAAATAAATGGGAAAAGAAAAATAACCCCCTGCAAATCTTATCTGAATTTGATGCTATAAAAAGAGCTCCTAATGAGTCCATTCAGGATTGCTGCACCAGGTATAACAATGTTTATAATTCCATTCCTGTTGATCTTAAACCTATGCCCTATTTTGTACTTCTTAAATTTCCTAATGGATTTGATGCAGATATGGCTTACCAACTAAGAGAAAGGAATGCTGAAACATTAGAATATATGCAATTAGATGTTGTTGGTGTAGAAATAAATATTCTGGCTAAAAATGCCAGACTTAGGAATGAAAGGAGAGTTGCAATCAAAGAAGAAACATCAAACTTAGATGGTAAATTTGACTTTTTTGCTAAAACTTTAGAAAGGGTGGTTGAAATATTAGACAATATTGAGAAAAAACCATAATGGGATAACCAACCTCAAATCAGAAATCCCAACTTCAGAAAAAATAATAATCCTGGAAAAGGTAAAGAAGCCTCTCCAGATCAAAACATTAGGCCCCCATTCCAAGAGAACTATGCTAAAATTTCTCAAAATAATGACAAAGATGAGGATGACATCAATATAGTAATGGGGATAGATGAAGAAAACACTATCTTCCTCAGTCAGGAGGATCAAGAACCTTTTGAGCTTCAACAGCTCAAAATAGAATCTAGTGAATCCTTTGATTTCAAACAAGGTTATGACTTAGCCATTAATGAAATTCACAGTCAGTATAACCTTAGAAACAGAAAAAAAATGAAAATTATACAAAAAGTAACTCTCAAAATCAAACTAAAAAGAATGTAGAAGCACCAAAAACAAAGATTTTGCAAATTCTCCCAAGGGAAAACAAGAAAAATTCCAATCCTCCCAGTCCCAAAAAGTCACCAAGCCCGAAAATTGTTGATATCACTGAATAAGTGGCCCAATCCTCCAATAATGTTAAAAAATATAACACTACCAAAGCCCCTAATTCATCAAAATCAGCAATTTCTGATCCAAAGAAGAATCCCGCTGATTCTAAATTAGCAAATCCCAAAACTGTAAACACTGAAGCTTCTGCTGAAAGTTCAAAAATTGAAAAGACTTATACTGCCCCTGAATCTGGCCCTGAAATGAAAACTAAAGACAGCAAAAGTCAAGAAACTCAGACTGAAAATAAAAGAACAACTCAAGATAAAAGTACAGCTACTAAAATGCTTGAAAAACCCACTCAGATAACTGTTACTAAAGATGAACTAATTCAGATTATTAAGTCTCAATCATCATTTAATATTCAATCTGAAATAGCTAAGTTGAAAATACCAATTCCTTTAACAGAATTGGTAAAAAATGACTTATATAAATCATCAATTACTGAAACTTTGAATTTGAATGATGGTGAAGATTCTATTAATTTAAATGATGATCAGCCTGAATTAATTTTTGGCCCTGATGTAAATGGTAAGCATTCAGATGGACCAGTTCCTCCCTTCTATATTAGCCTTACTATTCACGATCAAATTTTACGTAACGCAATGTTAGATTCAGGAGCTTCCCACAATTTAATGCCAAAATCTATTATGGAAACTCTGAATTTAGAAATAACAAGGTCATATAAAGATTTATTCTCATTTTATTCAAGCAAGGTTAAGTGCATTGGATTGATAAAATACTTATGTGTTAATGTGGTTCAATATCCTGGTAAAAGTATGGTTATGGATATTGTAGTGGCTGATATCCCACCAAAATTTTGTATGCTTCTTTCTCGCTCATGGGGAGCAATGTTTAAGGGATCTCTACAATTAGACATGAGCTATGCCACCATAACAGTGTTTGGACAACCTAAGAAACTTTATAGAGAAACTAAAATGAAATACATGGTTAGCAGTGCTGAGAGATCAATCAATTACCCAATTTAATCAACACCAACTGAACTTGATTCTTTCATTTTATGTAACTCTGATAATAATGAAATCCAAATTGAATTAATTGACATAAGGCCTAAATAGAACAATGATAATATTTTTCATGAAGCCCTTTGGCACTTAGGCTTTGATGGCTCAGTGAATGAGTCAAGAGTAGGAGCTGGAGTGTGGATCACAAACATTGAGACTAGTCATTCGGAAGGACATGCCTTTAGACTCAACTTCAAATGCACCAACAACATGGCAGAGTATGAGGCACTTATCTTAAGCCTCCAAATCATCAGAAATTTGGGAGGTAAGAGAATTTTAATTATGGGAGATTCGGAATTAATCATTAAACAAGTAAATGGAGATTTTTCTTTTCATAATCCTAGATTAGCCATCTATAGAGATGCAACAATTGATTTATGTGATGATTTACTAGAATGTAAGTTTGCTACTATTCCTAGAAATCAAAATTTGCAAGCACATTGCCTAGAAACTTTTGCTAGCACATGTAACTTACCTTTTCAACCAACACATAGATATACTGTTGAAGTTAAATATAGACCCATTGTCCCTGATAATGTCAAATAATGGTATATTTTCTCTGAAGATGAACAGATTTACCATTTTTTGAATAGTGAGGATGAATTTTAAAATTGTATGATAGACATAGATGGTAATTTAGATTCAGAATGTAACATAGATTTAGATGTTAATTGTGAAATAAATAACATAGATGCACATAAAATTACCAAACCCATTGTATTTACTCAATCTGATATAGATAACTTAGAGAAGGTAGATATAGAAGAAATAATTGAAGATGAAATTGAGATGTTAGATTTAAAAGATAATTTTTTACCTAAGGGTCTAACTCCTTTGGAGGACTTGTTTGATTCCAATGATGTGCCCAAAAAGCCTAAAATGGAACCAGTCAAGTCTGACATTGAAGAATGTAACATTGGGACAAACACAAAGCCAAAAATGATCAAACTGTCAAAAAATTTACCCCCTCAAGAAAAATAAGAATACATTGAACTTTTAAAGGAATACCAAGATGTTTTTGCATGGAGTTATGAAGATTTAAAATCATATGATACAAACATAATTCAACATAAGATTCCTATAAAAGATAATCAAAAACCATTTAGAAAAAAACTAAGGAGGATCAATCTTGTCCTATTACCTTTGATTGAAAAAGAAGTTAAACACATGTATGATGCCCAAATCATTGCACCAATCAGATATTCTGATTAGGTTTCTAACTTAGTACCTACAAGAAAGAAAACTAGTGAAATCAGATTATGTGTAGATTTCAGGAATCTTAATAAGGTGTCTTTAAAGGACAATTACCCTTTACCCAAAATGGATCATATTTTACAAAGGGTAGTTGGTTCTTCTAGGATATCTTTATTAGATGGTTTTTCAAGATATAACCAAATACTTGTCCAAAAGGAAGACGAACCCAAAACAACTTTTACCACTCCATGGGGCACTTTCATGTATGTGAAAATGCCTTTTGGTTTTATGAATGTTGGAGCTACCTTTCAATGGGCTATGGATATAGCCTTTGCTAAGGAAGTACATGAATTTTTGGTTATTTATTTAGCTGATATTACTATTTTTTCTAAGACAAATAATGATAATTTGGATCATCTGAGACAAGTTTTCATTAAGTGTAGAAAATTTGGTATATGATTAAATCCAAATAAAACACTTTTTAGACTAGAAGAAGGAAAATTACTTGGACACATAATTTCAAAGGAAGTTATTAGGATAGATCCAGCAAGAATAGAAGCCATACTACAAATTCACCCACCTAGGAACATCAAAGAGTTACAGGCATTTTTAGGTAAAATAAACTTTTTGAGAATATTTATTTCTAATCTAGTAGAAATCGTCAAAGAACTGAATAACATGTTAAAAAAGGAGTTTGTTTTAAAATGGAAAGTTGAAGAAAAACAGTCATTTGAATCCATTAAAACATGCTTTAACAAAAACTCCAGTCCTAATCAGTCCGGACTTCAAGAAATATTTTATAATCTTTTCATTTGCCTCAGAACATACCATAGCTGTAGTTCTACTACAGAAAAATGACCAAGGTTTTGAAAAACCTATAGCATTTTTTAGTAAAACCCTTACAGATGCACCTTTGAGATATAACATAATGGAAAAACAAGCTTTAGCTTTGGTTAAAGCCATAAAAGATTTCAGAGTGTGCATTCTTTACTCCCACATTATTGCCTATGTCCCTAATTCTTTAGTCAAAGATATTTTAACACAGGATGTGCCAAATGGAAGAAGAGGAAATTGGATTGCCACTATCCTTGAATATGACATAGATATTAAACTAACCAAGCTTATAAAAGGACAAGGTTTAGCTAGACTGTTGACTGAATCCAATTGTAATGCTTTGGATATAAATTTTATTGCCCAGATTGATGACCAGGAAGAGATGGCAACTCCATTGATCAGTGAAGCCTATCTAGACTCACCATGGTACTCAAATATTATATTTTTACTTACAAATTTACAATCTCCTCCTAGATTAACTAGAACTATAGCTAAATTCATCAAATTGAAAGCAATGAGATATTGTATTCTAGATAAAATGCTTTATTTGAAAGAACAAAGTGGGATTTTACTAAATTGTTTACTAAAATCAAAAGCTGACAAAATTCTTGGAGAGTTTCATGCAGGTGATTGTAGAGGACACTTATACGGGAAAAGTACAACAGATAAGATTCTTAGAGCTGGTTTCTACTGGCATACTTTATTTGATGATGTGAAAAAAATTGTTACTTCATGTCACAAATGTCAGATTTTTGAAGGAAAAAGGAAGTTGTTACCTTTACCCCTCAAACCTATTTCTATTGAGATGCCTTTTCAACAATGGGGTTTAGACTTCATTGGAAAAATTCACTCTCCATCCTCTGGCCAACACAAATGGATTTTGACTACCACATATTATTCCACCAAGTGGATTGAAGCTATTCCAACTAGACAATCCACTGATTCAGTCATTATTTCTTTCATAGAAAAAACATTTTATATAGATTTGGATGCCCACAGAAAATTGTTACTGATAATGCAACTGCATTTAAATCTAAGAAAATTATTGCCTTTTTCCACAAGTATCATATTAGCCTAGGCCACTCTACTGCTTATTACCCTCAGGGTAATGGCCTAGCTGAATCTTCCAATAAAATCCATGTGAGTATCATCGAAAAAATACTTGAAGAAAATAAGAAAACTTGGAATAAGAAGTTATTCTATGCCTTATGGGAAGATAGAATTACTACCAAGAAGTCAATTGGAACATCTCCTTACCAGATTGTATATGGGATGGATGTAGTTTTCCCATCATCTTTAGGTGTCTCAGTTATGAAAGTTATGCAAGAATCACAGGTAGAACTCAATGATATACAGAGAAGGATAAATCAAACTATTCATCTTCATCAAACAATGGAAGAAGTATATGAAAAATATCAAGTCATTCAAGAGAAAATCAAGAAAATATTTGATAAAAGAACTAAAAAAGATGACTTTTCCATAGGATATAAAGTGTTAAAATGGGATTCCAAGAGAGAAGAAAAAGGAAAACATGGAAAGTTTTACTTTATATGGAAAGGTCCTTATGTCATTTATGGGTACAGAGCTAACAATGCATTTTTTATCAGAAATTTGGACGTAACAGATATTCCAGAAGGACCAGTGGATGATAGAATGCTCAAACATTACTATTCTTCTGAGTTAACTAATTCTTAGTCCTAATTTCCTTTTATATCATTGTAAATATCCATTGCAGTTTGTAGATTGGATTGGATGTTTTCTTTCCAAAGTTGAAGCCCAGAGTGAAGTCCCTAAGCTTTGAAGAGCAAAATTTCATAAGTATGATTTTTGCAGAAATCAAAAGACACTTACAGGATCATCATTGTCAAAATGGAAGGCTATTGATCTTATAGTTCTTGACATTTCACCAGGAAATGCCATCCCCATGTGAAGCTGCTGTTAGGGTGCTATAAGTATATGATTCATAATTTGGAATTGACTTATCATAGTCTTGTAAATATGTACATACTTTTCTTTCTGTAAGTTGTTTTCCCATATTTTGTAAAAATTAAAAAAATATAAAAGCAAAAAGAGGGTGAAGTCCTAAAAGAAAAATCAAAGGACTTAGAAAAAATAATATACCCCAAAGAAAAAGAAATAAAACATGAAAGTGTGCAAGTCCAAATGCCACTAATTTTTAATTTGTTACTAATGATTATGACAAAGTATCAATAAATGCCATAATCCATGATGAGTTGAACTACTTAATATTGACTTGTCATGTTTCAATTTTATTGTTGTAGAATAGTGAATAAAGATTAGTCAGAAAGTTTAATCCTGAAGAATTACTAGATAGGTAGAGAATAAAGAGGATCTCATCGGTTTAATCTGAGCCCTCGGATGATATAAGGTAGATTTAGATAGTTTTATTGCTTTCAAAAGAATAAAATGTTCAAGGTTGCTAGCTCAAATGCACCTGCAAAATGGAAGAAAAAATGTTAGATTAAAAGTTGGGTAGGTAGAAAGAAGTGGGAGAATCATGTAAATACTTTTCACCAGGAAAATCACTAATTTCCCCTCCCCTATAGTTATTATGCATTCTAGACTTTCAGTCAAAGAGGCTCAGAGAATTTCTCCGACTTCTGTTGGGACCAGACCCAAGGCTCAATGACTGCTAAGTTAAAAGTGTTGAATTCCTATGTTAATGCCTAATTCTCATCATTTACCTACATTCATCCATTTGCACTTCAAGTTCATAAGTAAAGACCTTTTACTTAATGAAAAATAAAATCCCCTTTGACTAATTTCCTTCATCCATAAAAACATAAAAACCCTCCAAAAATATTATATTCTAGGTCAAAGTGGTCAAATTACAAATGATAAAGCTTTGCTTTTTATATCATCACTTTACTTAGTTATATAAATATACTTTGGTGTTTTTCATTGTGCTAGGTCATATTAACTTTTGATTTATCTATTAAATCCCTAAAATATCCCGTTATAGCCTAAGGTTTATTTGCGAAAAGATTAAAGCTTGTATCATATTTTGCATTAGCTTTCAACTATGTATTAGCCCTGCGCTATGCATATCTTAACTTCAGTTAATTTCGTCAACCTGCCTCAAGTGCATTTTTTACTATATATATATATATAAACTTTGTTTATATATATACCACCACTTAACCCCTTTCGAAAATATGTGTAGACTCATTCTATACATAAAACATTTGATAAAACTTTGGTTATAAATAAATGTATATCTATAAGGTTTTTATATTCGCCAGTGCATAAAGTCACCCTGGGTCCCACCCTACTTTTCGACCGCAACTCTTCAAATGATCCTAACCGTTCGCTCCTCTCCCGATGATTCAATGATGGACGATGCGTTTCGCGCCCACAAACCAAACAATTGCCCAATGCCCAATCGAGTGCGAAATGGGTGGTTTTCCCATTTCCGCCTCCTGCGACGTGTCCAAATTTGATTGTGTCGCATTCATTTTTCCAAAAACCATTTACTGCCCAATGACAGCTTGAAACCCACATGTGGTTTTTTGCATTCACAAACGGAAAGCGCTCCCGCTATCAGATTTGACCTACATTTATTACGTGTTTTAAAGATTTATATCAAATTTTAAAACCTTTGTTATGATGTTTATTAAACGTTATTCATGCATTCCCAACTGTGAAAAGCCACCCGACTGTGAAAAAAATCCTTCTGCTCAAATTTTTGACTTATACACAGAGGAAAAACCCAAATTCAACCGCTGATCCACTGTTTGAAGATCATTTAAAGCCATTCTTTGCATCAGCGGTCCAAACCCATCCGCAGGAACCACCAAAGCTTCAGAAGCCTTCTCAAAGTATCAAAATACCTGCAAATCAGGTATTTTCCCAAATTTAGCCTGCAAAATTCATGATTTAAACCTCCAATTTGAACCAATTAAGCTATAAAGAGTGAATTTGTACATCCTAGTGTCCGAAACCTTGAAAAAACGGGGTAAACCCTCGCAATTTTTTCCCAAAAATTGTTGTCTATGGAAAGCCTCATTTTAAAGCCAAATTCTCAGTCTAAACCCCCTGAAAGATCAATTCCATGGTTCAAAAAGGTTTTAAAACCTACATAATACCTTAAAAACCTCTTTTACAGTCACATTCATTCAGAAAACCTGTGTTTTCTGTCTCAAACCTGTTGCATGTGTCCCAAATTCCTAATTGAGCACTGAAGCCCCACTGTCATCATCTTTTCCTATAAAATTGCTCAATTACCCTATGTTTCAACCAATTAACTATTGAAAATTGTGTAATCTTGATTTAGTTGTCTCAAAATGACAAAGAAGCAAATGACACCTAAAGCTGGAGGCTCCAAGCCTGTCAAACCTGGAGGATCCAAACCTCCCAAGTATGAAGTAGTAAAAGCCCCAAAATCTACTCCTGCAATCACTGCAAAGACCACTATGACTGTTAATCCTCTTCAGCCACCAATGTCTAATGAAGAAGTTATCCCTTTAATTGATTTGGATTACAAAATTGTAGACCCTCTAGTAGAATTCAATCTATTAGAAGTTCACAATTGGTGTCATGAAAAGTTCCTAGATAAAGAAGACATGCCTCTCTGGGATACAAATTTACCCAAATATGTAGTCCCAGTAACACATCCTGGTCAAGACCTAGTAAGAATGTGCCAAAAGTACTATGTTCCAGACCAAAGATCAATTGTGAATGCTGACAGGGAAATTCTTCTTTCTATCACTACAAAATCTATCAATGAAATGTTGCAACTACAGTTTGACCCTAGGGCAATCCCCTTATCCGTTGAAGCATTGACTCAGTTATATTTGGGGTTAGATTTCCCTAAAATATTTATGATTTTTCATAACTTTATGCCAGCTCATGTGGACATTCCAAAGCTGAATCCTCCCTATTCCACTTCCAAGTTTCCAGAGGGTTCTAGGCATGTAATTTCTATGTTATCCTTCATATTGGGCTATTTCACTGATGATTTTACTGATGAGTCCATCCTCGGGTTTTTTTCCACCTTGTCTCCTGGTCAACCTCCTGCTGTGATTTTTGACTTTGCCAAGTTTATAACTGATTCCATACATTATCAATTGACAAAGTTACCCACTGAAGGGGTATTAAGATGTTCTTCCTATTTATTTCACTTGTTCTTATTCTCACAAGCTGATCACTTTCCAATAGCGTTACAAAAAATGAATGTAGAGGGCCAACCTATATCAGTTGTCTTTTGGACATCAATTTTGAGAAAAGAAGGAAGTGAATACAGTTACACAGATTTTACAGATTTGTTCATCAGGCCAGCTATGAATATGCTACATAAATCAGAACATCCTAGGGAAAATGAAGAAATGAAAAGGATATTACAACTGTCAGAGGAATGCAAAATGAGAGATTGGTACTTGTATGAGAAACACACTGAATTGAGAATCTTTGGAACCAATCTGCTCCCATACAAATTAGCTAAGTTGTTGACTATTAGAGTCTTTGCTTTAGAGTATTTGAGACAGGTTTTGAATGCCGATGCCATCAATTTCATGGCTTCAAAAAAGAGGACCCAATTCAAATTAAAAAATTAGATTGGTCCTTTCATAGTGAATAATAGAGATGATGATAAAGAGATAGAAAAAAATATTGTCAGAGCTGAAATTTCAAGTGAGTTTCCCTTGGAATTATGACCCTCAAGGTCTTCTCAGCAGTATAAGGGTCAAGTGTAAACTACCTCCTTTTATACATGATCCAAAACCTGATATTGAAAAGTTTGTTAATCAGACAGAATGGGCAGAAAATACATTGGTAGATGCAACTGCAAATGAAAAACCAATAGGAAAAATGGATACCGCACTTGCTATGGTAACTTATAAACAACTAGAATATTCAAACAAAAGAGGCAGTGATGAGGGAGCCTACACAACAGAAACTACTACAGATACTAAGTTCAAGATCATCTACAACAAAAGGCTCATATTTGGTTCCATAGGGAAAGAGAAAGTTATTGAGGTTGAAGATGTCAATGAACTAGAAGTGAGCAATGATGAAGCCACTGAGATAATTAAAGAGACTTTAACAGAGATAGAAATGGAACAAGCAACAACCAAAGAAAGGAATACCCAAATGATTGAAAAGCAGGTTAATATAGAAGCTTCTTCTTCTCAAACAACAGAAGAAAAATATTTGGACATCAAAGAAAGATATAAGCAGATCAAACAAAGGAATGAAGAAATCAAAGGTGAGATTTATTCTCAATTTCTCAAACAGAAGCCAGGAAATCAGAATAGGTTGCTTACAACATTTGATTACTCCTCAAATAAAATGATAATGTCATATTTACAACCAACTACTTCAACTCCAAAAACAGTGGCTGAATACAAAAATATTGAATTTTAAGTAGATACTAAAAAGGTGCATGAATTGGATCAAATAGAATTTCACAGACATAGCTCTGAGATGCTATATTCTAATGTGGTGACAAAAGCCATGAGTGTGACAAATTTTCAGAATACCATTATCAACATGCAAGATCAAATGAAACTTGACATAGGCTCTTTATATGCCAAATATTTAAGGATAAAAGCCTTAGAAGATTTGATTTTACAAATAGGAGTGGACCCATCAAATTTCCACGTTGTTGAAGTATTGATCAAGAAGAAAAATGATGATATTGTTGCTTTAAGGAAACAATTAAAACTTCCTCAAAGTGAGCACCCACATAGTAAGGAGATACTTCAAGAACAGAAAGAAAAAGAGGATATGATGCAGTTGATCATAAATATAACTTCTCAAATCAAATATATGGAAAGTCAAATGGATATACTTATGAAAGAAAAAGAAACTGTGAAGGAAACTGATACTTCCACCATTCCTACAGTCATACCTATTATTACAGCTGCTTTTCCTTCTACACTGGGAGAAAAGTTAGCACCAAAAGAGCCACTGGAAACTGCAGTGTCAGTGCAATCAACTACTACCTCCAATACAGAATCATCAACATCACAGGTACAACAGACAAATGATGAAGGACAGATAGTCAAATCGATGGAGGAAATGTCTCTGAAAAGTAATGAAATTAACAATTTGAAAAAGATCATTCGGGGGAATATGGAAGTATCTAACAAAGCAGCATTAATTAATGCCAACAATTATGAGCAAAAGGCCAAGAAACTTGAAGAGAAAGTCAAAAGCCTTCAAAAAGATTTAAGTTTCACTGCACAAATTTATTATATAAGAAATTACTTATGGACCAATATAATTGAGGCTATACATATTCAGTGTCCATCAATCCAGATAATATATGAAAAAAGAGATCTCCTTCTAGCAACACAAGTGGAAATACAAAAGACAACAGAAGAATTAGCAGATAAACCAGCACAGGCATTAAAGCTAATTACTTTCTTAAACAATAAAAACAGGACAGAGCTAGAAGAATTGAAAATATAGGATAGGACAGAGACAGTATTGCAAATCAAGAAAGTACTGATAAAGAAAACTCTGATGAACTAATTGAAAGAAAAATGTGATGCCATGAATTTTTCTATTACCAAGTTTCTAGCAAAATACACTATGCTAAGACAATCTAGCATTCTAGATATTCATGTCTTCAATGAAAAATTGATGGACCAGAAGGAATATGACAAAAATATAAGGGATCATGCTAAGGAACATGTCAACAAGCCACTGCCACAGGGCTCTCCAACAGGGAAATTTGTTCTCCAGTATATTGAAGACTTATTTTTTATTCAAAATGAAATCAAACATTTGTTTGTAATTAAACCAAATTTTTCCCAGTATACTGATGCTGATGAGAACTTCAGAAAACTCAAAAGTGTAAAAATTCCAGATGCTGAACAATGTTGTCACCTTACGATTTATTGTAGCAGCAAAGAAGCAGAACAATGAAAGAAAGTGCAGATGAAACAGTCAATATAAGATGGAAACAATAAAACAGTTATTTGATTTCGATGTTTACAACTGAGAAGTCTTTTTTTACAGTAGTTAAAGGTTAAAATATCAGTTAAAAGAGTATCAGGGTGAAAAACATAATCAAAGTGTATCAGAGAGAAGAGCAACAATCAATTGGTTTTGATTGCTGTAATTTCCATTTTTTTACAGCAGTAAAATGATAAATAAGCAACTTGAAAGAACATCAGAGATGAAGTACAGTGTTAAAGAGTATAAGTGGAAAGAGTATCAATTAAGTCATCTTCCAAAAGATATTTTTCAATGTGCCAGCAAGCATGGACAGCTATTCAACAAACAATTTTTGTTAGATAAGATTAGTTCTATATTTTCTAGATAAGAGGACAACTTGCTAAAGTTGTTAAGCAGCTATCCCTCTTAACGTGTAAAGATATTTTATATTTCCTAGAACTATTCCTAGATATCTCTAGGATATTTGTAATAAACATTTGTATAAATACTTCAGTTTGTGAAGTGTTTAGGGTGGAATAAAATTGCTAAGAACTTTATAGACATTTTTCTGGTACGTTGGAGGCTCACATGTGTTGATTTTAAAGCAGAAGTTTTGAAAATAGCCAATTGGACTTCATAATTCAAGATTCATGCGATAATTTGAAGAGTAAATTACTATCTTACTGTCATTATTTCCTTTTTCCGAGTTACATACAATTTCATATATGTTGTTCAATCTTAATGATTAATTAGGAGTATTACTTCAGGACTAGTGTAAAAAATTCCTGTCTTAACTACTTAATCATTTAAATGTTTTCTGCTGATTTCTGGATTTAGGAATTATTAATTGCTCCTAGTCTCGTTTGGCCGCTGCCTCCTTCCTCTTTTTCCATATCAAAGGATCCTTCATTTCCCTTTATCCTGAAGCAAGCCATTTTATCAAAACAATCTATCCAAATCTCTGAGGGTTATCTACCTTGCCCTCAATACATTAGCATCATTTTGGCCTTGCCTTTGTAGTTCTGCTTGCTAGAATTTGACTCCATAGCCCAACAGACTAGTAGATCCCTCTTTAATTTGTCTTTAAGTAATCTTATTTTCCACCAAACATTTCAAAACCAAAACCAATTGTTCTATCATAACTAGCCTAAAACATTAAACAAAAACAAAGTTAAATCATAAAGAGAGAGCCCTCTCTGAAATTTAGGAAGGCTAGATCCTAAATTTCCAAAGTAGGTTTGTGGTTACCCCTAGTTTTCTTAAACTAAAAAATAAAAAGCCCACAATCTTTAGAAATTACTCAGGTGATAACAGTGGGGTCGTTTGCTTCGCATCGGGCATCTAGCCCGCAGGTTGGAGTTCTGCACCAGTTGAGGTTCGAGCATTTTTCGACTTCACTCGCTTTTGTTTTGACGAGATGGTGTCACAATTGAACAAGGTCCAATGTGGATCTAAATCATTTGCGTATGCCAGCATCTTGTGCAACATCATGTACGAGAGGGTGGTGTTGCTGAGGGCAGTAGTGGCGGTGCCTATTGCGGGGCCACGAGAGCCACATATGAGGAGGTTGGCTCCGGTGATGCCGCGAGGCAGTGGTGGCATGGTGGGGCGTTATTGGATGCCACGACAGAGGCTTGGTTCGAGGCCAACCCGTAGATGTTCTTTCCATACCCGTATGCGGGAATGGACTTCCAGGGCAACCCAAACATGGGTCTGCCTTTTGGTTATGTTTGGGGGCCTACAGATATGTTTTATATGTTTTCTACACTTGTTTGGGTATATATGTACTTATGTGTTTTACTAGTGACACTGACATTATTTTGCTTTGTTAGCGAGGTGGGTCGCCCCGTGGCTCGGATGGTGGGCCACAATCCTCTTTGTCCTCGGTTACTCTATAGCTTCTTTAGCTCGGGGAGATCGAGACAGTGATGAGTGTAGTGCCTGTACTCACCACATATCGAACAGGAATGGTTTGTTCGAAGAGGTGGCCTTTTGCTCTGCCGTTGGGAATTGCTTGGCTCTTGGTTCCAATTTCGATTGGAGCTACCTCCATCCTAGGATAGCGGTGGGCGCTGCTGGTTGCTGCCCCCCTGTCCAGGGTTCCCTTTTGGCTTGTTTTTGAATTTTTTCTTTACCACGTTAGGAGAGTATTTCTCCTGGTTATATTGGTGTTGTTGGTTTTGGGACGGCTGCACAAAGTTCACCTGTGCATTGTTTTGCAGAGGTGGGTTGTGTGCTGGGGACTGAGCGTAATGCAGTCCTGGGTTTGCATCTGAATGCTGGAGAGGATTTCTTCCGTCAGTTTTCATTTCTGCGTATTGATTCCCCTAAGTCGAAGGATAAGGTCCTCCCTGGTGATACGCTTGCGCCCTATTAGTCAATTTTTTCTAAGGCATATGATGACTTTGAAAACAGGGTTGAGGCATGTTCTGGGTAGAACTGTATGTGTAACCAGGGTTTTGACTGCTGCTGCCTAGGTAACCCTGGGTCATTGACCCAATTAGCCCGTCTGTAGAGTTGCCCCTTCAAAATCTAAAACCCCTTAAATTTCGCCTTTGGGCTAAAATTCGCCCCTAAAATTTTTCCTAGTAGAGTTCGATGTGCCTGGCACTTCTTGATAATTTTGTAGGCGCGGGGCGTTAGGCAAGATGTTATAAATGTATCATGACTGCGTATAAATCAGCTCAAGCTTCTGGGCTTCGCTGATTGCGTCCTCTTTGGATGTGGGATTCTGTTGCGCCACATCCTTTGAAATCTCCGTCGTCAGTTTTCAAGAAAAAATCTAAGAGAACTCAGTAGTCGAGTTTAGCTTTACATAAGCTTCGACGCCGCCTCCATTCATGGAGATGGTCCGAGATGTGGATGGCGAGGGTTTGTCTAAAATGAGTCAGTAATTCCATTCCGGAATCATGATGAATGGATAACTGAAAATATGTTAGGAACGTTGTAGCAAGGGCGTTAAAGGTTCCATGTGAAGCTGAGGGTTGCTCCACGTACCATTTCGCGGCCACTCCAGTGAGAGTGCATTGAAATAATCTCAATCGAATAGTGTTGTCAATGGTACTATTCGATGACCACCACAGGTGAAAGGTCATGAAATGATTACCTGGGTCTTCCGCTTTCTTGCCTTCGAAATTTGGTATATCTGAAGGGAGCTTCATGGGCATGAGAGGCCATGTAGGATCATATGTGATGGGGTCATTCGTTAGCTTGATTAAATCGGGTAGATTCAACGAAGCTAAGAAAGGTGACTGAGAGGTTGATGCCAATGCAATGTGTGAAGATACAAAGTTCTGGTTATAACGAGGGTTAGTCTGCGACGTACCTCGTTGTGTATTCAGCTGGCTTCCTGAATGGGATGCACTCCTCTGCCCCCTATGGGTTGTGGAAGGAGTGGTATGTGGTGTGGTGTTCGGAGACCGACTAGGGTTCCCAACTACGACTGCCCCAATAAAAGACGAACCAATGACGATGGCAGTGTTCCGTCTTTGACGCTTGAACGACGAAAGACGTGGAACTCGTCCCGGTAATGGGGGAAGGTCCAAAAGACCCCTGGATCGACGAGGTTCCATTGGGACCTGTCAGGTGTCGCCCAGATTTTGGAAAAATTCGAGAGGATAGAGTCTATAATCAAATAAATTTTCTTGTCACATACATAAAACAAAGCGAAAAATAAAATTGATTTCCCTTTAAATTAATTTATGTGATCAAGCAGTCAAAAAAATGGTTTTTGTTCGTTTGCGTATAATACTCAAAATACAAGAAGACCTATCCGTTCTCACACACTCAAAAGTAACTGGGCCTTGAGAATATTTCTTGTGAGTGTTGGCACAACGTCCCGTAAGAGCTGGCGACGCCCCCAGTCAGCCGAAGAGAATCCACCAAGGTAAGGGTAGAAGGTTTGGCGCTTGCCTGCACCGTCACCTATAGGGTCAAGGTTGCCCTAGTTTTTGGCCACTAAGAACCACCATCCCACGTGAGCATTTGAATCTTGGGCTTCTTGGTAGTTAGCTAGCAGTACCGGGTATCCGTCGGGTCAGGTAACCTCAACTGATACCGCACACACTGCGCCTAAGCCTAACCCCCTCTAAAACGAGTCTTTGTCGCGCTCAGGTTTTCTTTGTCATGCGGTTATTGGTGGATTTGAAGCTCCCTAAATACAAAACTTCTATGTTTATATATGAAGTATGATCAAGGTGGCTTATTGGATGCTTACCCCCTTGATCCTAACTTGAGCTATAAATTCTTTTGTGGCCCCTATGTGGAGAATTTAGTGAGTTTAGTTAAGTTAGTTTTAGGTGTCTTTGTTTCGCTTAGTGGGTGAGTGTGTGTGAGCATAAAGTGGACAAGCACATATTTTGAACGTGTGGATATCGTTGATCCTTTACAAAATCCCCTATTTAAACTATGTTGTATTGTTCCTAGCTCAAATAAAAAACATGTGCAGATAATGGGCCGCTTTCAAATTTTCCTAGTTAATCTATGTGAATAACTATATGGAGATGGCAAATTTTGAATATGGAGCGTTCATGTGCTTACCTAGGGTCACCGGAGGGTGTAAAGGTAGCAGAGATTACTTGCTCTTCTATAAAGAAATCAATCCCAGTCCTGCAATTCCTAGTGCAAAAATTGAACTAAACTAAAAACTTCTACACTAGAACAAAGAGAACTAGCTATGCATGCGTGGTCTTGGGCCACTTACTTGGACTATTTATCTAGGTATGAGTATAAAAATTTACAAAACATGCATTTTTCGGAATGAAAATTACTTTGCTCCCCCTACTTAAGCTATGTGTAAATTTTGAAAAAATCAACTTGAAGTAAAACTGACACTAAGCCTACAGAAAGCAGCTAAAAGTGAGTTTTAACAAGCTGCGGGGTACCATAGCTAGTGTTGGCAGATGCATTAGGGGATGCCAAGCACCTTACAAGCAGAAAAAGACAGAATTTAGGGAGAAATTTATCATTCTATAAATTGTGCGCAAAAGGCTGAGACAGATGCGCTTCCTGCGCGCGAGTTAGCACTGAACGCGCGCACTGTACGTCTGTGAGGAAGAAACGCGTGCAAATTCCTGAAAGTAAAAAAAAATAGGAGCTGCTCTTCTTCAATCTATTACTCAAGGTGAATCTAGGGACTGCAAGAGAGATCAGAGGACTATCAGCTCCACTCCACGGCATAGACTGAGGTCTCCTGCAAAAGAATGCACAACCACATAAACTTAATAAAAACACGTTAGTGGAGTTGCCAATCTTGTTGTGGTGTGTTTGGTGCACATATGTATCAAATCACACTAGTTTAATGGGTGTGGTTTACCCCTTTAAACTATTGGTAACAGGCAGAAAGAAGTGGAGTGACTGAGCATATTGTATATAAAAATAAGTATGCAAATGTAATCTAAAAACTAAACTAAACTAAACTAAACATAAATAAACAGAAGCTCTAAACAAGTCAAACGACACAATAATGCAAACGGTGGCTCTAGGCCCCTCTTAATGAGTGTTGGTAGTAAGGAGAAGAATACTTAACCCTCTTTCCAAAGGGCCCCTAGATAATGGTTCTAGGTCCCGATGAAAGGATGTTGTTCATTCCAAGCTTGCCTCGGTGCAATCTCCCTCTCTCTCTCTACTATGTGGACTGAGCTTATTGGATGGCCAACAAGTAAGCCCCCTCTATCTGCAGCTTCGGGTCACACACTGCTGGTATTTCTTGGGCAATTTTGACCAGCATAACAATGTGATCACCAATTCTTCATCTCATGGTGGCTTTATATAGGGGATTTCAAATCCTCCTTCCCTCCCTTGGTACATTGTGGATGGTGACCCAAGGGATAGGTATGATTCCTTTATGTGCTCCAAATATTTCATAGTGTGCCACACAACTTCCAGGTGAGCGACAAAGTGTGGCTACATTTGCAGAAGGAGCGCCTCGATGGACCCCACTGCAAGCTTCGCCTACTCTAATATGGGTTGTACACCATCACCAAGGCTGTAGGGGTCAATGCCTTCGAGCTCAGTATTCCACCATTCCTTGGTCTGCACCCAGTGTCCAATGTGGACCACATTCGGCCCTACTTCCCACCCTCTATTGGACACCTTCGACATTGTAGAACAACTCACACCAACAAAGTTAAACCTAGACTGCATGGAACATGCCACCATAGATCATATCATGGACATTCAAATCAATAACACTCACTAGCAAAAGATCCAACTGTATCGGGTTGTCAAAGCTGGCCAACTCCTGCACCAACGCAAGTGGTTCACTAGGGATCAAGTTCAGCAGAAGTTTCCTCATCTCATGGAGGAACTCAACGCAGTGGGTACCATTGCTTCCTAAGGGGGGAGGAATGATCCAGGTGGATTTTGGTAGCCACTCACCTATTCCACTTGGGGCCCCACCAATGTTTCTTTTAGTCTTTTAGTTTCCTTAATTGTAGCACAATTTAATATTTTTAGCCTTTTTTTGGGTTCTGAACTTTCAGAGCCATTTTGAGGCACTAAATGACGCTTTTTGGGAAAACCGGGAGCAACATGGAAGTCTCCTCGATGTTGCTCACATCAAAAGTTGTAGCCCTTAGATAGATATTTATAACGAGGTATTGTACGTGTCAAACGGAGATCATATGCCAATGTTACATCCCTGGGAAGTTGATATACCAATTTACCCAAACAGGGCCCATAGTTTTGGCGCTTCATCTCTTAGGATTAGGTTTTTTTAAATCCTTAGTTAAAATCAGAGGGGGGGGGTGAATCATTTTAACACCTACATGAGCTTTTTAAACTTTTCATCAAGCTTATTTACAACTTAATTTTATAACCAACTTAATATGTGAATTGTCTTAATATGTAGCAGCAAGTATTAAAGTTAATGTGACATCAAACTTATTATGAGAGCAGCAAACATTAAGCAGATTGAATAGAATATATCAACACATAGGCGACACACACAGAGACAGCTGATATAAGTAGAAACCCATAAAGGGAGAAAACCACATCTTATTATTGTTGTGATGCAAAGGCAAGCTCCAACTCCCTCTCACCACTGATTTTCTGCATGCACCAACCTACAGGAGGCTCCAACCTCAGTCAGCTACAACTGGCATCTATCAAGCTTCAACTTGATAGGGAAGCTCCAACTTCCTCATTCAATCAAAATAAAATATTTGTTGATTTACCTCAGATATCAGCTATGTTCTGTAGCATCTCTTTATGCTCCTCTTTTTCTTATCTTCTCTGCCTCAATTCTTCATATTATGTATTCTCTAACCTCTTTTGCATATCAATGTGATATGCTTTATACCGTTTTCCTCATAACAGTCTGTATTCCACGGGGAATTCAAAGTGAATAGCCCTGACTCTTTGCCTTCTTCCTCCTCACTTTTTTTTCCAACTCATTCAGAAAATCTCAGCAATTTATACAACTTTCAGTTTTACAGTGGAGTTTTATTCCCTACGGAGACTTGCTAGTGCATCACAAACAATATAAACCAATCAAAAAGCGTTTACATTCGGTCATAGTATGGATTACAACTCGACCCATTCAGTTTTGGATCATCATGTATTTGTCTTTTCTATGACTGTCTCTGTCTTTTTCGACTCTGCTTGCTCTCTTGTTCTATGTCGTGGTGTAACTGCCGCATATATGTAACTGTGCAATTCAACTCTCAACGTTATAACAATAATAAAACATTTTAATACATAAAATTCCATTACAGTCCCACTCACCGAACTTGCTCTATTCTCCGATGCGATGTATCACCTCTTGAATACTTCTTATTGCGATTAATCGCAATCGCAACTTTCAATTATATGTTCTGATGCTCTGCTCCTTCTCCGATGCGATGATTCACTGTTCACATATGGAAATATGTATATATTGTTTTATATATATATATATATATATATATATATATATATATATATATATATATATGTCGTTGTGCTTTCCTTTCCTCTTTAGCTTTGGTTTAACAAACTCGGAGCAAAACCTGTATTAGTCTTATCTTTTGAATGGACCCCACATGCCAGATATACTCCGCTCATGTATTTCAATCGCAATCGCAACACTCACAATGCTCCTGTGAGTTGATCCTTAGATTTCCGCCAATTCAATTAGCAAAGGCCCACCATATAGTCAATCGAATCATATCCGCTGTCCATCCCTCGGTAAATCTGACGAATATCATCCAATCACTCAATCGTAATCGGAACTATCAGTTGTTCGTTACTCTTTCACCTCCGATGCGATGAATCGCTCCGATGCGCTTTAAGTCCGAATTCAAACAAATATAAGTCTCACCGTTTATAAGTGAATCGGGTCCGCTACCTCAATCGAAACTTTTGTCAACACGTTCCGCTGCCATACATTTCTCCGATGCGATTCGTGACTCGGGTCCCACCATATACTGCTTCGTTTGTTTTAAGCCCAAACAATAGAACCTTTTGGTTCTTTTGATCTCGCGCACAATAATGTAATACATATGCTTTGTATTTTAGTCTTGGTCCTTTGTATGTAAAGCGCTACCCATATATATATATACACACTTTGCCGCCTTGGCTTTTATGTATCCTTCAGCTTGGGTTAAGATTCTCGGAATTTTATGTAGGGGGTCCCACACTACATATAATATCCTCTGTCAACATTATATTAAGTCTTTGGCTCAGACTTAAGCTCAGCGCTAATATATGTAGTAATATAACCTTTCGGGCTCCAGAGTTATTTTAACTCGCCTTGTTTATAATGATATAATGCACTGTCTAAAGTTTGGGTTACCTCTTCGTCAATCCACAACATATTTGGGGTCCATAGTTAATATATATAAACAATTCAACCATTCAGCATTTTCTCCAATGGTTAATCACTAACCATTAACGCAACAGTTCAGTCGGGCCCACCTCAACTTATATTCTTATATCCAAACTTTATATGCACACCCTTTGAGGTATTTCATATTCACAATACTATGAAGATATATATTGCCTCCTCTATCACACATTATAGCAGACCTTTTGGAATTACCCAGGTGATAATATATATATAGTCGTTCTCGGGCCCACCTTCCTCCATACTATATTAATACTTCAGTTTCCATCAACTTTGATGCATAAATAAGCTCTTTCAAACATTGTACCGTGACTTGAATTAAAGCTTACCTTCAGACCCACAAAGCATTGTTATTTACCTTCCGTATGTTAGTTAACTTTTATAATAGACCCAATACATAGGACTTCGTATAATATTTGGCCCAGCAGCTATGAATGTAGGACCCACAGCCTTGGTTCTCTTCCCCGCACCTTCTCCTTTGATCGGACGGTCAGTCTGCTCTTGCGCACCAACTGAGCTTTGGACGCCCATCCGACGGACGATGCGCAATATCACGCAACTTATATGCTCGTCACATAATTCTCCAAAATTACACGAAAAAGGTTGCATTCGAAAACTGCTTTAGGACAAGTGGCCATCAATGACATATATCGCGTTATTTTTGACAATTTTGCTTACCACTTCAACTATCGCACAAACCCACTAGTTTTTGAGTGCCGGTTTCACTGTTTGCTCAGGGTTCCGCTCTTGACTCTGGGTTCCAGTATTTTATAATTTCGCTTCAATGGTTTATTTTAACCTATATTCTTCGTTTAAATGTACCGATTGTACATTAACCCATATACATAGACCCCCGCTGTTATTTTGCTTTTCAGTTCCGCCCTTACTTGTTCCATCTCTGCTATTCTCTGTCTTTGTCATTCTCTGTCTCCGCTTATGTTATTCTCTATCTTTGTTTCACTGTACTCTCTGCAGCCTCTGTTATTCTCTGTCTCTGTTATACTGTACTCTCTGCAACCTTTCTCTGCTACTCAACCGTTTCATCTCACGGCTCTGCCTCTTTTTCTCTCATTTCCTTTCAACAGTCTTCTTTTTCCATCTTCTTTGCCATCAATGAAAAAAATTCCAACAGTCTCCCCCTTTGGCATTGATGGCAATACACTTCCTCTGCTTGCCTTTTAGGACCCTTTCTTCTGTTGCTTACTCTTCCTCCCCCTTTGACATCAATGGCAAAGGGTTGCCTATTTCCCCGTGTGCTTTTAAACCTCGTCCATATTACTCTGATCCTAAGGACCTGTTTCATGTTCTGCTTAGTTGCTCTGGCTCTTTTGTTTCTTTCTTTGTTGACTGATCTCCCCCTGGAATGATGTCTTCTTTTTTGTCCTCCCCCTGGAATGAAGCTTTCTTTTTCTATCAGAGAGTAGTATCTGAAGACACTACCCCTAGTTTGTTTCTCAGATATTCGAATGGCTCTCTAGCAAGAGGTTTTGTGAATGTATCTGATGTTTGTTCTTTTGTTGGCACATATTCCAACTTCACTACCTTTTGTGCTACTTGTTCTCTTAGGAAATGGTACTTGATTGGGATGTGTTTAGTTTTTAAATGAAGTACAGGATTTTTTGAAATACTTGTAGCACTTGTATTATCACATTTGATAGAGATAGGTTCATCAATTCTTACCTTCATGTCTTGGAGGGTTTGTTTCATCCACATGACTTGTGTGCAACATGCTGTTGCTGCTATGTATTCTGCTTCTGTTGTAGATAGAGAGATAGATGTTTGTTTCTTGCTTATCCATGCCACCAGATTTTTTCCCAAGTGGAATGCACCTCCACTTGTGCTTTTCCTGTCATCCACACAGCTGGCCCAATATGCATTTGTATATGCTGTCAATGTGAAGCTCTTGCCTTTTGGATACCATAGCCCATACTGTACAGTTCCTTGTAGATATCTAAATATTATTTTGACTGCTAGAAGGTGATTTTGTTTTGGTGCTGCCTGATATCTAGCCACAAGTCCTACTGCCAACATAATGTCTTGTATAGATGTTGTTAGGTATAGCAAACTTCCTATCATGGATCTGTAAAGTCTTTGATCTATATCAGCAGATCCATCATCAGCACATAGCTTGCATCCAGTGATCATGGGAGTTGACACTGTTGGGCAGTGGAAAAGGTATGAAATCAATGTGTATTTTCTTATTCTTTTACTATAGACATAATCATTTTTACCTTAGAAAAGTGATTTATTATAAGAATTATGGTAGAATTGGAAAGGTTTATGTTTATTGTAAAAATATGATTAAATATTGCTTTTTGTTGATAAAAAGAGGAATTGGACGAAGTGGACAGTTGTACCAAAGGCGAAGCTGAGATGAATGCAACTGTTGTTCCTCCAGCATTAGACCAAATCCTGCCTAGGACAAGGAAATCCGAACGCATTGCTAAGAAAAGGCAGGGGACATCTCGGCTTCGGTCAAAGTAAACCAGATGATAACTAAACGAAGGGAAGCGAATACCTTAGGATCCTTCGATCCTGAGGGATCGCTGTTCAAATCTCATCTTATTCCTTGTCTTGTCCGTCAAGGTCTGATATATAAGGCAATGCCCTTTAGTGATCAGGGGGTCGTAAATTCTCGTATTCAAAACATTTCCTTTGTAATATTGTGCTTATTGAATCTCAACTTTAAGAGAGCGGTCTCTGTAATACTTTATGTTCGATTAATATCAAAGACGTGTTTCATTCCATCTCAAAAATTTTGAAGTAGCCCAGCAGTGTTTCACTGGTGCTAAGGGCCCGGCTCTGGTGGAATTACCTTGTTGTTTGTATTTATAATCTTTGCTTACTGTTGTGTGAAGTCGTGTTTAAGTTCATTACGATTGCAGAGTTGATTGACTGTTGTTGGATTGAATACAGATTCATTGTGATCATTAACGAATTGCATTGCTATTTTATCATCTGCAAGAAGTGCATTCATTGTTTATTTACCTTGCTATCGTTATAAAGCTTTGTTGTTCTATCGGTTTATGATTCTTTATGATTGATTGTTTCATGGTATTGGCTGTCGACAGGGTTGAAGTATTGAGATTAGTTGCTTGATTGCGTTAAGTTTATAATTGCTGTTTAATTCATGTTATTGTTCCATTTCTGTTTATTGTTCATTTCTGATTCATAGCTTCATATTAGCAGATAGATTGGTTACAGTTGTTGTGTATGCATAGGAATTACGAGTTGTTGTTCCTTTCTAGCCTTTGAAGTTCCTTTCAGTTATTTTCAGCAGCAAGTAGTTTTCATTTTGATTGCTTTAAGAACAAGACCACCAACTATAGAGGACACTGGTTACCGCTTCCAAGTCCCCAGATTGGTTATCTTTCCTTAGTGTGATTTCAGTTGCATCGATTTCTAAGGGAAGGAGTTACTGCTACTGTGTCCCTGATCGATGGTTTTCAGATTGAGGTAGTTAATATTTCAGAGCATTTCCATTTATGTTACTGTAATTAGATTTATTTACAAGAATTTGTTTACTCTTGTATTTAGAATTATGTACTACATCTTCATAGCATTACTCTTAGTTAATTTCAACCTCAGACAGAGTACACTCTTGAAATAAAAAGTCGCTCCCAGATTGATAATTAATGTAGGCTAATTAGGTGTTTAAAAGATACCTTTTTATGTTCTGACATTTTGGCGCCGTTTCCAGGGAGAGTGTATGCCATTTCAAAGGAGTGATGCACAATTGATTTTCTTCTGCTTGCGAAGAATTGGGTATTAAAGACGAAAGGTAAGAACCAGCGCACCGGGCAAGAAACATACTTGCTCACAACCTGTTTCACAGCAGAATTATGTAAGATTCTTTCTTTAGGTAGGAATGAAGGTTTGTTTTCTTAAATGAATATACCAGCTAAGCAAAACAAAATTCCTCCTAAAATTGAAAAACCTAAGGGACCGGTGACCCTTGGGCGGACAACTTTTATTGACGAAATCCATAAAAGAACTTAATCTCAGCCATCAGTAAGATTTAGAAAAGCTATCTCTAGACAGCCTACTAGTTCCCTTCAGGCTACAGAGTCACCATCTGAAGCCTTTGCTGAGATACATAGTCAAACAGTGGGAATTGAGCAAGATTCCCAAGAAATTGAGAATCCTTGCATAATTTCCCTTCAAGAAGGGAACTCTAGTAGTCTCCGTGAAGGAGAAGGGGAAGCAGGAGAAACGGGAGACCCAAAATCCCCTATTGAAATAGCCCAACCAGTAAGCAGTCCAGATGAGGGAAGTGCTGTTAAACTCATTCAAGGTTCTAAATCACCTCAAACAGTAGGTCAACAAGGAATAATTATTATTCCAGACCAGGGAAGTGTTGTCAAAGCCATTCCTGCTCCTCCTAGTCAGCCTAGAAATTCCCTCGAGATCGCAGAAGTATATTGGCATATCTTCGACCAAATGGCCCATAACCAAAATCAGAACCAGCAGACGCCCCAGCAAACCTCTACGCTGCAATATCCTATAGTAGATACTGCAGTCAACGCACCTATGAAGGCCATTCCCCTTCAACATATTCCCACATTTCATGGCCTAACATCGGAAGATCTAGATGCATTTTTATTTGAATTCGATGTGCTATGCAGGGGATATGATTACACCACCAATCCCCAAAAATTAAAATTGTTTCCTTCTACATTAAAAGGAGCAGCCTTACAATGGTTTATGGGATTAGGTGGGGGTGTCATAACTGATTGGGATCAGATGAAAGCTGCATTTTTAAAGAAGTATCAAGATTATTGTAGGTCTCGGGAACTAAAAGACGAAATATTTCAAATGACAGTGAAACCAAATGAAACCTTGGAAGAATATGTGGAACGATTTCAATACAATCTTCATAGATCTCCTTATGCATCTTTACCTTTACCTGATAATGTGTTGAAAACTACATTAATTAGGGGAATGAAGGATCAATGGG
This sequence comes from Pinus albicaulis, assembly GCA_034641835.2. Lineage (NCBI taxonomy): Eukaryota > Viridiplantae > Streptophyta > Pinopsida > Pinales > Pinaceae > Pinus > Pinus albicaulis. The sequence goes on from CM076581.1 coordinate 1,606,634,356, forward strand.
TTGAAACATTGAATATTATGGGAAAAGGTGATATATATCAGGAAATTTATGCTAACATCATTGATTTGTGTATCAGGAGTTCGAGGGGAAACACAAGGCTAAAATCAGCAGAACGTGACATGATTACAAGAGACAATAAGACCTCCAATGAAGGTGTGACTCGTGCAGAGATTGGAAATCTGCTGGAAGATTTTAAGACAGATATACTCGGGACTCTAACAACGCAGTTCGATATTATGCAAGCCAAACAAAAGCAAGCAGAAGCAGAGAAAAATTTGGCAATATTCTGTCCTAGATGCAGGAAGAAACACAACCACAAAGAGTGCCCGCTAGATGTAATCAAAGTTTCTACCATTTGCACGAAAAATCACCCTACAAAAGGATGTCTTTCGCTTCCTGACCTAAAAGCAGTTTATAAGGAGGCAGAAGAAGAATCAGAAGTGGTATGTCTGCTTAATCAGCGCCGACAATGGCAGCCATGACAATCAGGTATGCCAACTGATCCATTCTCTTCTTTTCGGCCTCCTCAATACAATGCTCAGCAATATAATGGAATGTGGCAAAATCAACCGCCTTTCCCCAATTGGTCACAACAGCCATTCCCTCCAACATCTTGGCCAAATCAAACAAATCAAACTAGTTGGCCTAGTTTTCCTTTCTGCCCACCGTTTTGGCAAAACAATACTTATCCAACACAATGGTCCCCCTCTACTTCACAGAGTCAGGACTGGAAGTCAAGCTGGAAAATACCTACAAATCAGCCAGCTGGAACAATTCCTCTCTCTCAACCTACACTGTGAGCTCCCTATACAAACCCCCAGACCAACTTAAGACCACAACTCCCAGCCCAGCCCAACCCAAACCCAAACAATAGGCCAGTTCAATCTGTCCAAATAATGGAACCCCCAGAATTAGAAACTAAATTGAGGGAGTGCAACGACCTTCGATTAAGGTCTGGGCACATAATAGAAACAAAGAGAAACAATAATGTTCATATTGAAGACCCGTTACCTGTAGAACAAACATTACAAAAAGAGAAGGAGGTTCAACAACAAAATCAACAACAAGTAACAACTTCTTCTCCACCATTCCCAGAACGATTAATCATACCACGCCCATTTGAACATCCTGATTTTGATCTTCTGGAAGAATTAAAAAATTTGTGTATAAAAATCCCTCTCCTCCAAGCTATCCAATACATCCCTATATATGCAAAAACCATTAAGGAATTATGCATAAAGAAACCAAAGAGGAGAACAACCACCAATCCAACTGTCCAAATAGTCGGTTCTTTATCTGACTTATTATCAGGGATGGAAACACCCGTAAAATATGAAGACCCAGGAAATCCCATAGTGACAGTGAAAATCCATGGGCAATTGTTTCCAAATGCCTTAGTTGATTGGAAGCAGGAATCAATATCCTAACAACCACCACCTGTCAAAAACCTGGCATTACATCGCTAGAACCAACAACAACCTTATTGGAATTGGTTGACCGATCGGTAATCAAACCAGAGGGTACACTACAAGATGTAATGGTATCTGTAGATTCCTGGAAATACCTTGCTGACTTCTTGGTTATCAATCCAAAGAATCGGCAAGATGGACACCCGTTAATCTTAGGTAGACTTTGGTTGGCAACTGCTGATGCTTATATTAGATGCCGACAAGGCAACATGACAATAACAAGGGGAAACTATGTCAATAATTTAGCTTTATATTCCCCAGCCCAGCCAAGCCTATTAACAATCAAAACAAGAAAGCAACATGTATCATATCTTATGGAAAATATGAGATCACCTCTAACTATAGAAAATGCTCTTGATTTTAAAGATCAAACAAAGGATGATATCATCAATAATTTTATTAATAAACCACAAATCAGATCCCATCCACAATGTCACATGATCAAGGTAGCATTTGATAATAAGGAAGAAGAAGATCCTCTGAAATAAATTCCTGATCAAGTAATACCCACTACTTCTGTGTACAATAGTAAAATTGTAGAAATTGAGCCGAGAAAAACTCTAAACATTAACAAAAATCTGACTGCTGAAAAAGAAGAGAAGTTGGTCCAACTATTGCAGAAATACAAAGCAGCCTTTGCATGGGATTACCCAGACATGAAAGGAATTGATCCTCAATTGTGTACACACCACATCTATATTGAAAAAGATGCGAGACCCATTTTCCAACCCCAAAGAAGACTAAACCCTCATCTCAAATATATTGTGAAAGCTGAATTACAAAAGCTATTAGATGTTAATTTCATCTATCCAATATCTGATAGCAAGTGGGTCTTTCCATTAGTAGTGGTACCAAAGAAGAACGGAAAGTGGAGAATATGTGTAGATTACCGTGAACTTAACAAGGCAACTCAGAAAGACCACTTTCCCCTTCCTTTCATTGACCAGGTACTAGACACATTGGCAGGAAAGAAATTATTTTCCTTCCTCGATGGCTTCAGTGGGTACAATCAAATCTAGATTTCCCCCGAAGACCAAGACAAAACTACTTTTACCTATCCATGGGGGACATTTGCCTACCGAGTCTTACCTTTTGGCCTATGCAATTCCCCTGCTACATTCCAAAGGGCCATTCTTAGCATCTTTGCAGACTTAATAAATGAAGGTCTTGAAGTATATATGGATGACTTCACACCTTATGGGGATGACTTTGAGCCAGCATTAAAAATTTTAGAAAAGGTGTTGCAAATATGTATTGACACTAGACTTTGTTTAAGCCATGAAAAGTGTCATATGATTATGACCGAAGGAGTTATCTTAGGGCATTATATTTCAGCAGCTGGAATTCAGGTGGACCCAGCTAAAATTTAGATAATTTTGTTAATACCTACACCCACCACACAAAAAGAGGTACGTAGCTTTCTTGGATTTTCTGGTTACTATAGAAGATTTATAGAACATTATTCTCGAATAGTTGCACCTTTATATGCACTAACTGGAAATGTTGATTTTATTTGGACAGATAAATGTGACAATGCCTTCAATGATCTGAAAAAACTTGTTTCAACAGCCCCAGTGCTGAGGAGCCCAAATTGGAATTTTCCATTCCAAATTTCATCCGATGCCTCAGACACAGCAATTGGAGCAGTGCTTGGGTAGGAGGAAGACAAGAAACCATATGCAATCTATTATACTAGCAAAAATCTATCCCCTGCTGAATTAAATTATACTATGACTGAGAAGGAATTTTTAGTTGTAGTACATGTTGTAGATAAGTTTAGACATTATATAACTGGGTATCCTGTAGTACTATATACTGATCACTCTGCCATTAAATTTTTAGCAAATAAACCTGTTACAAATGGAAGAGTGACAAGATGGTTGATTTTATTACAGGAATTCGATATTACAATCAAAGATCGACCTGGGAAAGAGAACCCTGTAGCTGATTTTCTGTCAAGAATGCCAAAATCAACAGGCACAGAAGCAGTTGAAGACCACTTCCCAGATGAACATTTGTTCGATGTTACTGTCAGAACCCCATGGTATGCTGATATAGAAAATTATTTGGCAATAGGTAAACTACCTAAACATCTATCCCTTAATGAACGAAAGCAAATAATACAGCGTAGTACCCGATTCTCTTGGGTTGGGGGCTACCTATTTCATACAGGGGAAGATATGCAAATAAGAAGATGCGTTCGGGAGGACGAGGTATTTGATATTTTGAAAGCATGCCATGATGGGCAATGTGGCGAGCATTTTGTAGATCGTAGAACTGCCCATAAGGTTTTACGAACAGGCTATTATTTTCCTACCATCTTTAAAGATGCCAAAAAATTTGTGCAGGCCTGTGATAGCTGCCAAAGGACAGGTCACCCTGGGTAGTCTGATGAAATGCCTTTAAACCCTCAACTAGTAATTGAACTGTTTGAATGCTGGGCCCTTGAATTTGTTGGTCCTATTAGCCCCCCATCAAACCAAAAAACATACATCCTAGTTGCAACCGAGTATGTTACTAAATGGGTTGAAGCAGAGGCTCTTTCAAAAGCTACAGAGGACTCTGTAATACAGTTTCTTTTCCAAATCTTTGTGCGATATGGCCCCAAGGGACATAATCACAGATGGAGGACCACAATTTGCAGGTAATAAATTAGCTGAAACACTACAAAACTACCACATTCAGCACAAGATTACAACCCCGTACCACCCACAGGCCAATGGCCAAGTAGAGAGCACGAACAAAGTGATTGAATCTATATTAACAAAAACCGTTACCTCACACAGATGAGATTGGGCTTACAAATTTCCATAAGCATTGTGGGCATATTGAACAATGTGGAGACCCACTACGAGATATTCACCATATCAATTGGTATTTGGAAAAGAACCCATCTTTCCAATAGAATTTGAAATTAAGACCTTAAGAACAACTCAAAAGGTGGGTCTAGATCTAAATGAAGCCCAGGCCAAAATACTGCAGCAAATTAATGAGTTAGATGAAATTAGGCTCTCTTCTTTTCAGCACACAGCGTTAATTCAACAACAGAGAGAAAAATGGCATGACGCCCTTATCAAAGAAAAGATCTTCCATGAAGGAGACTGGGCACTCCTTTATGATTCTAGGTTTCAAGATTTTCCAGGGAAACTCCAGACACGATGGCTCAGACCCTATGAAATACAAATAGTGCATGATAATGGCACTATTACATTAACTAGCATTGATGGATCTTGTTAGAGTCGGTCTTGACAGTCATTCGTCAGAGATCAAAACTCTGTTCACATTTCATTTTTAGGTGTCTCGCTCGATTCACTCAATTGCATTTCGCTAGGGAACATGCCATAATCTGACGGAAAGGGACCTGGTCACTCATTTACCCCTTATGCCTTGTCCTGCTGGCTCAGTTCTGTTTATTAAAGTTCATTAAGTCAGTCTTGAAATCATTTACAGTCTTGTTTTTGTCGCTTGATAAGCAAAGAGTCAACTTGGTCATTAGGTTTAGGGTTTGAAAATTGTTGTTCTCAAAGTGCTTCATTAATACCTACAGGCCAGAGGAAGGTTTAATAAGTTTCTTATTTCAAGAGTTTCATCATCAGTAATACTCAAGGATGATTCTTCTCCAAAACTTTGTTTTGGAGAAGAAATTTTCAAATTAGTTGTTTGTAATAAGTGTATTTTTAAAAGTCTTCCGTCATGAAGAATTTCAAATGCAGGCCTTGGTCACCTTATTATCTTCAGCAACCCTGCAAAAGACAACAAAGAGATCCAAAAATCCAAAGGAGAAGTCGAATTGAGGATTGGGAGAAACAAACTGCGTTTGAGTGAAGGCCGACTATGTGTGATAATAGAAGCGTGGCGCGTTGGCATAGCGCGCGGCGCATAGAGCCAAAAGTGACAGAGTATACCACAGGCGCGGCGCACCCAAAGGCCGCGGCGCATTGGGTCTCTGCGCGGCGCATACAGCCAGAGGCCCGAAACTGCTCATAATTTCTACAAATTTCCACTAACACGTGCGGATTTTTTAGCAAGGCCGTGTCAATTGCAATACCATTTGAAGATAACACAGTTTCCAGTTTTTTTGTTCTCGTGGATTTTCTCATCTACACATGAAAAAAGACATCAACACCAAAGAAAAATGGAAATATCTTGAACGGTTCAAGAAGAAAAAGGCGTTGCCTGTAGTTCGATAGATGGCTTTCTCTGTCAGCAGCAATGAATGGGATGCCGTGGGTTAACATACACTTATGATGTTTATAGTGAACATATCAAAATAAAATTTCACTTGGATTGACATAGCCTGCATGATGGCCAGTGAAGAAAACTTTGAGGATCATCGCGGCACACTAATGGTTAACTTTTGTGGTTGTAAGCGATGGAGAGTATAGTGTCTGCTCAGCAAGCTATCATCCAACTTCATTCAGCATTGCAAATAACCAATATTACATTGTTAAAGCTCTTGTCAATTGCCTTGTCAAAGCCCATGAAGCACACGAATCAGGTAATTTTGGGATTGATATGCGTGGCTATAATATTGCTAATTGTGCCGTTCAAAGTGATAATTATGGGCATTATTGTGCATATATTTACAAATAATTTGCCACTTAGACAGTCAAGGTCATCAGAACGGAGCTCGAGGAGGTTGAAGGAATTGTGGGATAGTGTTCTTGCGATTCCTGTTCGCCTGGTGGAATGAAAAAGATGTATATATTGAAATCTTGTAGCCTATTATTTTTTATATTCTATCTTATACGTATATTTACTCCGCCTTCATATAAAAAAAATTGGTTTTTATTCCAACGGCAAAAGTAAAATGAACAAGTCAAAGACCGGAGCTTAAAATTAAAACGTAGATATCTACAATAGCAGGGAGATAGGTTGGACTGCCTATGTTTGTCTTCAATTACGAGATCTACGCTAGGTGTTGCCTCCTCGTGGGTTATCAAACAGATTTCAAGTGTAACGCAGCTTTTGAAGATTATTTGGCTTTTGTTCTCTATCTTTAGTTTTCAGTTCTTGAGTTGTTGTAACAGCTCTTCTGTTTTTCGATCCATATTCTGACAAATTGAGTCTATTTATTCTATTGTAAAACAATTGTAAAGGGGGGCAGAGTTCGGGGAGAGTTTCTGGGAGAAGTGTGGAGAAAAAACTTCGCTGTACAGTTTTTGACAGAGGATTAATGAAAGGATACAGCTCTGGTTCATGATATTCCTGTGGTGTGAGTTTAGCAAATGTATTTTCTTTCTGTTTCATATGTATTTCGTTATGTTTCACAGTTCATTAAAAATCATTTCCAGTTGGATGCTTTTAAGTAAGAAAGGTAGAATTCAGTTTACTGCTCTGCCTTGGGAAAGTGTTCATGTTCTATGTTTTCTTCTGTTGAAAAGGATTCATGTTTTTATGCCCTTTTGACCCTCTTAACAATCTTTCCACTTCACATTATTTCAAATTAATTGCTTAACTTACTGCCTATCTTGCCTCACGAAGTAATCTGTGTCTTTGATTTAACTTCTCTGCTCATGCTGTTCCTTGGTCCCATACAGCCCAGAAAACCCAGCCTAAAAATCAAAATCAAATCCTCTTATTTATTTACTAGCCTAAAATCATTATCAGTTTTTCATTTAGGTCATCTTAGGCCCCATTTGACATCTTTTACTGAGTTGACCAGGAGAGAGCCCTCTCCTGTCCTCGTAGGGCTAGCTACGAGGCTGAGCTTGGTTTGATGTTGCCTTGAGTCCTGCCTTCTTCAGCCTGAGGCAGATTCGAGCACTAACATAGTGGCGACCATACTAGGGATAAATTGGTTTGTTGGTTAGTGTTGTTTGATTTATAGCTACAGATGGAGCCTGAAGTCACGCCAGGTAGCCTTCGAACTGCTCTTGCTCTGCGAGTGCATAGTAGATAAATGTTGCTTCAGTCGGTCTCCGGTCTAGCTTGCAATCGTAACACTTAACTTATAACTTGCCCCAGTACTAATCAAGTTCAGATCTGATCGTTGATGGTGGACAACGATCAGACATCAGAAGGCTGAAATCATTCACCTGGCGACTTCATTCACTGAAAAATCTAGAGATCAATGCTTCATGATGACTTCACTACAGGGAGATCAGTACCTTAAGACTTTCAAGATGGACCGGATTGCAAGAAGATACGCTCCCATGAGCCGAGATCACATCCCAAGTTTTCCAAATAAGATGCCCAAGGTAGATTGGCTTCAGAATCTGCCTATGTTTAGAAATGTGGAAGGTAATGACGCTGCTCTTCATCTGGTGAAATTTCACATTCATGTGCATAAATTAAAGATCAATTTTCCTGAAGACTGTTTGATGAAGATGTTTATGGCTACTCTGGAAGATGAAGCCCGGTCTTGGTATGAAAGTTTGCCACCGGCTTCTATTTATTGTCAAAAATATTTTCATACAAAAATCTTTGAAAGGTACATAGAATCTTGTCCGTCTTTAATGTTAGTGCAGAATTGTTGTGAACACATTAGTAGTTTCATTGAAGATCTTGAGAATTGTTATGGAGATAATGATTTGATGGATGGGGAAATCATGGAAGCATTGTATGAAAACCCATTTCAGCAGCACACAGAAAACTTAGAGGATACTTATCAAGATCAGCAAGCTGAAGATTGCCATATGGATGAAAATGATGAAAGAGAGAGTCTCGTTTCAGATCTGCTCATAGAAGAAGGCAGCATGCAGGGAAGTCTAGTTTCAATTTCAGAATGTGATGCAGTCAACTCAGTTATTTCAGATCTAGATTCAGATTGTGATGTCCAAGAATACCTTGTGCTGAATCCCATAAAGGAGAACTCTGATGTTGAGATCATCTGGCATGAAGAAAACAGAGTTACAGATCTAAATGCTCTCATCCCACTGGAACTAGATCTTCATAAAGAGGTAATCCAGTCAGTGCATGAACAACAAGATGAGATCTTCGTTCAAGTAAGTGAAACAGTTCCTTTGGAGGAATTTATGGTAGATGATAGAAATGTCGTGTTTGAGTATCAAGAATCAGCTGAAATTTCTTTTCTTATGATTGATGAATGTAATGAGAATCTGGCTGTCATATCATATAAAGATGACCTACAATATATTCAGACTACAGAAAATTAGACTATTCAGGATTCCCTTTCAGACTCTTCTTCATATGTTTCGTGTTTTGAAATGTCTTTCCAAGAAGAGATCTGCTCGTCTACTTGTTCAGAATTTTTTGAGGACCAGGAACAGACTTTTACTAGAGAAAGATCAGAAGCAGGAGAAAAAGACACCTTGTTCTTTCAGCAAGAAGAAAATCTTCATGTTTTTCAGGATCCACTGGCAAATATGTTGCAGTCAGCAGTGAAGGTGATTATTGCCGTGTTCAGTGATGAAGGAGATCATGGTCAATTATGTTTTTGGATGCCCAGTTACAAGTATCTACTATTGACCAGGAAATCTGATCGGGAGAATCAGTCAAGAAGGCATCTGCTTGATTGGTTACATTGGCATTATGATATAGTTTGATGGTATATTGTCTTGTAAGAAACACAGGTGGTCATGTACTGCCATCAAGTTTAAAGTTTTAAGTTCAGGTCTTAGTCATTTTGAGTTAGTTTGAGTCGAACTTTCAGTCAATAAATTAGTCAAAGGTCTTGAGTTATTTTGTCAAAAGAATGGACTCCATAGCCCAATGGACGAAGGCACTAGTCTCCTCTCCCAAAGATATGTCGTTCTTGGCACCTCCAAGGAGCTACCATCCCCATTGGAGCCAATGTTAGAGTCGGTCTTGATAGTCCTCCGTCAGAGATCAAAACTCTGTTCACATTTCATTTTTAGGTGTCTCGCTCGATTCACTAAATTTCATTTCGCTAGGGAACATGCCATAATCTGACGGAAAGGGACCTGGTCACTCATTTACCCCTTATGCCTTGTCATGTTGGCTCAGTTCTGTTTATTAAAGTTCATTAAGTCAGTCTTGAAATCATTTACAGTCTTGTTTTTGTCGCTTGATAAGCAAAGAGTCAACTTGGTCATTAGGTTTGTGGTCATAAAAAGTTGTCATAAAGTGTCATATTAATACCCACAAGTTGCAGGAAGGTTTAATAAGTTTCTTATTTCAAGAGTTTCATCAAGAATATCAGGATGATTCTTCTCCAAACTCATTTGAGAAGAAATTTTCAAATTAGTTGTTTGTAATAAGTGTATTTTTTAAAAGTCTTCCGTCATGAAAGAATTTCAAATGAGGCCTGGGTCACCTTATTATCTTCAAAGAACCCCGCATCCAACAGCCAGAGATCCAAAAACTGTGCTAGAAGTCTTCAATTGAGATTGGGAGAACAAACGAGTTTTTGAGTGAAGGCCGACTGTAGGTGATAACAGGTCGCCACATTGGCATAGCGCGCACATAGAGCCAAAAGTGACAGTAGTATGCATTTGAAGAAGGCACAGACTCTAAAGGTTTCTCATGATTGGCCTTCGCGCGCGGTGACATAAAACGCAGGCCCGACTTCGCTCATAATTCCTCCAAATTGCCACTAACACGCGCGGATTTGTCAGCAGGGCAGTGTCAATTGCAATACCATTTGAAGACAACACAGTTTCGTTCTCATGGATTTGCTCATATGCACGTGAAAAAGACATCAACACCAAAGAAAAATGGAAATATCCTGAATGGTTCAAGAAGAAAAGGGCGTTGCCTGTAGTTCAATAGATGGCTTTCTCTGTCAGTAGCAATGAAAGGGATGCAGTGGGTTAACATACACTTATGCTGTTTGTAGTGAACATATCAAAATTTCACTTGGATTGACATAGCCTGCATGATGACCAGTGAAAACTTTGAGGATCATCGCCAAGAAAGAATACACCTTTAGGCGGTGTTTGAGAGAGAAAACTTTCACCAAGCTATCATCCAACTTCATTCAAAGATTGCAATAAATCTAATATTATCATAAAGTGCCTTTGGTCATTGTCTTTGCCAAAGCCCATGAAGCACTAACTGTGTAATTTTGGGATTTGGGATTGATATATGTATATAATATTAATTTGTATTGCCTAAAGTGATAATTATGGCATTATTGTGCATATATATACAAAGAATTGCCACTACAAATAAGGTCATCGAATGGTGCTCAGGAGGTTATGCTGAATTGTGGGATAGTGTTCGTTAGGATTTGCTCGCCTTCGGTGGAACAGGAAAAAGATGTATATGTTGAAATCTTGTAGCCTATTATTTTTTATATTCTATCTTATACGTATATTTACTCCGCCTTCATATAAAAAAAATTGGTTTTTATTCCAACGGCAAAAGTAAAATGAACAAGTCAAAGACCGGAGCTTAAAATTAAAACGTAGATATCTACAACAGCAGGAAGATAGGTTGGACTGCCTATTTTTGTCTTCAGTTACGAGATCTACGCTAGGTGTTGCCTCCTCGTGGGTTATCAAACAGATTTCAAGTGTAACGCAGCTTTTGAAGATTATTTGGCTTTTGTTCTCTATCTTTAGTTTTCAGTTCTTGAGCTGTTGTAACAGCTCTTCTGTCTGTCGATCCATATTCTGACAAATTGAGTCTATTTATTCTATTGTAAAACAATTGTAAAGGGGGGCAGAGTTCGGGGAGAGTTTCTGGGAGAAGTGTGGAGAAAAAACTTCGCTGTACAGTTTTTGACAGAGGATTAATGAAAGGATACAGCTCTGGTTCATGAGATTCCTGTGGTGTGAGTTTAGAAAATGTATTTTCTTTCTGTTTCATATGTTTTTCGTTATGTTTCACAGTTCATTAAAAATCATTTCCAGTTGGATGCTTTTAAGTAAGAAAGGTAGAATTCAGTTTACTGCTCTGCCTTGGGAAAGTGTTCACGTTCTATGTTTTCTTTTGTTGAAAATGATTCATGTTTTTATGCTTTTTTGACCCTCTTAACAATCTTTCCACTTCATATTATTTCAAATTAATTTCTTAACTTACTGCTTATCTTGCCTCACGAAGTAATCTGTGTCTTTGATTTAACTTCTCTGCTCATGCTGTTCTTTGGTCCCATACAGCCCAGAAAACCCAGCCTAAAAATCAAAATCAAATCCTCTTATTTATTTACTAGCCTAAAATCATTATCAGTTTTGCATTTAGGTCATCTCAGGCCCCATTTGACATCTTTTACTGAGTTGACCCGGAGAGAGCCCTCTCCTGTCCTCGTAGGGCTAGCTACGAGGCTGAGCTTGGTTTGATGTTGCCTTGAGTCATGCCTTCTTCAGCCTGAGGCAGATTCGAGCGCTAACAGATCCAGACATTCCTTCAAAGTAAATGGTCATCGAGTACGATTGTATCATAAATCGCTTACCCGGGAATCCTTTTACCAACAATTACGGGAAGATTCTACCACGAAAATTCTGGCTGAAGGGGATAACTCCTCCTCGGCACCTATTTACTAAATCTTTTTTTTTTTTTTTGGTACATAAAGATTGTTCATTTATTTGGATTGTTTGTTTTATGGAATTCGTTTTTTTCAAAATCTCTGTTTATTTTGTTTATTTTGAGTCTTGTTTTTTGTTTCATGGAATTTTGTTTTTTTCAAAACTCTATTTATTTCGTTTGTTTTGAGTTTTTGTTGTTCCTTTCTAAAGGAACAACAATTTCACATATTTTTGTTGTTCCTTTCGGAAGGAACAACAGTTTCGTAGATTGTTTTTGCTGTTCTTTTTAAAGGAACATCACCTTCTGAGTGGATTATTTTTTGCTTTAAATTAGAATTTTGAGGATTTCTGATGACTCTTCTAAAGGAAAACATATTATTCATATACAATCATACAAATTAAAGCTTACTGTAATCAACAAATCAAAATAAATCGTCATTCTTAAGAAAATTGTTTGGTAATGATAAGAAAAAGGAAAAAGGGACATAATCAATAACATGATTTTATTGTTTTACTACCACTGAATTAATCTGATCGATTATCCTTCTCATGATTGGTTCTTTCCCATATCGTATAACTTTCTTTGATTTTACTTATGGAGTAGGAATAAGGGTACATTCTTTTCTATTGAGATGTTTAGACTTCTTCCACCATCCCTACTCTTAAGAAGTGCTGAGCCATCGTTTATGAATAACTAGGAAAGTGCTATATGAAAAAGAAAAATATTTATATGTTTCACTAATAATTTTATGATTTTCCAGATGGAGGATAGGGGGTCTCATCAAGAGCCAGCCTACCATGATCATAAGGAAGCAAGTGAAGTGGCATTCCCATCATGGCCACCAAACCAGGGATATGGTCCAATGGACGATTGAAAAAAAAAACTAAGAAGTCCTTGGAACAGGAGGTCTCATCACGAGTTGGCCTGCCCACTTTTCACTTCTTCCCGGTGAATGGCATTGTGATTTATCTGGTCACCAAGCCAGCACAATGGCCTCCGTTATGACATTTAACAAGCACTTCCTCAGTATGAATAAAGGACAATGGTTCCAAGGGTAAGAAAGCAACTCTATCAAGGTTATGGACACCTGTGGGCAACAGAGCTCTGCTGATGGTATTGGAGTCACATTTATACACATCAATAGTCATATTAAACCCTTTTCCTATGTCTTTATTTAAATATCAAATGAAAGTATGAATCCTTCACCTTTGATTTCGAACCTATTATACATGAAAATCATTATAAATCGATCACATTAGTTTGAAGTGGATAATAAACACATATGTACTTATGTTTATCTTAAGTTGTCCCTTCTCCTTATATTTGAATCATTACAAACGATTTTTTACCTATTTATAATTCATCACACGCATTGATTTTAGTAATTGCTATAATTTGATTGAATGTATCATAATTATGCATGTTTTTTCTTATTGTACAACTGTTGTGCCACACTTGCCTCTCTTAATTGACGGTCGAGGACAACCTATCATCCTTCAGGGGGGGCGCGGATGTCTGCATGTAGATCAAATCCTGATATTTATTTACCTGTATGCAAACCAAATCCTTGCATTCTAGGGAATAACAAAAATTTAACGACATTATTCCAATTCACCGTGTTGTGCTGTTCCATTACAATCACTGTGTGTTTGGAAAGAACTAACAGTGTGCAGAGACGATGGGAGGACGACCAACTCGCAGTGAGCCGCAGGTGCTAGTTGTTTCTAATGTTGCACGAGAGATTTTGGAAAGATTGGGGTGGATTACATATTTCATGAGGATGTAACAACCCCATGAAGCAGTGGCCACCGAACTTTTACAGAACTTACAGGAAGGACACTCCATGGTTAGAGGAAGACAGATAGTTGTATCTAATGAAATAATTGCGGAGGTGTCTGGTATACCAGCGCAAGACCCCATATGGACGCAAAAGAAGGTCAGGCTTCAAGAAGCCATGAAATTTTTTCAGGATGATGGACATACATTGGTCGTCAAAGGCAAAGGAGTTCAACCAACATCATTAGGAGAACCATGGAAGGAATTGGCCAAGGTAGTGCAGGCCTATATAACGTGTAACAGAATGAAAGACGTGGTAATACCTCGCCACCTTAAGTTACTGGCTGTATTAAAATAGAAATGCACTGTAAATTTGCCTGCATTTTTAAATTCCTTACTGCATGATATCGCCCGTAGTATAATAAAAGCTCAGCATGCAGACATGGTGGTCAGCCACCATTGCCTAATTCGATTAATAGTAAGTCGTAGCCTTGCCCAGTAATAGACCAGCTGGGAAGAGTTGATATTCTCCATTGATGGAGGGTTAGCCTTACCTGCCTTGAAATGGAAGAGAATGGCTGGCTCAATAGCTGAGCCATCAATTAACAGACAGTCCCTCCGTTCAAAACGAAGTAGGGGAATGATAGAAGGATTTCCGGGCAGCAGTAGCCAGCCCTTGGAATTGCACAGCTCAGAGGATGAACAGCCTCCACAATTGGAGGGAGGAAGTCCTCGTACTGATAAAGAAGAGGAAATTGAGGGAGAAATTCGCTACTCGAATGAAGAAGAAATAAGTCACCACACAAGTGGTGAGAAACAAACCAGTGCAGAAGAAGGGAATACTGAGGAAGAGGAAATTGAAGGAGAAATTCGATATTTGGATGAGGACGAAGGAAGCTATCATACCTGTGAGGAGAACGAAGATAACCATAGCAGTGACAAAGAAGGAACAGAGCCTCCTGAAAATGCTACTGTAAGCCCTTTACAGGAAGACCAATTGGCCCAAATTCTGGCCAATATGAGTGACTATGTGCAGCCTCACAGCCCTTTGGACCTTAACATTGATATTAATCAGTTGCAGGAGCACTCTGCAGTCAACGAAGAAACAGCTGAAGAAATGCTGGATGAAACAGAAAACCCTAGCGAAGCTAGGGTTTCTTCCCCTGCAAATCATGAACAAGAAAAGGAGAATACCGAAGCAATATCCCAACTTGGAAGCTCTCAGGGGATTGCAGAGTCGATTGAGGGTATAATTCCCGAAGAATTTAGCCAAGGGCATATGAATGTTGAAGAAGAACCTCAAGAAGAATCCCAAGAAGAGAACCCAATTGAAGGCACGGCGGACGAGGACCTAAACCCTATTTAGCAGACAGGCCCAGAAAAAGGAACAGTCATTCCATTGAGAAAAAGGAAGAAAGTTACTGAGATTGAAAAGCTTCGAAGGGAACGAATGAAGCTTCAGATACTCGTGGAACAACTCAGGAAAACCATTAGGGTTCTGAGAATGAAACAAATGCCTAAGCAAGCCCCCAAGAGAAGAAGCATAGCTACCAAGCGAACTTCGAAAAAGAGAAGAGTGGCAGCTAAGATGAACCCCCAAGTTGCAGAAACCATGCCTGAGCCTAATTATGGAGATACGGAACAGCAAACAGCCGTTCCAATACAAGTTGTTCCAGAGGGACCCACTTCAAGTGAAAACATGCAATCTAGTAGTCAGAATACTTTTAGTGACCCTACATTAGCAAGACTCCAAGAGGAGTTGGCACAGGCTCGAATGGAAAGGAAAAGGTTGGAAGAAGACATTGTCCTAAGGAAGAGATATTAGGAGTTGTAGCAACAGATGAAGACTATCCATGAAGCAGAAGCTGAAGCTCACGAGAAGTGTCGAAAAGTAGAGGAGAAGGCTAAAAAGGTAATGAATCAATTAAAATTAGCCCACAATCGAATGGACGCTCTCTACTCATTGTACACTGATGTCTTAGCCTGTAGATGCCTTGCCAAAAACTATGCTTTATTTTTATTAGAAAGATACTTACAGCTAAAGATTAAGGTAGTTAGGACAGGAAAATCTATAGAGCTAAAAACTATAGATAACTTTGTATCATGCTGCAAACTTTATGGGGTTAAGGTACAACACCTTTTGTGTGAGTTTTATTTGCATAATCTAATACTTGAAAATGATTATGAGTCAAATCCTAGCCCTTTTGTGGGAGATGTCCAATACCAGGCATTTATTTCCTTTGCTGTAAATCATTTAAAATGGCTTAAAGCCTATAATTCTTTTCAAAGGCAGAAAAATTAATTAGATTTGTGGGTTAGGAGTAAACCTCAGGACCCATTTCAATTTTGGGCTAGGTAGAAAAGTTTGATGACAAAAGAAGGCGTTATCCAAGCATTGGGGCATGTCCATAAATCGATTATCTTGAATGGGACAGATTATATCTTATCTATTAGAAACCAGGCTTACATAACAGCTAAGGTCCGATGGAGAATTTCCAATCAGAATGTGCAAAATAGAGAACCATTTAATTATAAAAACTTTGGGCTAGCTGCAGACCGCTTCGTTTCCTATAGTAATCTCGTTTTAAAAGAAGGACCATTCTGGCTAGGGTGTAGGTTTCGAAGCCCCATTGCATGGTATCCTGCTACAGACTACAAAGCCATTTACAAACTACCCGAAGGACAGACAGAACATGTTTTCGAAGCATTAGCTGCACTGCATGGTTTTAGGCCTTTTGATGAAAAACCTTATCCAACTTATTCGTTGACTACTCTCCATGTGAACTGTAGTTTTCATGAGGACATGAAAAAGATTAAGCAGGGGGGTATGTTAGGCAGTGGAAAAGGGATGAAATCAATGTGTATTTTCTCATTCTTTTACTATAGACACAATCCTTTTTACCTTAGAAAAGTGATTTATTATAAGAATTATGGTAGAATTGGAAAGGTTTATGTTTATTGTAAAAAGATGATTAAATATTGCTTTTTGTTGATAAAAACAGGAATTAGACGAAGTGGACAGCTGTACCAAAGGCGAAGATGAGATGAATGCAACTGTTGTTCCTCCAGCATTAGACCAAATCCTGCCTAGGACAAGGAAATCCGAACGCATTGCTAAGAAAAGGCAGGGGACAGCTCGGCTTCGGTCAAAGTAAACCAGATGATAACTAAACGAAGGGAAGCAAATCCCTCATGATCCTTCGATCCTGAGAGATCGCTGTTCAAATCTCATCTTATTCCTCGTCTTGTCCGTCAGGGTCTGATATATAAGGCAACGCCCTTTAGTGATCAGGGGGTCAGAAATTATCGTATTCAAAACATTTCCTTTGTAATATTGTGCTTATTGACTCTCGGATTTAAGAGAGCAGTCTCTGTAATACTTTATGTTCGATTAATATCAAAGACGTGTTTCATTCCATCTCACAAGTTCTGAAGTAGCCTAGCAGTGTTTCACTGGTGCTAAGGGCCCAGCGCTGGTGGAATTACCCTGCTGTTTGTATTTCTAATCTTTGCTTACTGTTGTGTGAAGTTGTATTTAAGTTCATTATGATTGCAGAGTTGATTGACTGTTGTTGGATTGAATACAGATTCATTGTGATCATTAACGAATTGCATTGCTATTCTATCATCTACAAGAAGTGCATTCACTGTTTATTTACCTTGCTATCGTTATAAAGCTTTGTTGTTCTATATTCAATTCTAGTTGTTGTTCTATTGGTTTATGATTCTTTATGATTGATTGTTTCATGGTATTGGTTGTCGACAGGGTTGAAGTATTGAGATTAGTTGCTTGATTGCGTTAAGTTTATAATTGTTGTTCAATTCATGTTGTTGTTCCATTTCTGTTTATTGTTCATTTCTGATTCATAGCTTCAGATTAGCAGATAGATTGGTTACAGTTGCTGTGTATGCATAGGAATTACGAGTTGTTGTTCCTTTCTAGCCTTTGAAGTTCCTTTCAGTTATTTTCATGAGCAAGTAGTTTTCATTTTGATTGCTTTAAGAACAAGAACACCAACTGTAGAGGACAGTGGTTACCACTTCCAAGTCCCCAGATTGGTTATCTTGCCTTAGTGTGATTTCAGTTGCATCGATTTCTAAGGGAAGGAGTTACTGCTACTGTATCCCTGATCAATGGTTTGCAGATTGAGGTAGTTAAGATTTCAAAGCATTTCCATTTATGTTACTGTAATTAGATTTCTTTACAAGCATCCGTTTACTCTTGTATTTAGAATTATGTACTACATCTTCATAGCATTACTCTTAGTTAATTGCAGCCTTAGACAGAGTACACTCTTGAAATAAAAAGTCGCTCCTGGATTGATAATTAATGTAGGCTAATTAGGTGTTTAAAAGATACCTTTTTATGTTCCGACAGACACAGGTTTGCAGTCTTCCATTTTGAATTTTTTCAACGTCTCTTTTAAGTATTTTTCCTGTGAGATGAATGTACATGTGTTCTTTTGCTGAATTTGAAGTCCTAAGTAGAAGGTGAGCTCTCCAATCATAGACATCTCAAACTATGATTTCATCTCTTTAGTAAATCCTTTTTCTAGCTCATCTTTGTTGCTTCCAAACATAATGTCATCAACATATACCACAACAATCAGGAGTTCTTTTTCATGGGCTTTTATGTATAGATTGTTGTCTACTCCTCCTCTCTTAAAGCCTTGTTTTTGCAAGTACTTATTCAGCCTTGAGTACCAAGCACGAGGAGCTTGTTTTAGTCCATATAGAGCCTTCTTTAGTCTGCACACATAGTCTTCTTTGTCTGTTAATGAGAATCCTTCTAGTTGTTCCATGTAGACGTCTTCTTCTAGATCTCCATTCAGAAATGCAGATTTCACATCCATTTGATATACCTTGAAGTCATAGTAGCATGCAAAGGCCAGAAACATTCTGATAGCTTCCATTATGGCTACAGGGGCAAATGTTTCATCATAATCAAGTCCTTCGATTTGTGAATATCCCTTGCAAACAAGTCTGGCTTTATTCCTGATTACATGTCCTTGCTCATTCATTTTATTCTTGAATACCCATTTTGAGCCTATGACATTTTTCTCATTGGGTCTAGGAACTAATTCCCAGGTATTTTTCTTCTCAATTTGGTCCAATTCTTCATTCATAGCATTCACCCAATACTTGTCCTTGCTGGCTTCTTCAAACTTCTTTGGCTCTATTTGTGATAACATAGCTATGTATACCTCTTATATCTATTCAGTTAGCTGCCTTCTTGTCTGGACTCCTACACTCTTGTCTCCAATGATTTGATCTTCTGGATGGTTCTTTTGAGTGTATCTTGAGGGGGCTTTTGAGCTCAGTTTAGCATCTTCTGTTGTCTTGCTTATTTCATCATCATCTTGGTTCTCTTCTTCATAGTCTTCTGGAGGATTGCTGCAACTTGTATTTCTTGTCTTGTTTGGCAGTTCTTCATCAAATTTTACATCAATTCTTTCCACAATTTTCCGAAGAGTCTTGTTGTAGCACCTGTAACCTTTACTCTTGGAAGCATATCCTAAAAATATCCCTTCATCTGCTCTTGCATCAAACTTCCCCATATTTTCATCATTATTCTTTATGTAACACTTGCTTCCAAAGACTCTAAAGTGCTTGATTGAAGCTGGTTTACCATGCCATAGTTCATAGGGAGTCTTGTCGCTGCTTGGCCTTAAATGAGCTTTGTTAAGGATATGCATAGCTGTGTGTACTGATTCTGCCCAAAAGGTTTGAGGAATGTTACTCTCTTGCATCATGGCTCTAGAAATTTGTTGTACAGACCTGTTTTGTCTCTCTGCCATTCCATTATGTTGAGGTGTCCCTGCAATAGTAAACTGTTGCTTTATCCCATGTTCATTGCATAGGTATGCAAAGTCATAGTGTGTGAATTCCCCTCCTCTGTCTGATCTGATGCACTTTAGCTTGCATCCTGTTTGATTTTCTGCCAATGCCTTGAATATTTTGAATTTCTCAAGTGCTTTTGATTTATATTTGAGAAATGCAACCCATGTCATTCTTGAGAAATCATCTATGATTAGCATGAAGTAGGATTCTCCACTTGGTGTTTTAGTTCTTGAAGGTCCACATAGGTCCATGTGTACAAGCTGAAGTGGCCTACTTGTTGATAGCTCATCTTTGGTCTTAAAGGATGTCTAGGTATGTTTGCCCAATTGGCAAGATTTGCATATGGCATTTGAAGGCCTTTTTATTGCTAGCATATCTCGGACTGCTTTCTTCTTGCTCAGTCTAATGATATGGTCGAAGTTAAGATGTCCCAATCTCCTATGCCATAACCATGACTCCTCCAGTTTGCTAAGGTGGCGTGCTTCATCCTCCTCTTTCACTATGTAGACATTACTTTCTATTCAAACACCTTTGAGCAGAATCTTTCTTGTGGTGCTTGATTTGACTTCACAGTCTTGTGATCTAAAAAGAACTTCACAGCCTTTATCACACATTTGACTGACACTCAACAAATTTTCTTTCAGCCCATCCACAAATAGTACATCTTGGGCCTTTCCTCTGCCATTATCTAGGCTGACTGAGCCTTTTCCTTTTATTTTTCGTGCTTTATCATCGCCAAAAGTAACATTTCCAGATTTATTTTCATCAAAGGTTATAAACTTGCTTCTATCTCCAGTCATATGTTTTGAGCAGCCACTGTCCAAATACCATTGGCTTTTCAGGTCTTGAGTAGTTAGAGCCAGGTCACATTTATTCACCTTATTTTTCCACTGGAAGCATCATTTTGTTTAGTACCTTTTGTGAGATGATGAACCACATTATTTGAGAGGACATTTGGAGGGCATATGTCCAATTTTATTGCATACACAACATTTGATCATAATTTTTGCAGAATTGTGAGTATGAGTAAAATCTCCATTATTCATAAACCTCCTTGAGGTGTTGAACATCAATCTTTGTCCATATTTTCTGCACTCAATGATTTTATGGCCAAATTCCTTACAATAAAAACGGTAACCATAGAAACAATTTGCATACCTGGTGTGAGTTTGTCTTCTCCATTTGTTTGCTTGAGACAGTCTCTTCATTGTTTGCATCCTTTGCTGGTTTGAATTACTCCTCCTTGTATGACAGTATGCAGCAAAATGTCCCAGCTTGTGGCAGGCATAACATGTGGCATTTTTCATAGGAGGGAAGAATCTCCTTTGATGGCTTCCAAATTTGACATACTCAGGGGTATATGAGCCTTTTTCTTTTGGCTGAGTATTTATCTCATTCTTTGTTATTAGAGGTTTCTTCTGGTCTTTTTCTCCTTCATTGCATGTTTCTTCCTTTGTAGGAATCATTTGAGCCGCTTCATCAGCCTTCTTTGCTTTTACAGAAATAATATTTTTGTTTTCTTTTTCCTTGCCTTTACTTCATTCTCCTTCATAGCCTATCCCATTTTTTATCAGAGGAGATCTTTGAGCATCCAGAATTTTATTCAACTTACCAGATCTTGTCATTTGAGAAGAATTTATAGACACTTTCCTTTGAGCATTTTCTAATTTCTTCCTCAGACATACTACTTCTTCTTCCAACTTCTCTTGTTCCTGAGTTTTATCCTTGATTTGCTTAAGTAACATGTCTTTTATCTTCTTGGCTTCTTCAAGCTCTACCTTCAGCTGCATGAGGACTTCTGAATTTTTTTCTTCTCTTACATACTTGAGGATAATGTCTTTTTGTTTTCTGCACTTCAGTTTGAGTCTGTCAATCTCCTCCAGGGCACTTCTCAGCTCCCCCTCAAGATCAACTTCACCTTCTTCTTCATCTTCTTGAAGGAGTCCTTCAAGTTCTTCTATGGCCATCAATAAAAATTCAGAGGTTCCTTCTTCACTTGAGGGTTCATCTGAGTCTTCAGATGCACTGCTGTCTTGTTGAGCATAGAAATATTTTCTACTGAATTTCCTTCCTTTCTGCCAGTTCTTTGATGTAGTTTTATCTTATTCTTAAGCCTGATTCCTTGCTTTCTTATGAGGACACTTAGCAGCATAGTGTCCAACGTTTCCACAGTTAAAGTATTTGAATGGAAGTTTACCTTTATATTTACCTGAGCCTCTATCCAGTTTCTTGACAAATTTGGCCTCTTCTTCATCAGAGCAAGAGCATATATCTTCCTTTTCTTCTTTCTAATTTTTTGTTTTAAAAGCTTCCTCCCTCGCACTTGCCTTCTTCTGTGGGAGTCTCATCTCATACGCTGTTAGATTTCCAAGTAACTGGTTCATGGTCAAGGTTTCCCAATCAGTTGTTTCTTCTATGGCAGAAACCTTGGGGTTAAAGCTGGGTGGAAGAGATCTTAGAATCTTTTGTACAATTACACATTCTGGTATGGTTTCTCCAAGAGCTTTCATATTATTAACAATTTCTGCAACTCTTAAGAAGAAGCTGCCAATATCTTCATCATCATTAATTTTCAAATTTTCAAACTGAGCTTTATATACTTGAAGTTGGCTGTCTTTACCTTTTTGTTTCCCTCATGGATGTTTTCAAGAGTATCCCACATTTCTTTGGCAGTCTTGTTGTGCATTACTTTGATAAATTCAGCCTCACATAGTCCATTTAAGATTGCATTCATGGCCTTTGCATTGGCTAAAAAGTCTTGTTTAGCTTCTTTCTCTGAGTCAGTTGCCTTTGGGGCATATCCAAATTCCACAGCAGCCCAAACTTCTATTGCTAGAGACATTATGTATGCTCTCATTCTGATTTTCCAGAAGGCATAATTAGCACCGGTGAAAAAAGAGGCTTTATTGGTTGAGCTTCCTTCTTGACTAGCCATCCTCGGGACCTAGGATCTCCTTTCAGTGGTTAAACTGGTACTAAAGGAATCGACTCTGATACCAATTGTTTAATCCTTAGTTAAACTGGGGGGGGGGGGGTGTTGAATCAGTTTAACACCTACATGAGCTTTTTAAACTTTTCATCAAGCTTATTTACAACTTAATTTTATAACCAACTTAATATGTGAATTGTCTTAATATGTAGCAACAAGTATTGGGTTAATGTGACATCAAAACTTTTTATGAGAGCAGTAAAACATTAGTATATTGAATAGAATATATCAACACATAAAATGTGCAACACACACAGAGACAGTAGATATAAGTGGAAACCCATAAAGGGAGAAAACCACATCTTATTATTGTTGTGATGCAAAGGCAAGCTCCAACTCCCTCTCACCACTGTTTTTCTGCAGGCACCAACCTACATGAGGCTCCAACCTCAGTCAACTACAACTGACATATATCAAGCTTCAA
Organism: Pinus albicaulis; assembly: GCA_034641835.2. Classification (NCBI taxonomy): domain Eukaryota; kingdom Viridiplantae; phylum Streptophyta; class Pinopsida; order Pinales; family Pinaceae; genus Pinus; species Pinus albicaulis. The sequence continues at coordinate 1,606,657,247 of CM076581.1, forward strand.
CTTGATAGGGAAGCTCCAACTTTCTCAATTTATCAAAAGAAAATATTTGTTGATTTACCTTAGATATCAGCTCTGTTCTGTAGCATCTCTTTCTGCTCCTTTTTCTTATCTTCTCTGCCTCAATTCTTCATAATCTGCATTCTTTAACCTCTTTCTGCGTATCAATGTGATATGATTTATACAGTTTACCTCATAATAGTTCGTATTCCACAAGGAATTCAAAGTGAATAGCCCTGACTCTTTGCCTTTGGCCTCCTCACTTCTTTATCCAGCTCATTCAGAAAATCTCAACAATTTATACAACTTTCAGTTTTACAGTGGAGTTTTATTTCCTACGGAGACTTGCCAGTGCATCACAAACAATATAAACCAATCAAAAAGTGTTTACATTCGGTTACAGTATGGATTACAAATCGACCCATTCAGTTTTGGATCACCGTGTATTTTTCTTTTCTATGACTGTCTCTGTCTTTTTCGGCTCTGCTTGCTCTTCTGTTCACTGCCATGGTGTAAATGCCACATATATGTAACTGTGCAATTCAACTCTCAGCGTTATAAAAATAATAAAACATTTTAATACATAAAATTCCCTTACGGGCCCACTCGCCGAACTTTCTCTATTCTCCGATGCGATGTATCACCTCTTGAATACTTCCGATTGCGATTAATCGCAATCGTAACTTCCAATTATATGTTCGATGATCTGCTCCCTCTCCGATGCGATGATTCACTGTTCACATATGGAAATATGTATGTATTGTTTTACACACACACACACACACACACACACACACACACACACACACACACACACACACATAGATATATGTATGCCGCTGTGCTTTCCCTTCCTCTTCAGCTTTGGTTTAACAAACTCGGAGCAAACCTGTATTAGTCTTATCTTTTGAATGGAGCCTACATGCCAGCTATACTCCGCTCATTTATTTCAATCGCAATCGCAACATTCACAATGCTCCTGTGACTTGGTCCTTAGATTTCCGCCGATGCGATTAGAAAAGGCCCACCATATAGTCAATCGAATCATATTCGCCGTCCATCCCTCAGTACAGCCGATGGCTATCATCCAATTGCTCAATCACAATCAAAACTATCAGTTGTTCGTTACTCTTTCACCTCCGATGCAATGAATCGCTTTGATATGCTTTAAGTTGGAATTCAAACAAATATGAGACTCACTGTTTATAAGTGAATCAGGTCCGTTACTTCAATCGAAACTTTTGTCAATATGTTCCGCTGCCATACTTTTCTCCGATGCGATTCGTGACTCGGGTCCCACCGTATACTGCTTCGTTTGTTTTAAGCCCGAACAATAGAACCTTTTGGTTCTTTTGATCTCGCGCACAATAATGCACTACATATGCTTTGTATTGTAGTCTTGGTCCTTTGTATGTAAACCGCTACCCATATATATATATACTTTGCCGCTTGGGATTTTATGTATCCTTCAGCTTGGGTTAAGATTCTCGAAATTTTATGTAGGGGTCCCACACTACATATAATATCCTCTGTCAACATTATATTAAGTCTTTGGCTCAGACTTAAGCTCAACGCTAATATATGTAGTAATATAACCTTTCGGGCTCCAGAGTTATGTTAACTCGACTTGTTTATAATGATATAATGCACTGTCTAAAGTTTGGGTTACCTCTTCGTTAATCTGCAACATAGCCGGGGTCCACAATTAATATATATAAACAATTCAACCATTCAACATTTTCTCCAATGGTTAATCACTAACCATTAATGCAACAGTTTAGCCGGGTCCACCTCAACTTATATTCTTATATCCAAACTTTATATGCGCACCCTTTGAGGTATTTCATATTCACAATTCTATGAAGATATATATTACCTCCTCTATCATACATTATAGCATCTTTTGAGTTACAATAAGTGATAATATATATATATATATATATATATATATATATATATATATATATATATATATATATATATATATATATATATATAAATATATATATATATATATATATATATATATATATATATATATATATATATATATATATATATATATATATATAGTCGTTCTCGGGCCCACCTTCCTCCATACTGTATTAATACTTCAGTTTCCATCAACTTTGATGCATAAATAAGCTCTTTCAAACATTGTACCGTGACTTGAATTAAAGCTGACCTTCGGGCCCACAAAGCATTGTTATTTACCTTCCGCCTGTTAGTTAACTTTTATAATAGACCCAATACACAGGACTTTGTATAATATTTGGCCCCGCAGCTATGAATGTAGGACCCACAGCCTTGGTTCTCTTCCCCGCACCTTCTCCGTTGATCGGACGGTCAGTCTGCTCTCGCGCACCAACTGAGCTTTGGACCCCCATCTGACGAACGATGCGCAATATCGCACAACTTATATGCTCGTCACATAATTCTCCAAAATTACGCGAAAAAGGTTGTATTCGAAAACCGATTTAAGACACGTGGCCATCAATGACATATATCACGTTCTTTTTGACAATTATGCTTACCACTTCAACTATCGCGCGAACCCACTGGTTTTTTAGCGTCGGTTTCACTATTTTCTCAAGGTTCTGCTCTTGACTCTGGGTTCCAATATTTTATAATTTCGCTTCAATGGTTTATTTTAACCTATATTCTTCGTTTAAATGTACCGATTGTACATTAACCCATATACACAGAACCCCGCTGTTATTTTGCTTTTCGGTTCCGCCCTTACTTGTTCCATCTCTACTATTCTTTGTCTCTGTCATTCTCTGTCTCCGCCTCTGTTATTCTCTGTCTCTGTTTCACTGTACTCTCTGCAGCCTCTGTTATTCTTTGTCTCTGTTACACTGTACTCTCTGCTGCTCGACTGTTTCATCTCACGGATTTGCCTCTTTTTCTCTCTTTGCCTTTCAACAGTCTTCTTTTGTCATCTTCTTTGCCATCAATGACAACATTTCCAACAGGTTTTTGGATGTTTAGGGTTTTCCATTATTTGTACCCTCGAGCCTCATCGAAACACAGTTCATAGGCCTGTAGCTGCCACATCTCTTCTCAGAGATAAGCTACCAACGCCCTAGCTAGTTTATTTCCATTTTGTCTGTAAACAAATTTCAGTTCTTTGATATTAATGAAATGAAATGTTATTTTCACTACATATTTGTATTTATGGTTATATGTGTATTCTAGTGCGTTCCCGCATAAATTAAGATCAACTCTTGTGCTGACTTCCTGCGTCTCAATTTACCTGGGATGTTAACTTAGTGGAGCTACTTGCCAATTTTAAAGGAGGGAAAAAGTTCTCAATTAGTGGAAGCGTAGGTCTGAACTTACCAATTTGACATAAAAAAATCTTGTTTCCTCCTGGTTTTTCTTGTTGGAAATACTAACTTAGTGTTAAACTATCCATATTTAGCCGAAACAAACACAACTTTATTGTCTATGCAAAGGTCCCCACTAACATTTATAATTGCGCACACAAATTGTAAACATGTCTGACAATACACTTACATGTGTCTCAATAGAATTTTAGGATGCAAATCCTTTTGAACTACAGTGATTCCATCTCATTTTGTACCAGGCACAAGTGCCAATGTACCTATCAATGAAGAGGAATAAGTAAATTTGTCCTTCCCCATGCTTGACGATCTTGCAACATAAAACACATCACTCCTTATCAATAACTCGTGCAGCCATCCTCCCTGAGCCTTAACTCCATTTGCATGCTCCATTTGTGTTGTGTCTGCCACTTGTCCTTGCCCACTCATTTTTAATTCCCCCTTCATAATATATGGTCATGGACAGAAGTTTTGATTTCCATGAATTCTTAATGTTCCTTGGAATAGAGTTGAGCCTTTTTCTGCCAATTAAACTGCTAGAGCATTGTTTTTTTTTTTTGTAAGTTTGGTAGTACCTTTCATTTTTCACTTTTTTTCTCTTTTTTTTTTTACTCCATTTTCATCAACATGTCCACATACATCACCCCAATCGGGGAAGGGAATTGAACCTGTGATGAGTGCTATAACAGCCCGCCTCATCACCGTTTAACCAAGACCCCATAGACAACTAGAGCATTGTTTTGTCTCAAAAACATGGTGGAATTAATAAGTAGTAAATAGTTTAAGTGAGTTCCAAATCTTCTTGAGAATTAATCTAACACGTGAAATTTGTGGGGAATTCATTGATTAAACATTATGATCAACTACAAGTCTCCAATGATTGAGATATTTGTAATATGCTTTTCCTAAGCTAGCAATAGACTTTGAAGAAGGGCATGTGCTTTTGCATGATTATTTGTTCGATGTCCCAAACCCCACGATAACTCTATTTCGATAGCTTCATTGGGGCAAAAAATAACCCATATATATAATGTAACTTGTACGCTCAACCTTGCTCTAAAACTCCCTATAATTTTGAAAAATCACGCTATATAATAAAATATTTCAAGGAAAAAAAAATCAAGGAAATAAAAAAAATAGTTTATTGAATAATTAAAAAAGAGAGAGAGAGAGATTAAAATAAATCAATAAACTATACATTAAAAAAAACACATTTAAAAAAAAAAATCAATAAAATTAAAAAACTTAAATATATATATATATGAGAAAAAAAATTAAAAGAAAACATTAAAAACAAAAAATTTAAAATATAAAAAACGAAAATAACAAACAAAAACTATTAAAAAATAAAAAAGAATAACTAAAACTAATTAAAATTGATTAAAAAAATTAATAATTATAATTTAAAAAAATATACAAATATACAAATTCGATCTCTTGGGCCACTAGCGGGCTCAAGCTGATTCTCATAATCGACTTTGAGCCCGTTGGTGGCCCGAGGGGCTGCTTGCCGTGGGCGAGCGGAGCTACAGCAACTCACCCGCCCAACTCCTCGGGCCACCAATGACTCAAATATGATTTGATTCTCAGAATCTGATTTGAGCCATTGGTGGTCGCCTGTCATGGGCAAGCGGAGCTGCAGCAAATCCGCCCGCCCACGACAGATGCCCACCAACGGATCAAATCCAATTCTGAGAATCAGATTTGATTCTCAAAATCATATTTGAGCCATTGGTGGCCCAAGTGGTCGCCTGTCGTGGGCGGACAGAGTTGTTGTAACTTTGCTCGCCCACGGTAGGCGACCCTTGGGTCACAAACTGATTGGAATCTGGATTAGGGGGGGGGGGTTGAATCAGTTTAACACCTACATGAGCTTTTTAAACTTTTCATCAAGCTTATTTACAACTTAATTTTATAACCAACTTAATATGTGAATTGTCTTAATATGTAGCAGCAAGTATTAAGTTAATGTGACATCAAACTTATTATGAGAGCAGAAAACATTAAGTATATTGAATAGAATATATCAACACATAGACAACACACAGAGAGACAACAGATATAAGTGGAAACCCATAAAGGGAGAATACCACATCTTATTATTTTTGTGATGCAAAGGCAAGCTCCAACTCCCTCTCACCACTGATTTTCTGCAGGCACCAACCTACAGAAGGCTCCAACCTCAGTAAGCTACAACTAACATCTATCAAGCTTCAACTTGATAGGGAAGCTCCAACTTCCTCATTCAATCAAAAGAAAATATTTGCTGATTTACCTCAGATATTAGCTTTGTTCTGTAGCATCTCTTTCTGCTCCTATTTTTCTTATCTTCTCTGCCTCAATTCTTCATATTCTATATTCTCTAACCTCTTTTGCATATCAATGTGATATGCTTTATATCGTTTTCCTCATAACAGTTCGTATTCCACGGGGAATTCAAAGTGAATAGCCCTGACTCTTTGCCTTCTCCCTCCTCACTTCTTTTTCCAGCTCATTCAGAAAATCTCAGCAATTTATACAACTTTCAGTTTTACAGTGGAGTTTTATTCCCTACGGAGACTTTCCAATGCATCACAAACAATATAAACCAATCAAAAAACGTTTACATTTGGTTACAGTATGGATTACAACTCGACCCATTCAGTTTTGGATCATCGTGTATTTTTCTTTTTTTATGACTGTCTCTGTCTTTTTCGGCTCTGCTTGCTCTCCTGTTCTCTGTCATGGTGTAACTGCCGCATATATGTAACTGTGCAATTCAACTCTCAACATTATAACAATAATAAAACATTTTAATACATAAAATTCCCTTACGGTCCCACTCGCCGAACTTTCTCTATTCTCCGATGCGATGTATCACCTCTTGAATACTTCCGATTGCGATTAATCGCAGTCGCAACTTTCAATTATATGTTCTGATGCTCTGCTCCTTCTCCGATGTGATGATTCACTGTTCACATATGGAAATATGTATATATCGTTTTCTATATATATATATATATATATATATATATATATATATATATATATATATATATATATATATATATATATATGCCGTTTTGCTTTCATTTCCTCTTTATCTTTGGTTTAACAAACTCGGAGCAAACCTGTATTAGTCTTATCTTTTGAATGGACCCCACATGCCAGCTATACTCCGCTCATTTATTTCAATCAAAATCGCAACACTCACAATGCTCCTATGAGTTGGTCCTTAGATTTCCGCCAATGCGATTAGCAAAGGCCCACCATATAGTCAATCGAATCATATCCGTTGTCCATCCCTCGTTAAATCCGACGAATATCATCCAATCACTCAATTGCAATCGGAACTATCAGTTGTTCGTTACTCTTTCACCTTCGATGCGATGAATCGCTCCGATGCGCTTTAAGTTCGAATTCAAACAAATATAAGTCTCACTGTTTATAAGTGAATCGGGTCCGCTACCTCAATCGGAACTTTTGTCAACACGTTCCGCTGCCATACTTTTCTCCAATGCGATTCGTGACTCGGGTCCCACCATATACTATTTCGTTTGTTTTAAGCCCGAACAATAGAACCTTTTGGTTATTTTGATCTCGTGCACAATAATGTAATACATATGCTTTGTATTGTAGTCTTGGTCCTTTGTATGTAAAGCGCTACACACACACACACATATATATATATATATATACTTTGCCGCCTGGGCTTTTATGTATCCTTCAGCTTGGGTTAAGATTCTCGGAATTTTATGTAGGGGGTCCCACACTACATATAATATCCTCCGTCAACATTATATTAAGTCTTCGGCTCAGACTTAAGCTCAACGCTAATATATGTAGTAATATAACCTTTCGGGCTCCAGAGTTATTTTAACTCGCCTTGTTTATAATGATATAATGCACTGTCTAAAGTTTGGGTTACCTCTTCGTCAATCCACAACATATTCGGGGTCCACAGTTAATATATATAAACAATTCAACCATTCAGCATTTTCTCCAATGGTTAATCACTAACCATTAACGCTACAGTTCAGTCGCGCCCACCTCAACTTATATTCTTATATCCAAACTTTATATGCGCACCCTTTGAGGTATTTCATATTCACAATACTATGAAGATATATATTGCCTCCTCTATCACACATTATAGCAGACCTTTTGGAGTTACCCAGGTGATATATATATATATATATAGTCGTTCTCGGGCCCACCTTCCTCCATACTGTATTAATACTTCAGTTTCCATCAACTTTGATGCATAAATAAGCTCTTTCAAACATTATACCGTGACTTGAATTAAAGCTGACCTTCGGGCCCACAAAGCATTGTTATTTACCTTCCGCCTGTTAGTTAACTTTTATAATAGACCCAATACACAGGACTTTGTATAATATTTGGCCCCGCAGCTATGAATGTAGGACCCACAGCCTTGGTTCTCTTCCCCGCACCTTCTCCGTTGATCGGACGGTCAGTCTGCTCTCGCGCACCAACTGAGCTTTGGACCCCCATCTGACGAACGACGCGCAATATCGCACAACTTATATGCTCGTCACATAATTCTCCAAAATTACGCGAAAAAGGTTGTATTCGAAAACCGATTTAAGACACGTGGCCATCAATGACATATATCACGTTCTTTTTGACAATTATGCTTACCACTTCAACTATCGCGCGAACCCACTGGTTTTTTAGCGTCGGTTTCACTATTTTCTCAAGGTTCTGCTCTTGACTCTGGGTTCCAATATTTTATAATTTCGCTTCAATGGTTTATTTTAACCTATATTCTTCGTTTAAATGTACCGATTGTACATTAACCCATATACACAGAACCCCGCTGTTATTTTGCTTTTCGGTTCCGCCCTTACTTGTTCCATCTCTACTATTCTTTGTCTCTGTCATTCTCTGTCTCCGCCTCTGTTATTCTCTGTCTCTGTTTCACTGTACTCTCTGCAGCCTCTGTTATTCTTTGTCTCTGTTACACTGTACTCTCTGCTGCTCGACTGTTTCATCTCACGGATTTGCCTCTTTTTCTCTCTTTGCCTTTCAACAGTCTTCTTTTGTCATCTTCTTTGCCATCAATGACAACATTTCCAACAGGTTTTTGGATGTTTAGGGTTTTCCATTATTTGTACCCTCGAGCCTCATCGAAACACAGTTCATAGGCCTGTAGCTGCCACATCTCTTCTCAGAGATAAGCTACCAACGCCCTAGCTAGTTTATTTCCATTTTGTCTGTAAACAAATTTCAGTTCTTTGATATTAATGAAATGAAATGTTATTTTCACTACATATTTGTATTTATGGTTATATGTGTATTCTAGTGCGTTCCCGCATAAATTAAGATCAACTCTTGTGCTGACTTCCTGCGTCTCAATTTACCTGGGATGTTAACTTAGTGGAGCTACTTGCCAATTTTAAAGGAGGGAAAAAGTTCTCAATTAGTGGAAGCGTAGGTCTGAACTTACCAATTTGACATAAAAAAATCTTGTTTCCTCCTGGTTTTTCTTGTTGGAAATACTAACTTAGTGTTAAACTATCCATATTTAGCCGAAACAAACACAACTTTATTGTCTATGCAAAGGTCCCCACTAACATTTATAATTGCGCACACAAATTGTAAACATGTCTGACAATACACTTACATGTGTCTCAATAGAATTTTAGGATGCAAATCCTTTTGAACTACAGTGATTCCATCTCATTTTGTACCAGGCACAAGTGCCAATGTACCTATCAATGAAGAGGAATAAGTAAATTTGTCCTTCCCCATGCTTGACGATCTTGCAACATAAAACACATCACTCCTTATCAATAACTCGTGCAGCCATCCTCCCTGAGCCTTAACTCCATTTGCATGCTCCATTTGTGTTGTGTCTGCCACTTGTCCTTGCCCACTCATTTTTAATTCCCCCTTCATAATATATGGTCATGGACAGAAGTTTTGATTTCCATGAATTCTTAATGTTCCTTGGAATAGAGTTGAGCCTTTTTCTGCCAATTAAACTGCTAGAGCATTGTTTTTTTTTTTTGTAAGTTTGGTAGTACCTTTCATTTTTCACTTTTTTTCTCTTTTTTTTTTTACTCCATTTTCATCAACATGTCCACATACATCACCCCAATCGGGGAAGGGAATTGAACCTGTGATGAGTGCTATAACAGCCCGCCTCATCACCGTTTAACCAAGACCCCATAGACAACTGCTAGAGCATTGTTTTGTCTCAAAACATGGTGGAATTAATAAGTAGTAAATAGTTTAAGTGAGTTCCAAATCTTCTTGAGAATTAATCTTAACACACAAAATTTGTGGGGAATCTCATTGATTAAACATTATGATCAACTACAAGTCTCCAATGATTGAGATATTTGTAATATGCTTTTCCTAAGCTAGCAATAGACTTTGAAGAAGGGCATGTGCTTTTGCATGATTATTTGTTCGATGTCCCAAACCCCACGATAACTCTATTTCGATAGCTTCATTGGGGCAAAAAATAACCCATATATATAATGTAACTTGTACGCTCAACCTTGCTCTAAAACTCCCTATAATTTTGAAAAATCACGCTATGTAATAAAATATTTCAAGGAAAAAAAAATCAAGGAAATAAAAAAATAGTTTATTGAATAATTAAAAAAGAGAGAGAGAGAGATTAAAATAAATCAATAAACTATACATTAAAAAAAACACATTTAAAAAAAAAAATCAATAAAATTAAAAAACTTAAATATATATATATATGAGAAAAAAAATTAAAAGAAAACATTAAAAACAAAAAATTTAAAATATAAAAAACGAAAATAACAAACAAAAACTATTAAAAAATAAAAAAGAATAACTAAAACTAATTAAAATTGATTAAAAAAATTAATAATTATAATTTAAAAAAATATACAAATATACAAATTCGATCTCTTGGGCCACTAGCGGGCTCAAGCTGATTCTCATAATCGACTTTGAGCCCGTTGGTGGCCCGAGGGGCTGCTTGCCGTGGGCGAGCGGAGCTACAGCAACTCACCCGCCCAACTCCTCGGGCCACCAATGACTCAAATATGATTTGATTCTCAGAATTTGATTTGAGCCATTGGTGGTCGCCTGTCATGGGCAAGCGGAGCTGCAGCAAATCCGCCCGCCCACGACAGATGCCCACCAACGGATCAAATCCAATTCTGAGAATCAGATTTGATTCTCAAAATCATATTTGAGCCATTGGTGGCCCAAGTGGTCGCCTGTCGTGGGCGGACATAGTTGTTGTAACTTTGCTCGCCCACGGTAGGCGACCCTTGGGTCACAAACTGATTGGAATCTGGATTAGGGGCAAAAATTTGCCAAAAATTCAAAGTGCTCAGAATCACACCAAACCAAAACGTTCGGATCGGGTTTGTTGCGAGGAATCCAGTGCAATTCGTTTCACTCAAAATAGGGTCTGTATGAGGAAGTTAGAGCTCTCTAATCACCGTGTCAAACAGGGGAATTTTAAAAAAAAATGGTCAAACAGGGTCAAAGGTAAAAAAATTGAGTTTTCCTCCATTCCGCCCAATTACAGGATGATACTTGTCAATTTCTAAGTGGCTCAAATTTCTGGGCACTTGGCATAAAAAATTTATTATTTTAATTTCAGCCAATGGGAAGAGGACACATGGCAAGCCCGGAGGTCGCCATATGCCCCCCTCCAAGACCGAATGTGGTTATAGTCCAAAGTTCGAATTTATATGGTGGGTCGGATTTTCATATGCCAAGGTCGAATTTTAAGTTCTAAGGTTGAATGTTGAATTTATGCCAAAGTCCGAAATTAAATTAAATTTCAGAGGTTGGTTAATTATTCCAAAGTTCGAATTGAATTTTAATTCAAAGGTTGGCTTATTATATGTTTTTGGAGCAAAATTATACAACGACAGAAGGTGAAGGTCAGGCCTCTACCCCACAACCTCTCCCAAGCATGCACACCACACTACCAATAGCCCACAACCTTGCATCTTAATATATATGAGCCACAAGTTATATTTAATTTCATGTGGTTTGAACCAGCGGGGTATGGAGGGGATCAACCCCCTCCCCACAAGACCACAACTATGCTCACGAGCAACTCTACAACTAATGGCACGAGATTATATTTAAATCTTGGATTAATTAACACTAATCATGGTGTTTAGTGCTAATCAATATTGCTAATGCACAATTTGTTTAAATGTGCTTAATGCACTAAGTACTAGTTAACCACCACTAAAAAACATTTAAATGCTAATTAAACCAGTGCTAATCATGGATCAAGTTTGGAAAAAAAAATGGCGGGTCCGCTATTTTCGATGCGACTACCAATTTTGGCGGACTTAACTCGAGATTTTCCAGATTTGGTGGAGTTTTCCTAGGGAAAACTGAAGAAGCCATAACTTTGGCATATTTCGACCCAATTAGGCTGAAGAAGAGTCATTCCTTGATTATTTGGATGCTCTAAGCATGATGGTGCAGGTTGCAGAGGCGTTGGAGCACTTCTAAAAGTGTTTTTTCGACTTTGAAGATTAAAGAAGCCTAGGGCCACTAAGAGAGGATGTCATGCTTAAATCAGTTGAAGACCATTTTCAGAGCATGAAGAGTCTATTTTGAGGTTTTTGGGTCTTCTGAATCCAATGGAGTAGGTTGCACAGCCATTGGAGCATTGTAGGTGCATGTAATCATCCAATTAACCATTAATCCATAGAGGGCCTAACCAGTTAAAACAGGTCCATGGAGATGTAGCCTCGGAGGGGTGAACTCTGTTATCAACTATTGTGTAATGTGTGTTATTTCTCTACATTTTATTTGTTGTACATGAGTTTTTAAAAGTTAATTAACTCATAAATTGCTCATCAAGACACATAAACCCCTTCACAATTAGCTAACTTGAGACGATCCTAAACACATTTATATTTAACTAATGAGGAAGCTAGCACAAAAAAACTAGTTTCCCATATTCATATCACCAACGGCTCAAATCCGATTATGAGAATCCGATTATGAGAATTGGATCAGATTCTCAGAATCAGATTTGAGCCATTGGCAGTCGCCTGTTGTGAGCGGGCGGAGCTGCAATAGCTCCGCCTGCCGCTGTAGCTCTTCCCGCCCATGGGAGGCGGCCACCAACGACTCAAATCTGATTCTGAGAATTAGATCCAATTTTCAGTATCAAATTTGAGCTGTTGGTGGCTCGAGGGGCTGCCTGTCATGGGTGGGAAGAGCTGTTGTAGCTCCACCTGCCCACGGTAGGCGACCACCAATGTTGGACATTGGGTTCAACACTCCCCGTGTGTTTCGGACATGGACTAGTCGCCTCTTGTGGATCCTACATTTGGCGATTGTAGCGGAGACTAATGCCTGTGGGTTTTGGTCTAATGGCAATCGTGATTCCAACAAGTGGTATCAAAGCCACAGGTCTCGAGTTCGAAACTCACCGAGCTTGCGTTGGGGGGAGATTGTTGGACATTGGGTTCAATGCTCCCCGTGTGTTTTGGGACATGGAATAATTTCCTCTCGTGGATCCTAATTCTGGCGATTGTAGCATAGACTAATGCCTGCGGGTTTTGGTCTAACGACAATCGTGATTCCAACACACCAATGGCTCAGATTTAATTCTGAGAATCAAATTTGAGCCCTTGGTGGCTCGAAGGGTCGCCTGTCATGGGTGTGCAGAGCTGCAACGGCTCCGCCTGCCCACGACAAGTGGCCCCTCGAAACACCAACAGGCTCAAAGCCAATTCTCATAATCAACTTTGGGCCTAAGCCAATTCTAAGATTCAGCTTTGAGCCTGTTAGTGGTCTGAGGGGTCGTCTGCCATGGGCAGGCGGAGCTAGTGCAACTCTGCCCGCCCATGACAGTCAGCCCCTCGGGTCACCAACAACTCAAGGGATACAATAGTTCATATATATATATATATATATATATATATATATATATATATATATATATATATTTTGTTTATGTTTTTAAATTGTTTTATTTAATTTTTTAATGTATCTTTTTTCTTGTTTATTTATTTATTTATTTTTTTCAATGTATTTTTTATTATTGATTTTTTTATTACCTTTTTATTTTTAATGATTTTTTTTTTATAACTTAATTGTCTTTTTTTTTTTTTATGTTTATGATTTTTATAAATTGTATGTCTTTTTTTTCTTTTTCTTTTTTTAATACTTAAAATGTTATCTAAATAATTTTTGTTGAATTTTTATTTTTGAAATGTCATTTTTTGTTATTATATAAAATTTGTTATTTTTATAAAATAAATTATTTAAAATTTCCATAATTTTTATTTATTTAACGTGTTTTTTTAAGCGAAAATGTCTTAAAAAACATATATATTTTTAATTATATCTATATGCAAAATGTATATATTTTGTCGAATTTTTAAAAGTATTATTTTTTGGTGACAATTATTTTATCTGTGTTGAAATATTAACTAACGATATATAAATATAAAATAAATCCTAACCTCAAAATATTAATTTAATTTAATTTATTTATTTATTTTTTATTTATTATTTATTATATACATATATATATATAAGCATGAAAAATACATCTGGTGTATATAGTGTATGAGGGCACATAACAATCCTCATAAAAACATTCTAAGAACATATTTAACAGTAAATAAAACTGTTAGTCTTTTACATATCTTGGTATATCATGTATCAAAAAATCAGAATAGTGTTCTTCACATGTTCATGTCTTCCACAAAAAGCTTAGGTCCAAACCTGAAACCGGTTTCCTCCATAATGCATATACAAAAAAAAAAAAAAAATGACAATGAGTGACGCTTTTTCTTGCCTATTCTGCTAGATTTGTTAAAAGATTTAATTGAAATTAACCTTCCCAACGGCTCCAGTTCCGTTTGAGTTAAAAAACTCATATTCCATTTCACCAATTCTGCCAATTAAACCTCTCTTGGATAATCGATCAGCTTCCTGGTTCTTCTCCCTGTACACATGACTGAAAATGATGTGGTTAAATGAACTCTTTAAAGTATATATCTGCTCCAGCCAGTGGTTTAGATATGCCGAATTCAGATTCGTTCCTTTGTTCAAATGGTCGATGATCACTTTCGAGTCCCCATAAATCCACAGCTCTTCCAAATATAGATTTGAAGCAAACCAAAGCAATCCCCATAATGCAATAATTTTTGCCCTAGTGTTGGTGCCTCTTCCCCCATTCCAGAATATTTTGTAATGGCAATCCGGTGCCACCATTAGCCATGCTCTGCAGCCACAGTTCTGGTTTTGAGAGGCCCTATCAAAGAAACCTACTGGTTAATGGATTTCAAAAGGCCGAAGTCTCATATTTACATTAGGAGGGGGCTTTTGTTTCTTCTTCAGTAAATTCATCAATTCCACTGAGCTGTAGATCTTCATACAAATTTCCTGTGAAGTGCATTTTTTACCTTCAAATATCCTTCTATTCCTACAAATCCAAATATGCCAATGAAACAGAAAAGGGATAGTTCTCCATATTTTACCTCTCCCGAAACACCATCTAACACAATATTTTGTTGAAGTGTAACATGGAAGAGGCAATTTTAAAATGGCACACAAATGACTTAATGTCTCTTTGGAAAAAATACACTTATAGAAAAGATGTGAATTATCTTCCTCATTTTCCCCACATAAAATGCAAATGTCAGGCCCCTGCCATCCTTTTTTTTGTAGGTTTCCCCATTTCTCCATATCAGCCATAGTAGAATTGTCATTTTGATCTGCACCTTTACTTTCCACATGTGTTTGAACTAACACTCTTGTTCATCACCCCAACATCTTTTGAGGATTACTCTATATGCTTCGTTTGTGTTGATATGTTCACTCATTGTCGTCCTGCCCAAGTCAGACTGTCCCCTTTTACATTCTTTTTTAGCCCCATTCCTTTCACTGTTTGAATGTAATTTTCCCAATCCACTTTCCAAAACTCATTTAGGCCAACCTCCTTGTATGATTTCCATATTGGAATGTCAAAATCCCAATCTTTAACGATTTGGCTCATATAGAAAATGCCACTCTGATTTATATGTGCAATGAGTTCTCTACTAAGGTTAATCGGATTTCCCTATTCCATAAACTGTTCACTTCCAATCAAGATTTTGTTTCCTTCTCCAAAGTTCCATTCAATGTGCTCCTCCATAACAGACCTAACCTTGCAAAAACCCTTCCAAATTTCAGACCTTCGATGGGCTACGTCCCATCCTGTCATCAAAATATCCTCAGCCCCTTTCTGTCCCAAATATTTATATTTGATAATCTCCTACCACAATCGTGTCTTAGTTAGGTCTCTCCATAAAGATTTTAGAATCAGAGCCTTGTCGAAAGATTCAATCTCCAGAATTCCCCATCCTCCTCTTTCTTTTGGTAAGGTGATATTATCCAGTCGGGCCAGATGAAAAGACTTATGATCCTTCCCTCCATGCCATATGAATCTAGCAATGTGCTTCTTAATCTCTGCCACCGTTTGTCTTGGTAAGATGTAAAGATGGGCCCAGTATACCAAATACTGTTGTAAAACCGCTTGTATCAAGATAAGGCGGCCCCCCTTTGACAGCCATCTAGTCGACCAGACTTGTATCTTCCTCAGAATTTTCTCTGGTAGCCAATTCCAATCCTCAGCCTTATAAAAAGTGGACTTCAGTCTAAAACCCAAGTAAGACAATCCATCACGAAGAGGAACAACCTTGAAATTTAACAGCCTCCCTAGGTCCTGAAAGTTTCCTTCCTCACCTTCCCCATGATATAAACAAGATTTTTCATAACTGACCAACATCCCCGATGCTCTACAGAAACCACTTAAAATGTTTCTAAACTCCCCCCAGCTATTCCGGATCATTTCCCCAAAAACCAGGATATCATCCACGAACAGACTATGTGACACAGTCTTACGTCTACAGATGTCGATCCCCTTGAAAATGCCTAGCCTCGTTTCTTTTTTTATCTTCAGGCATTGTAAGTATAAAAAGCAAAGGGGATAAAGCATAACCCTGTCTCAACCCCCTCCTTGGACTGAAGAACTCAGAGGCAGATCCATTTATGAGCACCGCCATTGAAGTCCGAGTGACGCAGCCCATGATCCACTCCACCATCCCCCTGTCTAGGCCAATTTTATATAGTATCAGCCTAATGAAATTCCAATCAACCCTGTCATATGCCTTGTTTAAATCAATTTTTATAACTCCAGCATCCAATTTTTTTGTTTGAATTGTGTGAATCATTTCTTGTGTGACGGCCACAGCGTCATGAATATTTCTATCCATAAGAAACCCCGATTGCTCCACTGTTATATGCTTTGAAAAAGCGCCCTTAATATGCTCCACAATAATTTTAGAGTTAATCTTATACAAAGTGTTACAAAGGGAAATTGGTCTATAGTCATCAAATGAAATTTTTCCTTTCTTTTTTGGAATCAAGTCTAAAAAAATGGAATTTATGGCCCCGTGGATCCTTCCCGACACCTTTATTTCATCCGCCATGTCTGTGAGCTCCTTTGAGAAAATATCAAAAAAATGAAGAAAAAAGTCTGGGGTCCAGCCATCCGGTCCTGGGCTCTTATCCAGCGCAAATGATTTCAGCACCATTTTCACCTCATCTGAGCTAACCTTCTTCTTCAAATTTAATACTTCCTCCTGTGAAAACATGATCGGGAACTCATTTATGTAGTCCATCTGTCCCACTGTATCAATCAACTCCTGTTTTTTGTAAAGCTTGCCAAAATAGTCCATCGCCGCCCCCTTAATCCCCTCCGTGGAATTAAAAATTTTCCCCTCTACCTCTATATTCTAGATAGCATTTGCGCTCCTCTCCCATTTGCAACCTTATGAAAAAAAATTGTATTTCTGTCCCCGCTTTGAAGCCACGTAACTCTGCTTTTTAGTCTCCACCCCTTTTCTTCAATTAGAAGAAATTTCCTATATTCTTCTTCCAATGCCTTTAACTTCACCCAGTAATCCGGGATAGGTCTCCCTTCCTCCACATCCTTCAAGATCTGAGTCCTTTCCATCCTTATGTTTCTGATCCTATCCTTCATTTTAGCTTTATGTCCTAAATCCCATCTTTTAACTTCTTTCTTCAAGTTCCTCAACAAATTTGCTAAGTAGACCATCGATGCCATACTATTCGGTCTCTTGTTTTTCTTTAGATTTTTTTTAACCAACTCATTGAAAGAGGAATCCTCGAGCCACGTTCGGTTGAATTTAAATGGGATGCCACCCTTTCGCGTCTCAAAATCCCATTTCAGAGCGATCGATCTATGATTCGAAATAGTGAGGTCCTTCGCCATTGCCTTGATATTCTGCATTCTAAGACGAAGACCATTGCAAATGACAAACCTGTCAATCTTCTTCCCTATAAATTCCAACCCTGTCCGCCCATTTAACCATGTTAAACATGAATCCTTAAACTGTATGTCGCATAGACCTGCATTATTAAAGATTCCTTTTATATCATTTGCTAAAGGATCCCGCCTGCTTTTCACCCCCCATATATCTTTATCACATAAGGTGCAATTAAAATCACCAGCAATCAAAAGGTTGCTTAAGGAAAGCAGACCACAATCTTCCAACCTATGCCAGAACTCAATTCTGTTCAGATAAGGAGCATAAATGTTTATGAGATGTATTCTTTCCGAAAACCCACGACATAAACATGTTAAGAGGATGCCACCAAAAAATCTAAAAGCTTTCATGGATGCCCACCTTGGATCCCACATGGCCACTAAGCCTCTAGAGCGGCCTGCAACACTTTTAACAGTTAATTTCCAATCTGGAAGCATTTTACGGAAATAAAGTATAGCACATACATCAGGTTGCATAGTCTCCTGAATAAAAATAAAAGTAGGCTTGCATAATGAAAAAAAAAAATCGACACAGATAGGAATTTACCCCCTATCCCCCAACCCCCTCATATTTAAAGAGACTAACTTCATCAGGGAAACACTGGCTTGGGGGTCAATGCTCCAAGGACCCGACCGATGGCTATAGAAACCGACACCTCACGAAAATTTCCTTCTGGTGAGAAATTCGAGACATCAGAGATAAGGTTAAGTTTCTTTTTCCATTTTGGGTGCCCCCGATCCCGTCTAATGGTGACATTGGATCTAGACTAGGGACTAATGACAACAAGCGAAGTCGACCCCTTACCCGTGTCAATCGACAGAGGTTCCAGTAAAGAGTCCTGACCCGATAGAAGGAGCTCAAGGTCACTCCCGATTGAATTCCTTGGGGATGACAGAGCTTGGTCACCCACCGTCGGAGACCCTGGCTCATTAGCCGATTGAAAAGACTCGAAACAGGAATCAGAAGGCCAAACAAGAGGGATATGGTTCGGGACCGATAAAAAGGTCTCCGGCTCAGTGACCAAAGGATGTGAGACACCTCCCGACAGAATTGGCCCTGACCCGGGCTGGTAAAAACGCTGCCCCCGGGGAAAATAAGGAGATAGTCCATCATAGTAGTCCCCCCCACCCCCGACCAACGGAGAAGGTGAACCCGACATTCGACATTCAACATTTTTTCAGAGATAGAATCATGCTTTTTAGAGACAATTCTATCAGGGATAAGCACAGTTGACTTACCCGTAGAAACCGCTGACACACCGTCCCGCAAAATTTTCATATCAGGTTGTTTCGAACCGATCCAGCGCTTCTGCACTAGCTTTTCATCCCGCCTCCCTACGACAGCCTCCCGACATTTGACACAATTTTGAATCAAATGGCCCGATGCATGACATAAGAAACCCCTGAACGACATCTTCCAGTAGTCAATAGTTTGTCTGTAAACCACCCCATTCCAAGATAAATCGATCATAGCCGGTAGCACCCGCAAACAACGCTTCAACCAGAATCCAAGCGGCCCTTTTATCAAAAACCCCAAAAAACTTCGGGTCCACGTATCTACATTTACCTATGCTATCCCCAATAGCGTTTAACACTTTCAGACTCCAGAAATGTAGAGGCAGGTCATCCAGCTTTACCCACATCAAATGGTTGGTCGGTGCATTGTGGCGAGGATGAAAGCCGATATCCCATTTGTGTAGAGCCAAAAAACTTTTTCCAGTCACCCAAGTCCTCCCTATTACCTCAACAACGTCCTCATCTTTCAATAAATGGAAACAATACCACCCCCATTCCAGTCTGCTAATCTTTGGTCTATATCCCAGTATTTTCTCCCATTGCGACATCAACCAATCCATTAAGTTTCCTTTCCCAAAGTTCTGAAACTTCCACCTTCCCAAAACAACTATGTTCGATAGCCCCTTAATGCGATCCCACATCACATCACATCCAAAGCTTAACAAACGCACTTCCTCACCCGGTCTGATGGGCTTCTTACTTCCCCTCTGAGAAGGTTATTCAGAGGTGTTTTCAACCGACTCCGTTATTATATTTTTCTCCTTTGACAGAGCTCCCGGAGCAGGCTGGTCTAATGCATAATCGGAATGGCTTACCGACGAAAGAGACTCTCCGGGTTTTCGAGTGATCCATTGGATTTCCTCCACCCTAATATCACGTAAGAAAGACACATCTACCACCTCCGCATCACACTTGGCTACAAATGCCTCCAATTCATCCATACTTCCCAGCCGTCACGTCGAATATCCCACGTCGGCAGGCTCCACCTTCGATATCCGACTTAATATAACTGTCAGTACTACACTTCTAACAAGATAAACAGGAGCGTTCTACCGATCACCACATAAACGTAAACCACTAACCTCACCACAAAGGTACCGCTGGCTCAACAACCTCGGTCAGAGGTAGTTAGCGTTCCCCTTATGCACACCCTCCCACTAGCCTCCAGTTCGAACAGCCTGCCCAGAGCTCACTTCCATCATCCGTCGACACCTGGCACCATCACAAATATCTAGTTAAAGCTATCAACCTCAGCATAAACTCCTCTGACATCTAGGTAAGGGAACCTTAAATGATAGACGGCTACTGAACGCCACACACTGCACGGAACATGAATTCCATAGAAACATAATATGATCGCATGCCTCGAGCCTCACCGCTAAGGTACTGAAAGCATAACTACCTTAGTCAGGAAAAATTAATATTTCCACTACAATCACCTTCTCACTTCAGCTTTCGTACCATCCTTCAGGTGTGCCAGCTCTAACGAGGTCGTCAAAAAACAACCCCTTGCTCCTACAGAGAAATCGGTCAGAAAACCAGGTCGGAAAAACCAGAGCAATCACCTAGGCCCCACAATTACTGAATAATCTTCGACCCTCACTCCAATAGAAGGCAAAGTAGTATAGCCACCACCCCATCCATCTACAATATTCAGAAACGCCCTCTTGTTCAGAGATTGTAAATGCTATCTCTGGCGTTATCATTCCTCCAGTTTACAAAAACCAGATTATACCCACACAATCCAGTTTCACCCACCTATAAGCTGCTGAAGAAACTCTCTCAATTGCGAACACTTATGTAGGATGCCAACCATCTACAATATTCACGAACGCCCACATGTTCAGGAATTGTAAATGCTATCTCTGGCTAAAACTTTCCTCCAATTTACAAGAAACCAGATTATGCCCACACAAACCAGTTTCCCCCACCTCTAAACTGTTGAAAATGGAAGGAAGATAATACGCTAGGAAGCCAAAGTAGTGATTAGATAGCCAAGATGGATAGTAACCACACTGAGGGACGCCAAACCTAGATGTGCAAGATGAAAGAAAAGAGAGCAGAAAAATGTAAGACTTCAGAAAACTCACACCACAGCGTTAGGTTTTTACCGCTGCCATGGCTAGGGTTTATCTGTAAACCCTTGCTATTCCCTTGCTATGCCCTTGCTGTTCTGTTGCCGTGCCCTTGTTGTGCCCCTGTTGTTCCCTTGTTGTTCCCAAACAACCAGAGCAATCACCTAAGCCCCGCAATTACTGAATTCTTCTTTTTTAAAAAAGGGGGAGGGTGCAACACTAGGACTTCCCGGGTGGTCACCCATCCCAGTACTACTCTTGCCCAAGCACACTTAACTGTGGATTTATGATGGAATTCAGTGCATTAACCCTTGTATGATCGCACCCGCTTTTGCCCAACATATGCATGCTAATTTCTAATTTTTCACCACCAACTATATATTGCAAAAGGAAACAAAAAACACACACACACACACAAATATATATATATATATATATATATATATATATATATATATATATATATATATGCAAAAGGAAACAAAAAACAAAAATTTGGAAATCTTTAAAAACCAAATATCTTAGGCCGAAAAACATGGAGAGGAATATGACCACTTGAAAAATGGTTAAATAATCAACATTTAATAAAAAAATTATGTATACTTAGGACATGAGGAAATTTAAAGTGTCAAAAATATGCCTTGAAAAAAAAATGTTGATGGTTTTCAAAATCCGCATGAAAATCCTCAACATTTAAAAAAAATCCACACTTCATACATTATAAAATTTAAACTGTAAAAAATAAGCCTCTTAAAAAGGGGGTTGATGTTTTTTTTTTTTTTTTCCACAGAAAAAATCGGTAACCTTTTATTTATAAAAATGAAAAGTTACACATAGCATATGCATTGAAGCATTTTCAGAAATTTCCCGTTGGGCTTGTGTGCTTTGGCACACAATGCGGCGTAGCGGGGCTACCGTGCATTTAGAAAGAATGAAAGAAAAAGAAAAAAGAAGGGAGGAAGGGACATAAAAATTGGTTCCAGGGAGTGAGTAGAAGACTCACACCTCATGTTTTTCTCCCCTTCTTCTTTTCGACCTTGCGCCACTCTCCTTGGGTGGGCTCAATCGTTGCTAGAACTAACTGTGTTTCTGCTTTCTGTGGACCTGTATCTTTGTCTGAGTCTGAAGTATCTGAGGGGTGATGCCGTTTGATCCCTCCCATACTCAAGTCCTCGCTTGTCTTCTCTGCCTGATTTGATTGGAGTTGTGAAACCTTGTTTGTTGATATGATTTCCTTTTGGGTCTCTTTTCCTTGGGTAGACTCAGTATTCTCTGTGGGAGTAGCTTCCTCCTCTGCTTCTGATTCATCGTCCTCTGAGTCGAGGGGGGGGGGGGTATTGCCACCCTTTTCTTTGCTTCCCTTTCTGCTTCTTTTTGCTGTTTGCTTTCTTCGCTTCTGGGCATGTACTTTGCAAGTGTCCTGTCAGCCTACAGATTCTGCATCTGAAAGCAGTGTTTTCGTAGTCTAGTCCTTGCAGCCAGTTTTGTTGCTTGTATACCAGCCTTATACTTTCCAATAGTCCTTTACTTAGATCAACTTCCACACAAATGCGTGCAAAGGTGTAGATCCTCTCGTCAATCCTCTCCGTATCTGTTTTGATATATTTCCCTATGTTGTTCCCAATTCCTTCCAAAACTCGCTCACTCCAAAAGTGAAGAGGAAGGTTATATAGGCGGACCCAGACCGGTATTCTGGAGACAGTCATTTTGTTTGGGTCAAAATCTGGAAACCATGGGGTCATAAAAAGACCCGTTGTTCCCCAAAACCAAGGCCCTGCACTGATAATTGTATCTCTGGCTTCCGTGGATGCGAACTTAACAATGAAAAACCCCTTGGAGCATAGATGTATATCACATTCCATGGTCCAACTAGTGTAGATCCAGTGAAATAGATCCATTGGCTTTGGCCAAAAACTGTTAAATCGACAGATTAGGGCCTGAGTTTCATATGACTTAACGTATTCTTCTAGTCCTGTAGAATCAATGTTGAGGGCTGGGCTTTGCCCAAGCTGATCTACTATGTATGGCCTAGGTGTATGTCCACCTTGATCTGGAGGGGACCCTGGATCTCTGTTGCCCTGTAATATGTTTTTGTAAGAGAAGCCTCCCTTTGGTTGTTGCTGGGATGTTGTCTGTTTCCCCTTGTCTCCTCCTATGGTGCTTGGATGTCCTTTGGGCAGAGCACCTCCTCTCAGCCTAAGGTTTAAAGCAATGGTTGTTTATGGGTTAATATCGTAGTTTTTCAGGGTTCTGCTATCCTGAAGGGACCATCTACCACTGACCAGATGTTGGATCTGAACAGGGTATCCCATCAATGCCCAGATTTGCTGTTTCAATTGCATAATGGTGCTTTCTGCATGTACCCACACTAGACTGGTTTTCCCCACAGGGGGTTTAATAAAAATCTGAAAACAAGTTGATGTTACCTGTTGCCTGGGTTCTGGCTGTTCTAGTTGCCCATGGCCTTGCGCTGCCTCCAGATGCAAGAAAGGGGGCTGCCCCCGTGGGATAGGGGAAGCTAGGGCAGAGGGCGCTCCCTGTTGTTGCCAGCCGCTTCTACACTCTACCTCTCCTTTCTTCCGATTCAACAAGAAATCCTGCGGATCGGGCCTGGATGCCTCTCCTCTCACCTTTTGCTGAGGTAAGAGCGTAGAGCTTGATCGAATCTCCCATCTCAAGGGTAAAAAGCTGATGATCGACGCTTGGAGCTTATCTACAGGAGTCTGCGGCTGCTTTTCTACCTCCGAAAGGACAGAGGGTTCTTCTCCGTCTACTGCTGCTGCGGAGCGATCTGTGAAAGGCTCGATCCACCAGCTCTTCGATGGCAGTGGCGGCCCGTTTGCTCTGTTCAGAGATTTCTCAAATAAAGCCTCATCATACAGCGGATCCGACCAAGATCTCAGCTCCGATCTTCTTAGAGACTCGAACCTCATCATGAAATATAAAACCCCCTTTCTCAATGGCATATCGAGGGCCGTCAGGTGCCATGCATGTTCAAACTTCGGGGTTTGGAGACCTCCGCCAATTTACCGCATGCAGGGGAAGCAAAACTGGACCTGCGCCGTCCAGATCTTCCAGCTTAGTTCCTCTGCGCCCTTTGTGGAAATCACCCACGCAGCAGTCAGATCTGGGTTCTTCGTGAGGTAGAGAAGCCGCTCGTGGCTAGTATAGTCTCCATTCTCTGCGATGGAGGACTGGATCCCTTCTACGAGCGCCAAGAAAAACCTGCAGAAACCCTGTGCCATTGTTCCTCTCCCTCTCATCAACCAAGCGAGCCTGAAAAAGGGGGTTGATGTTGCATCAACACTTATCAAAATTAGCATGAAAAATCGCTAACTTTTTTTTAAAAATGTTCACACCTCGTACATGAGAAAATTTCAAGTGTCAAAAATATGCTTTAAAAAAAAAAAAAGGTGTATTATGAATCAACGCTTTTCAAAATGAGATGATTTTTTGCTACTTAAAAAAAAGGTATATCCTGAATCAACACTTTTCAAAACCAGTCAAATTTTTGCTACCTAAAAAAAATGGTGTATTATGAATCAACACTTTTCAAAATCAGATGATATTTTGTTACCTCAAAAAAGCGGGTACTCGTATCAGTTCTCGTTTCAAAGTTTACATTGTTAATCTCAAAAGAGTTAAGAGGGAGAGGTAGAGCTTTTTTTAAAAGCTCACTATCTTTCGAGTTTTATTCCCTATAAACATGCCTGAAAGAAACCTAATTGAAGGACATAAAAAATTATAGAATGATTTGTAGCAGAGGGCTAAAGTTCACTATGCACATGACATTCAATCTGTGTCATTAGTCCTTCCAGGTGCTCCATTTGCTCTGACATTATTCTCTGGCCTCGAGGATGGAGGCCAATCGGTCTTGCATGTTTTATTGAATACGTTGTAGATCATTCATGTAGCTTATAATCTTGTTGTTGTCATCATGGCGATTTTGTCTCAACTGTTCTTGGAGGTGAGTAACATGTTGGAGATGAGAGTCCAAGGCATTAAAGGGTGGAGGACTATCCACTCGACCATGAGAAGGAGTCTCCTCCTCTTTCAACTCCGCCACGAACCCCCTTCTCTCCCAAAATCCCCTCCATCCCTACAATGTTTCACCCTCTGTCCTCTTGGGCCGACCCCTCTCCACGCACAACTACATTATCAATTCATGATTACGCCTGTGACAACCCATTGAAACCACCCTATGACACTTTTGGTCTCAAGCCCTGTCGTCTCCCCAAGCCATGGCACACATAAAAGGAACACCCATAATTTCCAGGATAACTCGTGCTCGGGAGAGGCAACCTCCTTTTGATGTGACCACCTTTCCTTCCAGAAAATGGCACCACTAGTTTCAACCAGCTTCCGCCTCACGACCATGGTGACTGCAACCCCATTGGTTTGACACGCAATAAGAAAAGAATATTGTTCCAGGTGGTATGGGTTAACTCTAAAGGACCCTATAGACTGCAATGAAAATTTAGATATACCCAACATGAGTCAAGGGTTTTTGCTCACAAAGACATAACTAAAACATGCGCACAACCACACTAACCCCACCATCCAAAATATTATTACTAACCCCCGATTTCAACAGAGAGGGATTACATGGTTTGGGCATCCCTCTTCCCGAATTACAAGTGACCAGATACATACTTGACCTCCCAGTTCTCCTAGGAAATTATTGGTTGAATTTTATAGACAATGACACTTACCTTAGAGTTCACAACAGAGTCCAGAATTAGAAATCCTTGATTTGCTACCTAATTTGATAAGATTTGCCTCTTTTACGGACAAGACGAATGTTGGTACATGCTCCATGATTCGACTTCTCCTAGATCTCAGGTTTGCCGTACATGATTGCCAATAGATAAAGGATCATGCATACACAGATGACCTGCGCATACCCTTCACCAATTGCGCCACCTTCTTGTATGCCCATAACCAAGCTCACTAGCAACTGCGATATTGCGCTTTATATCATTCTTATAACATTTACAACCTCCATCTTGAAGATTCCACACACTCCACTTTGCATGCTAAGACCTTGCCACATGTTTCGAGGGTGTGTGTGGGGGAGGGCCTAGGCCCTTCCTCTCGTGACCAATATGCTCGTCCTCTTTCGCCCCCATCGTGGTAGGAATTCATCCATTTCATTAGAATCCCCGCTAGGAGCATAATTTACCTAGACATAATGAGATTGAGATAGGAATATGATCACACCACCTAGTAGACAGGAGGGTGACCTTCACAAACACCATCAAAGAAACCCCAAGGAATATCCACCTCTAAAGCAAACAAAAGTGGAGTCCTTGGCTTGTTATTTTTGAAATCCATCATAAAATCTCTAGACATTCTAATAATTGAGCCAATTGTAACTTCTAAGGGAATATCAAAGTCTCTGAAAATACTGGAATTCCTACCTACTAGATATTAAACACCACAATAACTAGAAAACTTTCAAACTAAAAGACCAATTTGTCCATTTACCATTCACACAAACTCTCACTTAGAATATGTTTTGACCAATAAATATTTTACTTAAACTCTAATTTAACAATCCAAAGCACTTGTATAGTGCAAGGGCAAGAGATAAAAATATGAGAAGATGATTCCTTGTGGGACTTGCATAAGGCCCAATGATAGGGATTGACTTAGCCCCTCTTAACACCATTGTGCTAAGTCAATAGCTATTGCTTAAGGGAATTCATAATGTGATGTTACACTTCAAAGGAGCACACAACTTCTAGAGAAAGCTCCACCATCATTGCATTTCATCATTATATCGAGGTTCACTCCATGCTTTATAACCCAACTTTGTATTTGATTCCCTTGTTCTAGGATTTTTTGATCAACAAAGGATATATTCCTCTTCCTCCCTTAACCTGATAAAGTTGGAGGCAAACTTGTCACATATCGATTCCACTCCACAACATCTCTCCCCTCTAGCCCCAAGAACTCCACACACTTCCACCCTTCACGACCAAATACTTTAGGTGATTGGGCATTAACGTCT
Organism: Pinus albicaulis; assembly: GCA_034641835.2. NCBI lineage: Eukaryota > Viridiplantae > Streptophyta > Pinopsida > Pinales > Pinaceae > Pinus > Pinus albicaulis. Next base: position 1,606,684,295 of record CM076581.1, read on the forward strand.
ACTAGAGAATAAATTCAAGCATAATTTACTGAATGGATAAATGCATCCAAGAGCCTAAAATCCTTATCAACACGTAACCAAGGATCCTCTCTTGTCTTTATTTCGCAGCTATTCCCTATCCTCCAAACCGTCCAAACACTTATTAGAGAAAAGGATTCAACTAGATCTTTCCACACAATAGATACACACGAGTACTTCTTAGGCATTTTATCTCAATCTTCAATGTTCTGATTATGTAAATACTCATACTTCATCACTCTACCACAAAGAGCTTTGTCTTGAGTGAGCCTCCACAAACTTTTGCCAATCGACGTCTCTACAAAGTTGGAAATATTTTCCATCCCCCAACTACCCAAGACTTTGGCAACTGCCACCCGACTTCGCTTCACTAAAGGAATTTTAATACACAATTTAGAATTAAGGATAAAAAATATTACGTATTAAGATTTTGGCAACTGCCACCCGACTTCGCTTCACTAAAGGAATTTTAATACACAATATGGAATTAAAGATAAAAAAAAATTACGGATTAAAAAAATTGATCCCTCTATATGCTTAATACATATAGTCAACATGGTTACTCTATATGCGTAATACATATAGTTAAATTGCTTATTGGATGGAAGACGACCAATCTACTCACAATGAGATGCGTGGATGCCCATTGAAATAGTTTTTAAACACTGAAAGTAGCTTCCATCCTCAATCCCTCCCCATAAGTTTTGAACTTAAAATGAAATGAAGACTAAACCCTAAACAAACCAACTAATCTACACCTCATGGATTCTCAATACATAATTTACTCTTATAAATTATTAAGCGTTTAAACTTGAGTACAATTAAATAAGTAAATATGTCAGATATAAAATATTTAAAAATTTAATTTAAAATAAAAAAGAATGATAAAAAAAAAACAAATTTCATTTAATCACACATAAATTTAATTTAATATTCATTACTGTCCGTGCCCTTCTAAAGGAATTTTGGTACGGTGCGTTCAAATTTAATGGGACACGCCCCATCTACGGTTGAGATCAAACGGAGGCCATCGATCCGTGCCGCGTTCCACCAACTAGTACCAAAACAGATTTCTCCCTTTATAAGTTCCCAATAGGACATCGCAAGTTTCATGTCTGGTTATTGGTCGATAATATTTGAGGAGGATATTTGCGATCTGTGAAATTCGAATTCGAGTCAGGAATGGCGCCTAAGGCAGAGAAAAAACCCGCGGAGAAGAAACCCGTCGCAGAGAAGGCTCCTGCAGAAAAGAAGCCCGCTCCCAAGGCCGAGAAGAAGCTGCCCAAAGAGGGCGGAGAGAAGAAGGGTAAGAAGAAGCATAAGAAGAGTGTGGAGACGTACAAGATTTATATCTTCAAGGTTCTCAAGCAGGTACACCCTGATATTGGTATTTCCAGTAAGGCCATGGGAATCATGAACAGCTTTATCAATGATATATTTGAGAAGTTGGCAAGCGAGGCATCGAAACTCGCCCGCTATAACAAGAAGCCCACGATCACCTCTCGCGAGATTCAGACTGCTGTAAGACTTGCCCTTCCAGGGGAGCTCGCCAAACACGCCGTCTCAGAGGGCACCAAGGCTGTGACCAAATTTACTAGTGCTTGAATTGGGTATTCTCTGAATCAAATTTAATGGTGTCTTTTGGCACCACCTGTACTATGGAAATTTGTAAGAGGCTGTAACCAATATTTACTTTTAGGCTTATTTGTATGAAATGTTTTTGTGGACGCTAGATGAGATGGCTTCCATCTGTTTGTTTTATAACTCATTTTGTCTTCGTGGAATCGGAGGGGCAGTTGTTGGATTTTTTTAAACAGCTTGTGCTTTTCTGGGTCGAAAAGTTTGTGGGAATTAAATGGTTAGTTGATAATGGACATGGATCACATTTCAAAATAGTGTTGCACTGTCGATTTTGATTTCTTTGTTTGCAATGTAATCCTTTACTCGGAATATAGAAGATAATAATGTCGGGGTTTGGTCCGGAAAGTAATAGATATCACGTGATACCTAATTTTATGAATTTTACTACACTTTTGGAGTTATTATGGTTTTCCAGACAATTATACATAGATGCACTTTTTGTATATAGGGGCTCAGTTTTTGTAAATAGAGACTCACAGTCCTACACTGTACTGCACTGCTGAGTCTTCTGTGCACTGCTATACTCTTTTTTTGCACACTGGAGAAATAATGAAGAAGAATTGATCAATAGTGATTCACAAGACCTTGCCACTCTTCACTGACCTAAAGTCATTATAGAGCTAAAACCTCACTCAAACTTGATCCTAGATCAAGTTATTGAACACCATGCAGCCTAGTATAGAGAGTACGGAAATACACGATGTGTCCATTGCTAGTGTTATGGTCTCTATCTTCATTTTCCAACTCATTGGCCTAGATCAAGTTATTGAACAGCATGCATCCTAGCATAGAGAGTACAGAAATACATACATGGTGAGTACATTGCTAGTGTTATGGTCTCTATTCTCATTTCCCAACTCATTGGCCAGATGAGATGTGCTTCCCATGAGTTCTAGACTACATGGGTAGGATGATGCAAAAGGACCAGCAGGAAAAGAATATATCACATCTTGCTCATAATCAAATGTAAGGAAAGGAGAAACCACATCCTACAAACACAAATCACAATCATATGTAAGGAAAGGATGAACTACCTCCTACACACATGCATAAACACCAACAATAGGAAAATGGTAAACCACCTCTTACATGCATTCAACCTCTTACATGCATTCAAACCAACAATACTGGGAGGAGTCCTACATGTGGGGAAAGGATGAATCACATCCCATTGACATGTTAACCATCAATTGTAGGGAATGAGTATTTTACATGTGGGGGAAGGATGAGCCATGTCCCACTGACATGTCAATAGATGCCTATATGCATCTCTCATGTCAATAGATGCCTCTATGCATCTCTCACAAGGGTGCCCCTAGGAAAAGGCAAACCATTCATCTTGCTCATATGCTATAGGAGAAGGTGAACCACTCATCCCATGCATATCTCATCACTTGTAGGGGATGATGAACCACTCACCCTACCCACATGTGTCTGCACACATGTCAACCATCATGAGGTTTCACAAGGCAAGATGAACCATTCACCTTGTACATAACGCACTGCTAAGGGAAGGTGAATCACTCACCCTATGGTTGCTCATAGCTCAATAAATAACCTCAAGAGCTCTCAGAGCTCAATTTTTCAGCCAAAAATCTGTTCATATAGGGAATAATGTCAAGCTGCTTTCTGAAATATCAAGGTTGGATTTTGATGATTGATGAGAGATTCATAGCTCTACTCAGTGTATAGATGAATACAAATCTTTAGACATTCTGATTTACAGCAGAGATCATAGAAGCACTTAACAATCCTCTGCTTCTAGCACATCTTGGATGAAGGAAATATTTAGTTGTGCTTACTCCCTCTTACCTCAGGAGACTACAAGCCTAAGCTTGTCTTATCACAGTGCATGGTGGCCATCTGGCAGCCTGCATAAGATCCATCCTTTTGTAGATAAAACATGTCATGATATATAAAGTGGAATATGTTGTTAATAAGAAGAGTGATCCGACTCGTAAACAAGCCCACTGACCAACTAGCTAGAGTTGCAGGGCACTTTAGGATGTGGATGATTATTATGAAGTTTCATGCATGTAGAATGTTGCAATGTTACGGGTACATTGCATGAAAATTAATATTTAACTAAACTAAATAGACAGGGAATAATTAATTAGTAGCATTTTTCTTAATGGTTACCATTCAGACATGCATCGTGTCACATCTGGGCCGTCTTGCATGTAAGATGTGTTATTCAACATCTTCCTTCAAATTGGTCTGTATCTACTTTGAATAAAACAATACAGTTTATGAAATTCACTACCTACTTTGAATAAAGCAATACAATTTATGAAATCCACTACTAGATAGCTGTTTGTATTAACAGTTGAGTTGATCTCCAATCCCCTACAAATATGGAACTCATTTTCAAATCTTTGAAACTTGCCTTTTATTTGTTTTGCCCAGCTTTTTCCATTGTATTTTTTTTTGGACACGGTCATTTCCCCTAAAATGAATGAAAATTTCACCTTGTTTCAAAATATGTTTCAGGGATTGATCACAGGGAGTATCCAAACTGGGGCAATTGCAAAAATTGTGAGCTCTTTCATTGTATGCAAATAGATTATCGGGTAAAGTGCCCGAAACCTTGGGAAATTGCCGTGCATTACCTCAGGTTCTCGGTTATAACTTTCCTTGTGGTATTATCCTTTCTCGGCTTGGTTTTATCCCTTCCAGATTTGTTGCATGTCTTTTCCACCTACTTCAAGGAGTGTTTGAGGTGTTCTCTTGGACCATTGTTCTAGTTAAACCCGTAGAACAATCTTCTGTGATTTCATAACAGGAAATCTGAAGTCTCGACACCTCAAGAAGGACAAATGTGGAAAAGTTTCCCTCCAATCAATCGCTCCAAAAGGGAAATGAAGAGCACTCTCTTTCTTCCTCTGTTGAGATGGAACTCATACCAACCAGAATGAATGTGATTAAGAAATTGAATACATTCTTCCCATTAAGATGCAATACTTCATAATACCATCGATATTCAGAGGATAGAGTATTGTTTTGACTGCAAACACCAGATTCTAGTATTGTTTGATTAAATTGGTTTTGACTGTGGTGTTATTATAAAATGTTGGTTTCCAATCAGACCAGCACAATTTGAGTACATTTTGGCCCTTCTAACCTCTCGTAAGCACATGAATTACCTTGGTCATATATCAAAAGACTACACTCTCTTTCTTCCTCTGGTGAGATGGAACTCACACCAACGAGAATGAATGTGATTAAGAAATTGAATACATTCTTCCCATTAAGATGCAATGCTTCATAATACCATCGATATTCAGAGGATAGAGTATTGTTTTGACTGCAAACACTAGATTCTAGTATTGTTTGATTAAATTGGTTTTGACTGGTGTTATTATAAAATGTTGGTATCCAATCATACCAACACAATGAGTACATAATTACCTTGGTCATATATCAAAAGACTATGCTTCTCTACTTCTCTCTATCGTTTTTCTATAAATTCAAGAACTGGGGTTTCGATTCCCGTATTTTTCATAACTAGCATCAATTTTCAAATTAAAATACGATCTTCAAATTCTGCATCTTATTAATGTTGACCATTATAGACTGATTTATGACACCTTGTTCAACTTTTGCTTTTTAAGGATGATCTACTTAAGTTGGACATTGCATTTTCTGAAAGCAATGCAAACATGAAAGGACTAAAGCAGTTAAATGCCTTAATATGCTAGATGGACTTGCTAACAAACAAATTGTAGTCAAAATACTTGAGAGAATGTATAATGTCTTAAGTTGCCAAGCTGCCAGGAATTTCACATTTGAGTTTCAGTTAAAAAAGATTTTGACTTTTAACTTTGCTAGAGTTCATTTTAACGGAAATGAAGTCAACATTCATTGATGTGTTTGTGGGACTGTTCTTAAAAATAGTTATTCCAATTTCAACGATGTGGAGGTTGCACATAATTTCTGTGTCAAATGTTGGAAAGAGGTGTATTTTTACAGAATGCGATGGTTCCCAAAATTGCATGTTGCGCCTATCTCATCCAACTAGATTGAAGGGATCAACTATAGCTGAGGTGGTTTCAACACTACAAATATTGAAAGGGCCTTGAGTTGTCAAAGTGCAATGGATTTCACATTTTAATTCCCGTATTTTTCAAGAACTAGCATCAATTTTCAAATTAAAATACGATCTTCAAATTCTGCATCTTATTAATGTTGACCATTATAGACTGATTATGACACTCCTTGTTCAACTTTGCTTTTTAAGGATGATCTACTTGAGTTGGACATTGCTTTTTTGAAAGCAATGCAAACATGAAAGGATTAAAGCAGTTAAATGCCTTAATATGCTAGATGGACTTGCTAACAAACAAATTGTAGTCAAAATAGTTGAGAGAATGTATGTAAATTTATGTAGATGTTCTATGCTTGATGCAACTTTACTTTCACTACAGCAATCACATAAACAATCAAGTAAAATGCTGATAGAACATATCAGTAGATCAACAGAAGACAAACTAGAAACAGATAAATGTGTTGGTGCGTTACGGCAGTCAACATGATGCTTCAACCAACAAAGTCTCAATTGGTCAGCTTCTTTTGACCATGCGTTGACCAAAGTCAATGCTGGTCAAACCCGCAGTTGAAACCCTAGCTGCAGCAGAAACTATGTTTGTCCTTCTCCCATTTGTTAATCGCAGATTAGCCTCCAAGTAGCTCGAATCAATCAGAAGTGGAGAGAGAAATATGTGTGATGAGGAGATAAGTGAAATGTCCTCCAACGTTGACTTTATTTATATCCATCACTGAGGGCGCGTGACACATTTATTGGGGTACAAAACCTTAAAGGCAACTTGCACGTATTTGAATATATCAAAAAATAAATTCAAAATAAATGTTCTACTCATTGGATCAAGATGATCGTTAGATCGTTCTTGCACCTCTCCGAAAGAGGAATCCAATAAAAATATTGGTATCTTCATTTGAGCATCACAACATGGAGTTTGGACCTAGTTGTCCAATTTAACACTCCCTCTCCACTAGAGAGAACTCCATCCACCTTTGCAACTCAACATCGTGCGTCATCTCGCTGTAACTTGCTTTGCTGGCCATTTATTTCAGAATAGAAGTGGGTCAGTCACAAAGACATGATTCTCGGCTGACAGATTCAGCCCAGAGGTTCGAAATCTCTATATGACTCGCAAAGAGTCTCATACCAACTCGAAGTTGGTTTATCTCACTCGAAGTCAGAAGGAGGTCCGAAACCTCACTAGACTTGATCCCAGATCAAGTGGTTGGATCATGCCATCTTAGATAGAGAGTATGGCAATCTCTGATGCGTCTATCAGTCTTTGCTACTAGTCTCTAGCTTTTCCCACCTCATTGGCCAAATGAGAAGTACTTCCCATGAGCCATGAACTCAATGGGTAGGTTGCATATGGGGCATAGATAATGAGAGGTGAACCAACTCAATAATCACAATGGTGGGGCCCAAGCACACCAACAAGGTTTGGCAAGCCTAGCTTTGTGGTTGCTTATAGCTCCGAGAAGCTATCCCCAAAGTCCCCCAGAGCTCCCAGAGCTCATCGTCCAACAAGACTCTCATCATAGGGTCGTTCCACGATACCAAGAGTCCAAGACTCTCACGGAAGGTTAGGAACTTGACCTTCCCCACTGGCTTTGTGAGAATATCCGCAACTTGCTCATCAGTTCCTATATGATCGAGCCTTACGGTGCCTCGCTGTACCATATCGCGGATAAAGTGGTACCTGATATCAATATGCTTGGATCGATCGTGGAACACGGGATTCTCAGACAAGCGAATCCCACTTTGGTTATCACAGAGTATCACCGTGTTATCTAGCACATGCTCGAACAACTCAGTGAAGAGCTTTCTCAACCAAATTGCTTTACAACAGGCCATACTCGCTGCAATGTATTCGGCCTCCGCGGTGCTCAAAGCCACCGACTTCTACTTCCTGCTCATCCATGATATCGAAGCAGATCCAAGTGTGAAGCAGCATCCCGATGTGCTTTTACGATCCACCACATTGTTAGCCCAATTAGCATCAGTATATCCATGGAGTGTCACGCTCCCGGCAGTGTATCTCAGCCCATTGTTTATCGTGCCCCGAAGATATCTCAGAAGATTCTTGGCACCAACCTAGTGAAAGTGATGAGGCTCAACCATCTGTTGACTCAAAAGTGACATCGTGGCATATCTCCACTTTCCTTTGACTAGGCACATAAACTCTATGGGCCTTCGAAGTTTTGTTGTAGCCCACAAACATTCCTTTCTTCCCAGAGGCATCCAGCTTGCTCCTCTTCTCTTTCGACACATGAAAATAAATAGGACATCCAAAAACTCTAAAATGTGAGACGTCAGGTTTCTTACCAGTGAAAACCTCTTCGAGAGTTTTGGAGTCTAGAGCGGAATGTGGGCATCGGTTTTGTATGTCACAACAGTGTTCGCAGTTTCTCCACATAGAAACTTCGGTAGGCCCTGGTCACATAGCATGGCACGGGCAGCTTCCACAATGGTCCTGTTCTTTCGTTCAACGATGCCATTCTGCTCAGGAGTATAAATAGTTGTGGTCTCCCTCTTGATGCCAGCTTCTCTACAAAAGTCCTTGAACTCATTTGTTTTATATTCAGTGCCATTATCGGTCCTCAAAATCTTGATCTTCTTCCTTGTCATATTTTCCACCAAGGCTTTGAAGGTACGAAACCACTTGAAAGTCTCATCTTTCTTCTTTAAGAAGTATATCCAGGTTTTGCGAGAGAAGTCATCTATGAACGTCATATAATAAGAACATCCTCCCAAGGATGTCACGGGCAGTGTACCAGATAGATCAGAATGGATCAATTGCAAGACATCAGATGTCTTTGTAACACTTGAGGGGAAAGGTGCCCTTGTATGCTTTCCTTCAGCACCAACCTTTACATACACGTTCATGATTATTTGAAAACTCGGGTATCCCTGTCACCACCTTCCTTGCTTCGAGAAGGGCCTTGTAGTGAAGGTGTCCAAGCCTCCGGTGCCATAGTTCAGTGTGTCGGATAGTATCACATGTCATCGCACCTAGTGGACTTTCTCCAACCTGGTAGGGTGTATCAATTCTAAATCCAATTGTGATAGCTTCCTTGAAGCTCTTTTTCCACATGCGCACCTTTCCATCAATGAATGCCACATTGAAACCTTTGTCCTCCATGGGCGATATAGACACAAGGTTCTTCTTCAAATTTGGTACAGAGTACATCCTGCAAGCGGAGGACTTGTCCTTGAGACAAGTGGAGGGTCACAGTCCTTGTCCCTTTCACTGGATATGTGGCATTGTCTCCAAGGATAATTTCCAGATTGGTATCCTTGTCAACGATATCAGAGAGTGCTTCCTTGAACCCAGTGATGTGCCTTGAGGCACCACTATCTATCAACCAGACATCCATAGTGTCAGGTGGAGATGCAGCAGAGAGGGCAAATACAAGAATGTATTCATTTCTTTTATCAACAACATTTGATTCCTCATACTTGGAGTTCTCGACTTTTTGAAAGGTTGACCATTTCCGCCGGAGGGAGCCTTCCATTCTCCCTTGGACCTGTTGTTCCTTTGATTTCCATTCCTCCGGTTGTTGTTGTTGTCATCACCATCGGGAGAATCCTTCTTGAAAGGACGTTCTATAGCATAGTTGTTAAGTTTTGTAAATGTTCTATGCTAGGAGCAATTTCACTTTTCTTTCAGCAATCATACAAGTAGTTAAGCAAAATGCAGATAGAACATATAAGTAGATCTTACAGAAGACAAATCAGAAACAGGAAAAATGTGTGTATTCGCTTCGGCGGTCAACAGGATGCTTCAACCAGCAAAGTCTCCTTTGGTCAGCCAGCCCAGCATGTGTCACAACAACCCTCCAATCTGTAGATGAGTCAACCCAAGTCAACTCTGCAAAAGTCAACGCTGTCCTGAAAAGTCAACGCAGGGGCAGCAAGCTAAAAGTCAACGCAGCAGCAAAACGGCCAACCCTTTGACCTCGATTTTTGTGCCAGGTAGTACGGCCTTCATAAATCGAACCTTCCACAAGTTTTCACCACAGACCAAGCGTTGACCAAAGTCAACGCTGGTCAAAGTTTCTGCGAAACCCTAGCAGCAGAAAATCCGTACTTCAGCTCAGCCGTACAATTTGTCCTCTTCGTCCTTCACACGTGTGGCCGAAACTTGTCTTTAGGTAGCTCGTACTATTTGATGAGAAGAGAAGATGATGAGTTGTGTTGATGATGAAATGCTCTTCAACTTTTCCTGTATTTATATCAATCATGAGGGTGTGTGACACATCTGTTGGGCATGCGAGCTTACATTACAAAAACTGGCCGACCTTGCACATATAATTTATTAAGAATAATAAATTCAAAATATAAGTTCTGCTCATCGGATTAAGACATATTTTATATGGATTTTACACCTCTCACAAAGAGGAATCCAACAAAAATATTAGCCTCTTAATCTGAGCTTCTTAATATGGAGTTTGGACCTAGTTGTCCAAATTTAACACTCCCTCTCAACTAGGGAGAACTCCATCTATTAGTGCAATCAACATCGTGCGTCATCCCGCTGAAACTTGCTTTGCTGGCTTCTTTATTTCAGAACAGAAATGGGTCAGTTACAAAGACATCATCCCCCGACTGACATAGTCAGTCCAGAGGTCCCAGACCTCACAAATCTTGATCCCAGATCAAGTGGTTGGACCGTGCCATCCTAGATAGAGAGTACGACAATCTCTGATGCGTCCATCAGTCTTTGCTACTAGTCTCTAGCTTTTCCCACCTCATTGGCCAAATGAGAGGTACTTCCTATGAGCCCTGAACTCAATGGGTAGGATGCATACGGGGCACAGATAAATGAGAGGCGAACCAGCTCAATAATCACAAGGGTGGGGCAGAAGCATTATGAGTGCTTATAGCTCCGAGAAGCTATCCCCAAAGCCCCCCAGAGCTCCCAGAGCTCATCGTCCAACAGAACCCACATCATAGGGTCGTTCCACTTACACCAAGACTCTCACTAAGCCCCTGGGAACTTGACCTTCCCTGTGGGCTTTGTGAGAATATCCACGACTCGCTCATCGCCTTCTTTATATGATCGAGCCGCCGCCTTGCCGTACCATATCCCTTGATAAAGTGGTACCATATCAATATGCTCGGACCTATTGTGGAACACAGGATCTTCAAATATCCGAATCCCACCGATTATCGCTGCATCACAAAGGCATTCAGCACATGTCCAAACAGCTCACTAAAGAGCTTCCGCAACCAAACTGCTTCACAACAGGCCATACTAGCATCAATGTATTCGGCCTCCGCGGTGCTCAAAGCCACCGACTTCTGCTTCCTGCTCATCCATGAGATCGAAGCAGAACCAAGATTGAAGCAGCATCCAGATGTGCTCTTACGATCCACCACACTTCCAGCCCAATCGGCATCAGTATATCCACGGAGTATCACACTCCCGGCAGTGTATCTCAGCCCATGGTTTATCGTGCCCCGAAGATATCTCAAAAGATTCTGGGCACCAACCCAGTGAAAATGATGAGGCTCAACCATCTGTTGACTCAAAGTGTTTTACCGTGAAACATATGTCACACAGTGGTTCACTAAGAACATCAAAGCTCCTATGAGTTGACGATACTCAGTAGGATTTGCCAAGATAGGCCCAGCAGCGCTGCCACTCAACTTCTTAAAGTTGAGTTCCATTGGTGTCGACACGGACTTACAGTCCACCATCCCAAATTTTTCCAGAAGCTTCACAATATATTTTCCTTGAGAAAGGAAAATCTCTCCAGGTCTCTGCCAGACCTCCAGGCCTAGGAAATAGTGCATCAGTCCTAGGTCTTTCATCTCGAACTCAGCAGCAAGCTCCCTCTTACATTGATGAATGAGAGGGTCATCACCTGTCAGGAAGAGGTCATCCACATATAGTACTAGAATGAGAGGCTTCTCTTTCACAACCTTGAAGTAAAGGTTCGGATCAGCATTACTTCGAGTGAAGCCCAGCTTCATCAAGTAACTATCCATCCTATCGTACCAAGCTCTGGGTGCTTGCTTTAACCCATAGAGGGCTTTCTTCAACCTGCAGACATAAGTGTCTCGATCTTGAACTTCAAATCCCAGAGGTTGTTCTACATACACCTCTTCCTTTATTGCACCATGCAGAAAAGTGGTCTTGACATCCATCTGATGAAGACTCCATCCTTGCGTAGCAGCAAGGGCTATGATGGATCGGATGGTGGTATATCGTGCCACAGGTGCAAATATATCGCCATAGTCAATTCCTTCCTTTTGAGAGAAACCACGGGCAACAAATCTTGCCTTAAACTTTTCAGCACTCCCATCAGATCCATGTTTAATCTTGTAGAGCCATTTAGCGGTGACAACAGATTTGTCCTTCGGTCTCGGGACCACATCCCAAACATCATTCTTCATAATAGACTCATATTCTTCATGCATAGCATCCTTCCAGACTTGATGCTTGATGGCTTCCTCAAAAGATCCAGGTTCAGATTGTACAATAGTACTCATGGCAGCTAGATACCCTTGGTATCTACACTGCTTCTTGCTTTCTCGGAATGTCCCCCTTGGGGCAGCATGACCCTCAGCATCTTCGAGGGTGTCCCTGAGCCATGATGGTCTCTTTCCTAGTGAAGGGGGAGGATCAATAGGGTCCATTGGCCCTTCAATATCAGGCATAGTCTCATCCTGGGGTTCTTCCAGATTTCCAGGTCTTTCTTCATGATTTTCTTCAGATCTAGGAAGATCTACTACTTTCTTCAGGGAAGCATCTTCGACAAAAGTGACATCATGGCTTATCTCTACTTCCCTTTGACCAGGTACATAGACTCTATATGCCTTAGAAGTCTCACTGTAGCCCACAAACATTCCTTTCTTCCCAGTAGCATCCAGCTTACTTCTCTTTTTCTTTCGGCACATGAAAATAGACGGGACATCCAAAAATTCTAGAATGTGAGACATCAGGTTTCTTACCAGAGAAAACCTCTTCGGGAGTTTTGGAGTCCAAAGCGGAATGAGGGCATCGGTTTTGAATGTACACAGCAGTATTTGCAGCTTCTCCCCACAGAAACTTTGGTAGACCCCGGTCACATAGCATGGCACGGGCAGCTTCCACAATAGTCCTATTCTTGCGTTCAGCAACACCATTCTGCTCAGGAGTATATGCAGTGGTAGTCTCCCTCTTAATGCCAGCTTCTCTGCAAAAGTCTTTGAACTCATTTGACTCATATTCAATGCCATTGTCGGTCCTCAAAATCTTGATCTTCTTTCCTGTCATATTTTCCACCAAGGCTTTGAAGGTACGGAACCACATGAAAGCCTCATCCTTCTTCTTCAAGAAGTATATCCAGGTTTTGCGAGAGAAGTCATCAGTAAATGTCATATAGTAAGAACATCCCCCCAGGGATGTTACAGGCAACATACCAGAAAGATCAGAATGGACTAGTTGCAATATCTCAGATGTCTTTGTGACACTTGAGGGAAAAGGTCCCCTTGTATGTTTTCCTTCAGCACAGCCCTTACATACACCTTCATGATTATTTCCAAAATCAGGCATCCCTGTCACCACCTTCCTTGCTTCGGGAAGGGCTTTGTAATGAAGGTGTCCAAATCTTCGGTGCCATAGTTCGGTTTGACGGATAGTATCACAAGTCATAGCTCCCAACGAACTCCCTCCAACCTGGTAGAGTGTACCAACTCTAAAACCAATTGAGATAGCTTCCTTGAAGCTCTCCTTCCACATGAGCACCTTTCCATCAGAGAAAGTTACATTGAATCCTTTGTCTTCCATGGCAGATACAGACACAAGGTTCTTCTTCAATTTAGGTACATATAGTACATCTTGCAAACGGAGGACTTGTCCTTGGGACAAGTGGAGGGTCACAGTCCCTGTCCCTTTCACAGGATAAGTGGCATTATCCCCAAGGATAATTTCTAGATTAGTATCCCTTTCAACCATGTCGGAAAGTGCTTCCTTGAATCCGGTGATGTGTCTTGAGGCACCACTATCGATTAGCCAGACATCCATAGTGTCGGGCGGAGATGCAGCTGAGAGAGCAGATACCAGAATATACTCATTTCTTTTATCAACAACTTTAGACTCCTCATACCGGGTATTTCTGGACCTCTTAGAAGGTTGATTGTTTCCTCCAAAGTGAGCCTTCCTCTTTCCTTTGGATTTGCCATTTTTTCGATTCCCATTCCTTCGGTTGTTGTTGTTATCGTCACCATCGGGAGAATCCTTCTTGAAGGGGCATTCTCTAGCATAGTGTCCAGGCTTATGGCAGGTGAAACATTTACCCTTCTTCTCTTGAGTCTTTGTCCTTCCTTTGTCCTTAGAACCACCAGAGTTCTTCTTTCGGGAATGAGCACCATAGGCAGCATTTCTTTCATTATCAAATTCCTTCATCCTTGTTTCTTCTTGCATACATCTTGACAGAAGCTCATCAAAGTTAGAAATGGTATTATTGTTGAGAATGGTAGTTGTGAATACTTGCCATTCATATGGAAGTCCTCCAAGTGCGGTGAGAACCATCTCACGATCAGCTATTGTCTCCCCAATAGCTAGCAGATTGTTCCTGGTTTCGGTCAACTTCATAAAGAAAGTTTGAATAGACTCGTCTCGGCCCTTCTTCATATTCTTCAACTTGTTCTTGAGGAACAGCACTTGGTTCACATTGTTTACTTGGAACATAAGTATCAATTTGTCATACATCTCCTTGGATGTGCCTAGTTCAGATATGTAGGCAACCAGACTCTTATTTATGGATTCCCTGATCAGCAGCTTTGCTTTGATTTCTCCCTTCTTATACTTGTTTCTACCAGCAGCAGAGGCATTGGATGGAGGTTCTTGAATCCTCCCTGTCACATGATCCAGGAGATCATGATCTTCTAATTTGAGATCTAATATCATCTTCCAGGCATGGAAGTCATCACTTCCAGTCAGCTTGTCATTCTCCTTGAATTCAAGACTAGTGGAACCCATTTCCTCCGATGATGATTGCTATAGATAGAGTTTGTCTTCACCTCAGCTCCGATACCATGTTAAGTTTTGTAAATGTTCTATGCTAGGAGCAATTTCACTTTTCTTTCAGCAATCATACAAGTAGTTAAGCAAAATGCAGATAGAACATATAAGTAGATCTTACAGAAGACAAATCAGAAACAGGAAAAATGTGTGTATTCGTTTCGGCGGTCAACAGGATGCTTCAACCAGCAAAGTCTCCTTTGGTCAGCCAGCCCAGCATGTGTCACAACAACCCTCCAATCTGTAGATGAGTCAACCCAAGTCAACTCTGCAAAAGTCAACGCTGTCCTGAAAAGTCAACGCAGGGGCAGCAAGCTAAAAGTCAATGCAGCAACAAAACGGTCAACCCTTTGACCTCGATTTTTGTGCCAGGTAGTACGGCCTTCAAAAATCGAACCTTCCACAAGTTTTCAGCTTGATTGGACCAAGTGTTGACCAAAGTCAACGCTGGTCAAACTTTCTGCGAAACCCTAGCAGCAGAAAATCCGTACTTCAGCTCAGCCGTACGGTCTGTCCTCTTCGTCCTTCACACGTGTGGCTGAAACTTGTCTTTTAGGTAGCTCGTACTATTTGATGAGAGAGGAAGATGATGAGTTGTGATGATGATGAAATGCTCTTCAACTTTTCCTGTATTTATATCCATCATGAGGGTGTGTGACACATCTGTTGGGCATGCGAGCCTACATTACAAAAACTGGCCGACCTTGCACATATAATTTATTAAGAATAATAAATTCAAAATATAAGTTCTGCTCATCGGATTAAGACATATTTTATATGGATTTTACACCTCTCACAAAGAGGAATCCAACAAAAATATTAGCCTCTTAATCTGAGCATCATAACATGGAGTTTGGACCTAGTTGTCCAAATTTAACAATAGTGACCTGGCCTATGACAAGTGTAACGCTTGCGCTTCTTTCCTTGGGCCCCTGCTCTTCCTTTGTTCTTTGGACCACCAAAGTTCTTCTTTCTAGAATGAGCAACGTAGGCAACATTTCCTTCATTTTCATACTCCTTCATTCTTGTCTCTTCTTGAACGCATCTCGACAGTACTTCGTCAAAGTCAGGGATCACATTATTATTTAGAATGGTAGTGTTGAACACATGCCATTCGGATGAGAGCCCTTCAAGTGCGGTGAGTACCATCTCTCGATCAGCGATTGTCTCCCCAATAGCCAGCAGATTGTTCCTGATCTCGTTCAGCTTTAGAAAGTATGATTGAACATACTCATCCCTGCCTTTTTTCAGATTCTTCAATTGATTCTTGAAGAATAGTACTTGATTTGCATTGTTGGCCTTGAACACGTGGACCAACTTATCATACATCTCTTTGGATGTGCCTAGCTCCGAGATGTAGGCCACCAGACTCTTATGAATTGATTCCCTGATCATCGGCTTTGCTTTGATCTCCCCCCTTCTTGTTCTTGGATTTTACCCACACATAGTCCATGACATCTTGGTCTTCCAATTTAAGATCCAATATCATCTTCCAAGCATGGAAGTCATCCTTCCCAGTCAATTTGTCATCTTCCTTGAAGCCATAGTTTGTGGAACCCATTTTCTTCTTCGATGATTGCTACAAATTAGGGCTTGTCTTCACCGCAACGCTGATACCATGTAAATTTATGTAGATGTTCTATGCTTTATGCAACTTTACTTTCACTACAACAATCACATAAACAATCAAGTAAAATGCTGATAGAACATACCAGTAGATCAACAGAAGACAAACCATAAACAGATAAATGTGTTGGTGCGTTACGGCATGCTTCAACCAACAAAGTCTCAATTGGTCAGCTAACCAACAATGTCACACAGCCCTCAGATCAGCCAAACAGCCAACTCAAAAGTCAATGCTGCCCATAAAAGTCAACGCAGAACAATAGCAAGTAAAAGTCAACGCAGCACGGTCTACGGTCAAACTTTGACCTCAGTTCTTGTGCCAAAATGTACGGACTGTAGAAATTGAAGTCTATGCCAAAATTCAGCTCCTTTTGACCATGCGTTAACCAAAGTCAACATTGGTCAAACTTGCGGTGGAAACCCTCTCTGCAGCAGAAATTGTCTTCGTCCTTCTCCCACGTGTGAACCGCAGATTTGCCTCCAAGTAGCTCGAACCAATCAAAAGTGGAGAGAGAAATATGTGTGATGGGGAGATGAGTGAAATGTCCTCCAACATTGACTTTATTTATATCCATAACTGAGGGTGTGTGACACATTTGCTGGGGTACAAAACCTTAAAGCCGACCTGCACATATTTGAATACGTTAGAAAATAAATTCAAAATAAATGTTCTGCTCATCGGATCAAGATGATCTTTAGATCGATCTTGCACCTCTCTGAAAGAGGAATCTAATAAAAATATTGGTATCTTCATCTGAGCATCACAACATGGGGTTTGGACCTAGTTGTCAATTTAACAATGTATAATGTCTTAAGTCGCCAAGCTGCCAGGAATTTCACATTTGAGTTTCAGTTAAAAAAGATTTTAACTTTGCTAGAGTTCATATTAACGGAAATGAAGTCAACATTCATTGATGTGTTTGTGGGATCGTTCTTAAAAAAAGTTATTCCAATTTCAACGATGTGGAGGTTGCACATAATTTCTGTGTCAAATGTTGGAAAGAGGTGTATTTTTACAGAATGCGATGGTTCCCAAAATTGCATGTTGCGCCTATCTCATCCAACTAGATCGAAGGGATCAACTATAGCTGAGGTGGTTTCAACACTTATAAATATTGAAAGGGCCTTGAGTTGTCAAAGTGCAATGGATTTCACATTTTAATTTTAGTTATTGTAGACTTTACCTTTTATTTTTGGTAGAGTCCATATTATTGGAAATGAACTCCAAATTCGTTTTGTGAGGCCATCCTTAAAAAAAATATGCAAAGTTCACAAGTGTGGATGTTTCACACAAGTTATATGTCAAAATGTTGGGAAGATGTGTTCTTTTACAATATAATCTTTTTGGAGTGTAATCTAAAGAAGCAATATCATCAATGACTTCTGTTAATTTTCTAGGTTAACATGTTCTTTGCAAAGACAGTTACTTCAGAGATCTTTGTTAGCCCATAATTCCATTTAGATTCATTAGCAATCATATAGTTTATAATCATATACACAATAACTAAAGAAAGAAAATAGATGATCGAAGCAAAAGACAAGTCAAGACAAGATAACACATAGATATGATGCAAGCTATGGAAAAACCCCAAGATGGGGAAAATCCTAGATCAATTCTTCTTATTATTCATAAACAAATGTTCAGCAGAGAGAGAGAGAGAGTACAAGGACTTTAAAGTCAACAATGACTTGCCAAATAGAAGATGTGACCTTAGACTGCAATTTTGAACACTGATTAGGGCTGCATGAATTAGCGCTCGCTGGTTAGGGTTACGTGCAATTCATTAAGATGTCCAACAAGCATTCCAGAATTATCCAAGCACATCATTCTTACCCAAGTAAATACTGAAGATAGCAGCTCTTGGTTAGGGTAAGAGTCGTACAGCAATAGTGCATACACATGTATCCAAAACACCCTTATATTGCTGCGACTTCTCTTCATAATAGGCTGACCTTCCTCTGATACAAATCTTTACTTAATTCAATCCTGAAATAGGCTTTCGCATTTACCAGACTTCAGAGAATATGAGTTGTGGTCTATCTTGGTGGATGCTTACCCTTCTTGGCCTATTTAGTAAGGTAAGGCCTGTGGCTAGCTTGAGATGGTCTCCAAAAGATGCGGCCTGCTTATATGATTACACCCATGTGCTTTAACTGATCCTTATGTCGACGATTAACTTGAAATGTAACTCGAACCCTCATCAGAAGATGGATCACCCATATCAGACCATAGATGTATCCAGACATGACTCTAAGAAGCTTGACTTTCTTCCCAAGGGACTCAGCCCATCAAATAGCCCTGACATTACACCAAAGAAGCCCTATATCCTTTGCTAAAGATACCTTCCTCCTGTGGCCATCATGTGAGAGAAATAGGATGATTGAAACGAGGAAGAAGGCTTCTCTTTAAATACAAGATGGAGGGAAGGCTGACCTTCAAATTTGGAGGCAACTTTGAAATTTAAATTTTCAAATTTTCTCGCCTAAACACAATTATAACTTATAGAATTTCTTTTTGAATAAACAAATATTTTCTTGACCAAATTTGACCATATTTAGATCGATTTCGTTCCTCTCGAAAAGAGTGATTCAATGGAATGAATATCTTCATCAACTGAGCAGACTTGAGTGAAATTTGGCCCTAGTTTTCAATTTTAACACTCCCTCTCTACTAGGGAAAATTCCACTTGCCAATCCATTTGTTGCCATCGATCATCATGCCATCTTGCCATCATGAACCATGAACCATCTCAGTCTTCTCTGCACTGCTATACTCTGTTCTGCTGAACATCAGAGAAACAATGAAGAAGAATTGATCGAGAGTGAGTCACAAGACCTTGCCACTCTCCACTGACCCAAAGTCATTCCAGAGGTAAAATCTCACTCAAACTTGATCCCAGATCAAGTTATTGAACATCATGCATCCTAGCATAGAGAGTACGGAAATACACGATGCGTCCATCACTAGTGCTATGGTCTCTATCCTCATATCCCAACTCATTGGCCAGATGAGAGGTACTTCCCATAAGTCCCAGACTACATGGGTAGGATGATGCAAAAGCACCAATAGGGAAAGAATATATCACATCCTACTCATAATCAAATGTAAGAAAAGGAGAAACCACATCCTCCAAACACACATCACAATCATATGTAGGGAAAGGAGAAACCACATCTTACAAACATACATCACAATCATATGTAGGGAAAGGATGAACCACCTCCTACATGCATGCCAAAACACCAATAGTAGGGAAAGGATGAACCACCTCCTACACACATGCAAAAACACCAACAATATGGAAAGGATAAACCACCTCGTAGACGCATGCAAACCAACAATAGTAGGAAGAGTCCTACACGCGGGGAAAGGATGAACCATATCCCGTTGTCATGTCAACCATGAATCACAGGGAATGAGTATCCTACATTGGGGAAAGGATGAACCACGTCCCATCAACATGTCAATAGATGCAAATATGCATCTCTCAAAGGGGTGCCTGCAGGAGAAGGCAAACCATTCATCTTGCTCATATGCCATAGGAGAAGGTGAACCACTCATCCTATGCATATCTCATCACTTGTAGGGGACGATGAACCACTCACCCTACCCACATGTGTTCGCACACATGTCAACCATCATGGGGTATCACAGGGGAAGATGAACCACTCACCCTGTACACAATGCACCACTAGGGGAAGGTGAACCACTCACCCTATGGTTGCTCATAGCTCAATAAATACCCTCAGGAGCTCTCAAAGCTCAATTTTTCAGCCAAGAATCCCTTCATATAGGGAATAATGTCAAGCTGATTTCTGAAAGATCAAGGTTGGATCTTGATGATTGATGAGAGATTCATAGCTCTACCCAGCGTATAGACGTATACAGATCTTTAGACATTCTGATTTACAGCAGAGATCATAGAAGCACTTAACAATCCTCTGCTTCTAGCACATCTTGGATGAAGGAAATATTTAGTTGTACTTACTCCCTCTTACCCATGGAGACCACAAGCCTAAGCTTGTCTTATCACAGTGCACAGTGACCATCTGGCAGCCTGCATAAGATCCATCCTTTTGTAGATAGAACATGCCATGATATATAAAGTGGAGTATGTTGTTAATAAGAAAAGTCCAGGATTCTCTGAATCCAATAGTTGTTATCAACATGTGCTTTAAGTGGCTCTCAAAAGAGCTTCTTCAACCAACAAGCTCCATACTAGCTATTATATACATGCAGCCTAATGGCAATTGAATGTTGCTCCTTTTGAACCAGAATTAAAATGTTCAGGGAATATTAGTTTCCAGCAGTGTACCTCAGATTATAGAATCACAAAGATATCTTAGTGAGCAAACTATTCAATTTATGAGACTCACTCATAGATTGACTCAAGGCATATGGCTGATAGGGTGATAGTCAGGAATACCAGGGATCCCACAAGGTATACATGTGTAGACCGACAACTTCTTCATCTCGTCATACCTTTAGGCGCAAGGAATAAAGCATCGAGGCTGTGTCTTCCATAAAAAATCACCTCCTTCTTAAATCTGTAAAGAAGAGAGTCATCAAACAAACATCCTCAATAGATGTATGGATCAACCATAGCTCCCTCTGAATATAGTGAAAGTGATATTGTATAATCATCAAGCCACTTGTAACCTGTCCCTTTTCCTGCTATAGGCTCTTAGGTACATGTGCCAAAATCATCAATCAGCGGCTATGACTTGCCTTCTGCAAGAAGAGTCATCGAGATATAATACCATGGATTCTCTAGCTCCCCTTGAAGCCTTGCATTAGCTGCTCAGTATCGTGAAGATGCGACTTTATATGGAGGGCCAGAATTAGGGTCTTCTCTGTTTCATTCTTCATGGCCTGATGAAAAGGCTTGCTTCAAGAAGCCATTTATGAGCTCTCAACAGAAAAGGGGTATCATAGATATGCTCATCTTCTGATAGGTCCTATTGATGAAGACTGCTTCAAATGTTGCAGAGAAATTGAGTGAAGATTACAAAGGGATATGCTAAAGAATCTGAGAACACTTGCTGTAGACTGGGATCATAGACATGGTGATCATTATACAGTGCTTTCAATGTTTCTTTTACAGGGCTTCAAGATTACTACTCATGACCTGGGTAACATCTGAGCACACCTTTTCTGTCGTTTCATAAGTACCAGACTTAACACTGTTCAAAAACCTTATAGTAGCAACAAGAAGTAGAAATTTCAGCTTTATGAAGCCACTTACTCTATTAGCACTTCGAATCATTTACGGACAAAACATTGATCAGAAGTAAAATGATCTCTTGAAGCCGCATCCACTTTTATTAAGACCTGAAGCAAATGTTGCTTTGATCCCTACTGCCTTAAGATGCTAAAGCTTTAGTCTGGAATACTCAGTCAATCTTACTGTACTTCCGGATTTGAGTCACACAGAAGGTTCAATGATAGGTAGCTTAATGATATTTCAGATATTAGATCTCCAAAACATATTATACCTTAATTTATACTGAAGCCCTTGACTGTGACATATGACTTTAAACAAACCTCTGTCCCTAGTCTTCTCGTTCAGGATTGTGCTTTGATATGAGCAATATATTATATAACACATCATAAATCAATGACTATAAGAACCACTATGATCCTTCAAAATTCTCAACAAGTCAAAAGTCAGATTACTGCAACAAGGTTTCCAGCTCACTGTGTTTAAGGAGACCAAGAATTCACGCTGTCTCAGACTTATTTAAAGTTCAGACTGTTGAGAAGTCTGCCCTAATTAAGGGCTAATTAATACCGCAACAATGCTTCACCTATAGTTTCACCTTAGTGACATCCATAGGGCTGCAGGCATATACATGCTTCAAGGAAACCTTGAGTAGTCTATAAATGGAAGTCCCCAGGTCAATATCAAGCCAAGCGAGTAACTTAATTTCCCCTCATCTGAAATGTCCTCAACCTGGTGTAATGATATTTTAGAGATTTGCTGCAGAAGATTGGGTGGAAATCAAATTTAACCAACCTTCTTATCATCATTCCATCAAATGTAATGGTTCCGAGCCTCAGATTGGGTTTATGATATGGGCCAAAAGTTGAGGCTGCCATCAACCATATTCAAATAAAGCAAAGCCCTTGATCCTTGAAACAATCAGGTCTTTCTTGATTTCTTTGCTAGTCCTGCAGAGATTCAACAACGAAATCCTTATCATTTCATAACATAAGAGATAAACATAACTAGAAACCCCTTTCAATTCTGCCTTTCCTTAGTTCTTCAGAGATTCCTCAAGACCGAGAGAATTCCAGAGTTAAGAATCTGTTGAATGCTTGTGATACTGCTCCTCATGGTCACTTATAATCTTTGATAAATATCTCAACTGTAAAGAGATGACAACTGAGCATATCAGGCTGCAGGGAGAGGAGAACATGGTGGATTGTCCACGAATTCAGTGATTGCTTTCTCTATCTTGGGCTTGCCTTTACCAAAGCTCTGATACTATGTTAATTTTCCAGGTTAACATGTTCTTTGCAAAGACAGTTACTTCAGAGATATTTATTAGCCCAGAATTCCATTTAGATTCATTAGCAATCACATAGCTTATACAAATACACAGTAAATGAAGAAAGAACATAGATGATCAAAGCAAAAGACAAGATAACACATGGATATGGCGCAAGCGAGGGAGAAACCCCAAGATGGGGAAAACCCTTGATCAATTTTTCTTATTATTCATAAACAAATGTTCAGCAGAGAGAGAGAGAGAGTACAAGGACTTTAAAGTCAACACTGACTTTCCAAATAGAAGACCCGACCTTAGACTGTAATTCTGAATACTGATTAGGGCTGCCTGAATTAGCCCTTACTGGTTAGGGTTACTTGCAATTAATTATGATGCTACTGAAAGATGTCCAACAAGCATTCCAGAATTATCCAAGCACATCATTCTTACCCAAGTAAATAATGAAGATAGCAGCTCCTGGTTAGGGTAAGAGTCATACCACAATAATGCATACACATGTATCCAAAACATCCTTATACTGCTGCGGCTTCTCTTCATAATAGGCTGACCTTCCTCTGATACAAATCCATACCTAATTCAGCCCTGAAATAGGCTTCCGCATTTACCAGACTTCAAAGAATATGAGCTGCGGTCTATCTTGGTGTATGCATACCCTTCTCGCTTTATAATTAGTAAGGTCAGGCCTGCGGGCAGCTTGAGATGGTCTCCAAAAGGTGCGGCCTGCTTATAAGATTACATCCATATGCTTTTACTGATCCTTATGTTTGCGATTAACCTGAAATGTAACTCGGACCTTCAACAGAAGATGGATCACCCAGATCAGACCACAGATGTATCCAGACATGACTCTAAGAAGCTCGACCTTCTTCCCAAGGGACTCGGCCCATCAAATAGCCTTGACGTTACACCAAAGAAGCCCTACATCCTTTGCTGGAGATAGCTTCCTCCTGCGGCCATCATGTGAGAGAGATAGGATGATTGAAATGAGGAAGAGGGCTCCTATTTATATACAAGATGGTGGGAAGGCCAACCTTAAAATTTGGAGGCAAATTTGAAATTTGAAAATTTTATTTTTTCCCGCCTAAACACAATTGTATCGTATAAAATTTCTTTTTGAATAAACAAATATTTTCTTGACTAAATTTGATGATATTTAGATCGACTTAGGTCCTCCCAAAAAGAGGGATTCAATGGAATGATTATCTTCATCAACTGAGCAGACCTGAGTGGAATTTGGCCTTAGTTTCCAATTTTAACAACCCTAATTGGTACCATCTAACAACTTGTAATCTGTTACTGTGTGGGGTATTGTTGTTAATCAGTGTCCTGGGTGGTATCCACCTCCTTCCTAATGCGTACTACTGTGTCTTGGTTGATTGTGGGTATGCGGGAGTGTGAAAGATAGAATGGGTATGGGAATGCGTGAATGTGAAAATATAAGAATGCGACACTGGAATCTGTCACCAGACTAGTTCACTGATCCCACTTTGGGGCTTCACCAAGTTGTCCATGGTGATGGTGTCCTCCTCGGCATATTGGTATACTTATTAAAGAAGTCATTTTTCCTGTCTTTCCATAAACATTTATGAAATAATAGAGACGCTTTTGAAGGTGGTAACAATCTTATCCAATTAATCGATTCCAAGCATAAACTGAAACAAAATATTTATTTGACTATCTAATTGATTCCTTTCCAAAATAAAATGGTTTTTCAACAAAACCTGTACAAATATGAAAATTATTAGATACAACACTATTTGTTTTAATGAATAAGCTAGAACCTCTATCAAAATACACAATCTTGATAAGGGTCCTATACCAGAATTTTAGACTAACAATCCTATACCAAAATTTTAGACCAACTCGGATGAATGAGGTCATTGTGTTTTTCATTGGATATCACCCAAGTTCTTACTGTTTTTCATTGGCTATCACCTAATTTATTACCAGACAAGCTAGATGCCCGGTCTATATATTTGTTTAGCCATGACAAATGCCAAGTGCTTTCTTGTGAACTGCATATGTGAATCCTATAAGACAACCCAATACAGGGAGAATATCAGAAAAGTAAGCTATACATTATGTATAGATGCAACAAGTATTAACTGTATCGAGTTACAGTAATGAGCACATCAGGTGGGGTATCGAGGTCAATGTTTTCTAGTTCTGGATGTGAAACTTGATGCAGTTCTTTTTCAAGTTTATTCCTTTTAACGCATGCTGGGTTATGCCCTCAACTTCTTGTCACTATTGGCTATGCTTATAAGATTACACCCATATGCTTTTACTGATCCTTATGTCTGCGATTAACCGGAAATGTAACTCGGACCTTCAACAGAAGATGGATCACCCAGATCAGACCACAGTATCCAGACATGACTCTAAGAAGCTCAAGCTTCTTCCCAAGGGATTCGGCCCGTCAAATAGCCCTCACATTACACCAAAGAAGCCCTACATCCTTTGCTGGAGATACCTTCCTCCTGCGGCCATCATGTGAGAGAGATAGGATGATTGAAATGAGGAAGAAGGCTCCTATTTATATACAAGATGGAGGGAAGGCCGACCTTAAAATTTGGAGGCAAATTTGAAATTTAAATTTAAAATTTTTCCCACCTAAACACAATTATAACTTATAGAATTTCCTTTTGAAGAAACAAATATTTTCTTGACCAAATTTGATGATATTTAGATCGATTTTGGTCCTCTCGAAAAGAGGGATTCAATGGAATGATTATCTTCATCAACTGAGCAGACCTTAGTGGAATTTGGCCCTAGTTTCCAATTTTAACAACTTCCTAATTGGTGCCATCTAATGACTTGTAATCCGTTACTGTGTTGGGTATTGTTGTTAATCAGTGTCCTGGGTGGTATCCACCTCCTTCCTAATGCGTACTACTGTGTCTTGGTTGATTGTGGGTATGCAGGAGTGTGAAAGATAGAATGGGTATGGGAATGCGTGAATGTGAAAATATAAGAATGCGACACTATGGAATCTGTCACCAGACTTGTTCACTGATCCCACTTTGGGGCTTCACCAAGTTGTCCATGGTGATACTGTCCTCAGCATATTGGTATACTTATTAAAGAAGTCATTTTTCCTGTCTTTCCATAAACATTT
Source organism: Pinus albicaulis (assembly GCA_034641835.2). Lineage (NCBI taxonomy): Eukaryota > Viridiplantae > Streptophyta > Pinopsida > Pinales > Pinaceae > Pinus > Pinus albicaulis. The sequence continues at coordinate 1,606,710,263 of CM076581.1, forward strand.
ATAATATAATAGAGATGCTTTTGAAGGTGGCAACAATCTTAACCAATCAATCGATTCCAAGCATAAACTGAAACAAAATATTTATTCGACTAGCTAATTGATTCCTTTCCAAAATAATGTGGTTTCTCAACAAAACCTATACAAATATGCAAATTATTAGATACAACACTATTTGTTTTAGTGAATAAGCTAGAATCTCTATCAATTTACACAATCTTGATAAGAGTCCTATACCAGAATTTTAGACCAACTCGGATGAATGAGGTCATTGTGTTTTTCATTGGATATCACCCAAGTTCTTACTGTTTTTTTCATTGGATATCACCCAAGTTCTTACTGTTTTTCATTTGCTATCACCCAATTTATTGCTAGACAAGCTAGATGCCCGGTCCATATCTTTGTTTAGCCATGACAAATGCCAAATGCTTTCTTGTGAACTACATATGTGAATACTATAAGACAACAAAATACAGGGAAAATATCAGAGAAGTAAGCTATACATTATGTATAGATGCAACAAGTATTAACTGTATCAAGTTACAGTAATGAGCACATCAGGTGGGGTATCGAGGTCAATGTTTTCTAGTTCTGGATGTGAAACTTGATTTAGTTCTTTTTCAAGTTTATTCCTTTTAACGCATGCTGGGTTATGCCCTCAACTTCTTGAAAGAGATTTTTTCTTCTTTGCTAATGTTGTCCCAATTTGCTTCTTCTTCGATGAGGTCCTAGCTATTCCTGCCTTTCCCAAATTTTCTTGATCTCGGGGGTTACAATTGTTTTATTTCTCCTCTTCTTCAGCCTTATCTTCCCAACTCGTGTTAGGGTGATTCACATCCCGATTTAGTTATGAGTGAAATGCAGTTTTCTCTTCCTCTGAACCCTGTGCCGATTCTTACCGAGATGACGGGTCTTCTTTTGAGGTAGTATCCTTAGTTTGCTAGGTATCCACTGATGTGTCCCTAGTTTCCTCTGTATCCAATTTTGGCTCTTCCATAGGAGGGCCTTATTTAGGTTAATCTTCCTTAACGAATTGATGTTCTTGTCTCCAACCCACGAAGTTGGTATTCGTTGATTCTTCTTAACTTGCCTTGGCCCTTTTGGGCAATTTGCTACGCCCTGTTTCAAAGCAAGATCTGTGATGGAAAGAAACATGTTTGTAATCAAGCTTTTGAATCGAGGACTAGTTTCCACCTTTCATAGTTATTTCAGTTTAAAACTCTTTGTGGAAGCCCATTTCCACACATATGTGGGCGTATGTGGTGGTTCTCTCCCCCTTTGTATCAATATTTATGTGATAGTATCTTTCAGGAGCTTTTCCAATGGTTCAAAGAGAACCAGAACCCCAAAACTGCAAAGGTAGATTTCAAAGTTGAGGAGAGGGTATTTGTCAAAGTGTAAAAGAAAGAAGTCCAAGGTTTTCCTACATAATCCGAAGTTTCTTTAGAACCAGGGTCCACAATTTAAAATAAAATACCTCCCTTCACCAGATCAAATTCAACAATCAAGAAATGCTTTGCGCGTGCCTCTTCCTTGGACCTTAACTGAAATCTCCAGGAGTTTGAAAACCATTTTGTGCAGATCTATTAAATGAGGCTACAGACCATTGAAATGGAAAACAAGCCCATTGGTATGATAGAAGGTCTCCTGAACCAAAAGTTGAGGAGAATGTGGGACATTCTTCAGAATGTCGCTGAAAGAAAGCTTTGCCCAGATTACCATTTGGGGGAAGAGAACCAGATATACATCCACTCTCCATAATGGCACCTAGAGAACCAGATTTTTCCATATTGGCTGCCACGGACTGCCCAATATTGGCTTCCACCTGTTTATTGGGTGCACTAGAGGAGGCTGAAGCTGGGTGAGCCATGGCCAGACAAACAATAGAATCAACAGGGGGTGAGGAATCGTTCTGACTAACTGCTACCATGGAGGAGGGCTCTAATATGAACCCTGGAAGGAGAATACCAACAATGGTGGCCAGATTGGAGCTGAGAGGAGTATGTCTGCACAACTAGAGCAGAATCCTAGCCTCTGCCACCTGTTTCTGTTGTACAAGTGCCATTTGAATAACCTGCAACATCGCCATATGCAATATTTTACTCATTTGTTTCTAAATTTTGTGATCTTTATCCCTGGTGACTAGGTATGTGTTCCCACCATTCTAAAATTCACGAATCTGTCCTTCTGGGAATCAGTATTTCTTAGGTTTGCAAACTTGAAAGTGCAATAAGGTCAAATATTAGAAATTCCTTCACCATTTCTCTGTTTTCCAAGTATCTCACTGCAAGCAAGAGAGTGATTTATCGGCTGCTGACAGTCTTCAATCAACTGAGACTCACCCACTGACCATGTTAAGCTTGCAGTTTCATTTATAAGATCATTATGTGTGTTGGACTATGCTTCACTCCTCACCCTCTCTAAATCGGCTTAAAGTTGTTGCTCTGCCTTGAGGATTTTGGCCTCTCTAAATCTACCAAAAATTTTTAAAAACTTCAAAAATGTAACACTTGGCGAAACTTACACTTTCTATTTTTGTCGACTACCTTTCAAACGCCTGGAAATAGGGTATTTTGTATGTCCCCTACAAACGGAGTTTAAGTTCCTAATTTTTGCTGATCTCAGGGTTATACGGGTGCAATAAAGTTTCGATTCAAAACAAATATGAGAAATTGGGCTTGATGTGGAAACTAAGACATATATCACAAACTCTTCTTGCATCTTCTCCACTGCTTCAGAAAACTCTTCTTGCATCTTCTCCACTGCTTCAGAAGGAGGCTTCGTAGATGACACAGGCAAAATGTGATAAACAACACAATACATTCCTCTTGTACATGTGATTATTTCATCCAAAAAAACTTGATTTTTTTATAATTACACCCTGTTCGTGATTGTTTGCATGTCTTATTTTCTTTTCTTTATGCCCTTTTTTACCACAGAGAAAAAACAACCTGACTTTTATTTTTTAAAACAAAAAAATTTACATTTGCAGAAGTATAAAGTCCAAGAAAATCTAAATAGTCCAGAGGAAATATTCCCTCAGAAGTAAGACCAAAAAACTCCAAAATGTAAAATATGCTAGACAATTGTAGTGCAAATTACAAGGCCAATACAGTCCAACAAAACGCTGATTTACAAACCTCATTGATACTTCTAAACCCGATGGAACTTCTTTATGTCCTTTACATTCACAGTGATATCTTTTTATGTCTTTCCTATTTTATATCTATTCAAGATACCTCCTATATTTCCATTAATGTTGATGACATTCCAACAACATGTTAGTCTTTCATTATCCATCTCTTTTGAAAATTTTGGAAAAAAGTAAACAAAAAATCTTGAGCCTGGTCATCTTTGATGACATCCATTTGTTGTACAATTATGAAATATTTGCATATTAACTGATGCCACCTGAAGCTATAGCAATAGGCCTTTGGTCTATGCGAGCGAAGTAAAATCAGTCTATTGCTCTACCCAGCCCCACTTCAAATCCATTATAAATGGTTCATGCACATTTTTTTTTTTTTTCAAGCCAGTGGAATGATAAAAACATGGTTCTTGGTCTGAAATAAGGCATTTCTACCCTGACTTGCATGTTCAAACCCATTTTAAATGGTTCATGCACATTTTTCTCTGTTTTCCAGTGGAATGGTAAAAACATGGTTCTAGGTTTGAAATAAGGCATTTCTAACCTGCCTCGAATGTGCTAGCTTGATCCACTATAGCATCCTCCCTCACTGTGTTACTAATTTCACGGAATTCAATTCAATCATCTATTTTGTAGCTTGTCAGTGGCTTTTTGAGTTGCAATTAAAAAAAGTTTTAATCCTAATGATGTGATTAATCCAAAAAACATTTAATCTAAACCATCAGAATCTTGGACAATCTTGACGCCCACATGTATTTGTTTTTTGGTAATCATTAAATTGAAATACAAATTTAACAAAATAATCTTAATGCCTGCAATCTTGGATACAATTTAGCTCCACAAACTGCTAGTCATTTCTATTCACCTTTAAACTTATGAAACGTTCCACTATTCGAGTATGATAAACAATCATTTTACATATATCCAAATATGGTAGGTAATGCCTATTATTCTTAGGTTTTTTAGACTCAGAGCCAGCAGGGACTACCATTGCCTGCAGCCCTTGTTAAAAAAGTATATGGCTAGCTTACCCTCCGTGGGACTGGTTTGAAGTCTATGGTTGGACAAAATCTAAATCTAAATCCCAACCTTGGATTATGGGTGATTTGAAATCTTGAGGTAGACTCAATTTAATCTTTTCATATGGACTTCAATACTTGAAATATAAAGCTTAATTCGGCTCTTGGGACTATTATTTATGACAACTCTTTATGCACTTGCCATATCAGGGTTTTTTTCGTTTGATTGAATATTAATTTTATATCATTGCTTTCATGTTGCTGCTTTTTTTTTTTGGGAGGCTTCGTCTTTATTATTATTATTATTTATTTATTTATTTTAATGGGGCAGTTGATAAGTAGGTTTGTTTGGGAAATTGATAGTTAAGTTGGGTTTGTATTTACATGATTGAGGTCGATTTTGACTACTACCATTATCATAATCAAACACACCAATATAACTTCTCATGTGATATACAAATTTAATTGAGAATATTCTATCAATTTAACAAAACATACTAAAAATAACATTTCATGTGCCACACAAAACTAATACGAATTTAATTGAGAATATTACAATTAATTTAACCAAACATACTAAAATAACTTTTCATGTGCCACACAAAACTAATACAATTTTAATTGAGAATATTACTATTAATTTAACCAAACATACTGAAATAACTTTTCATGTGCCACACAAAACTAATTAAGAGTTTTGAAAAACAATATAGCAAAGAATACACACTATCACTAACTATTTAATAACCCAAACACACCAATATAACTTCTCATGTGATATACAAGTTTAATTGAGAATATTACTATTAATTTCACCAAACATACTAAAATAACTTCTCATGTGACACAAAAAAACTAAAAGTTTTGAAAAACAATGAAACAAAAAATACACACTGACTAACTATTTTAAAGACGTTGCATTATCTTCATTTATAAATATCCAAACTTAATATAAAGTTTTCTATAATAAACAATTGAATGCTAAATTAATTAACTCAATATTATGAATTGTTATTAGAATGATGAGTAAATTTAATATTATGATAGGTATTATTTTACTTCTATTAATCATGTCCTTTTTTTGATACAACGACTTTCAATCAGTCATGTCCTTTCTTTGATACGACGACTTTATTTAACCTCTATTAATCTTTATGGGTTGTATGGAAATCATTATTTTACATCTCTTATTCTTTAGGGAATGTATGGAAAATGATGTTTGCATGCATTTGTTCTCCTGGAATCAAGCTATTCTTACATGATTTAGGTTTTTGAATATTTTTCTATGTTATAATCTTGATGTGCTTTGGTTTTCTTATTAATATGAATGTTGTATCATATGTATATTTAATTTAATTTTTTTTATAGAAAAAATGATAATTTTATCAAATAAAAAAATATGAGTGGAGACTTTTGTGAGAAGAGCAATTTTGTTCTAAATTTTATAGATTGGTCATATTGAAGTTTTTATGGTCAATGTTTTTAAGAGGATTTTTGAAGGAAGTTGTAAATTTAAGAGGATTTGGAAGGAAGTTGTAAATTTGATCAAATCTCATAATTCCTTTAGCTGACAAGTTAGTGGAAAGTAGTCCCCTCACCCCTAAAACCTAAGGCCTTCATAAGATTCATAAATACGGTGACTCTTTGAGACCCATTGTTAATACCATTGGCGGATCCACTTATCTTTTGACAAAGTTCTTGGCCTAAAAATTGAAGCCATTGATGGGCCTCACTAGCTCTTTCATCAATGATTCATTTTTGTTTGTCAATGAAATTAGAGGTATTAAGTTGGATCCTTTGTTGTCAATATGTTGCAATATGTTGTCCTTGATGGCAACCTACTTGATGAGTTGCCTTAATGATGTTTCTACAGGTCAGTTCAGATGTGACAGAGAAAGAAATTCTAGTAAGTGCTACATAAATGAAATAGAAAATATTTCTCAATGTATACGTAGGTTTTTTGAAGGAAAATCGCGTATGGATGCAATGTATACGCTACTTTTGTGAAAGCAACCCGCGTATACATTCAGAATAAGTATATACACAGTTTTTATGACGAAAAGTCTCGTATACACGCGGATAAGAACGATCCAAGTCGCATATGCCTTTTGCGCTCTAAAATTATGATACCAAGGGGCATTACCATGGTATTAGCCCACAGTATTGAGTGTTGTATTGTCTATTTGAGTTCGTCCAAAAATACCATCAACAGTAGTGTGGTTTTGACTCCTGGTATTGGTAAAGGCTAAATCTATTTAAGGAGAAGAAGATCATAGCGCAAGGGTGTGCATGAGTAAGGGTTGTTACTGAATAATTTTCTTAAGGTATATCTGTATGGGATGAACTCTATTTTTTATAGATCTGAATCTATGATGTACCCATGGATACAATGATGGTTCAAGATCTCTAGATCTGAAATGACTATGCTCTTGTGTGATCCATTGAAGAGATGATTAGATCTATGACCTAGTGCGAGGTCGCTGAAGTCAAGTGAAGAAATCTGGGTAAGTTTTATGGATTTGGTTCATTCTGCAAAGTTTATATTTACAGATCTATACGCTAGTTCGTCTCAGTAAAAACATGTATATACGCAGGTTTGCTTCAGAAAAGGCGCATATGGAAGTTAGGGTTTTCTGAAGCTTATTGCAGAGGTTTTTTCTGTTATTCCCTCTATTTGTATGATGTTTGTCAATGAAGTCTTTTTGTAGATCTGGGTTGTTTGAATACTGTATATGTTGCTAAGTTGATTATGTACAAATCTGATCAATGAGAGAATAAACATGGTTGATGGTGACTAATTGATGAAGGGTTGTGCATTTCTAAAAATATTTGACTGAAAGCTTCAGATCTAGATCTGAGACTGGTTACATTTTGAAAAACAGTATTCACAGAGCTATACGCAGGTTGGTGTGAAGGAAAGCGCGTATACACGCGGGTTTAGTGAAGCGAAGTAGCGTATGCATTTTAAGTTGATGAATGTTCAGGGTTGAGTTTGTATCTGCATGTTTATTCTGAAGTTTGGGTTATTTCTGAGTTATGGTTACAATGGTCTCACTGTTCTGATTGAAGTATTGGGTAAAGTTTATGCTTGTTGATGTTTATGAAGAGTTGTGTTGATGCTGTTTGATCCAATATGAAAATTGATGAAATGTGGTCTGCAGTGGTTCTGAGGGTTGAAGCTTTCAGTATGGAAGTAGAAGCTTCCTTCCAGTAAAAGCTGGTGTTCTAATCAAGGGGTTGAAGCTCCTTTTCAGTAGTGGCTGATAAACGAGATTAGGGGGTTGTAGCTCCGTTCCAGTCGCCGCTGGAAAACGAGAGAAGGTTGTAGCCTTCTGCAAATAGATGTCTGCGTATCGATACGAGTCTGCATCAGTACAATATTGTAAACAATTTTTCATATAATAAATATTGAAGACAGAGACGACAACATCAGTGGTTTTCTCCCAAATTGGGTTTCCACATTAAATATTGGTGTTCATGTGTGTTACTCTTGTGTGATGATTTACACTGTTGTTATTGCACATATTTATTGATTATCTAACAGATGCATGACTGATAAACTGAGTTAAAGACTGTTCCTGAATTTTTTTTTCTAATCTACAAAATTATATCAGTATACGCTAGTTTCTTTTATTATATGCGCGTGTATACGCAAGTTGGGTTCATCAAAACCGCTTATGGAATTCTATAAAGAAGAAGTTAAAATATATTCAGTAAGCTCTAAACACTGATTCACCCCCCCTCCCCCGCTCAATATTTTTCCCAACAATTGGTATCAAAGCAGGTCCTTCTGAAGAAGCTTAATCAATAGAAGGAATATCAGCTAAGATGAGCAATCAAGATGGGACAGCATCTATCAGACCTCCTCTCTTCAACGGAAACAATTTAATCTTCTGGAAGACAAGGACAAGATCCTATCTTCAGTCTCTTGGAGCAGATGTATGGTCTATAGTTGAAGGAGGTTATCAATATCCAACATCAGTTCCAACAGATGCAACAGAAAGAAAGAAATATGAAACCAATGCGAAGGCGGTCAATGCATTATTGGGAAGTCTGACTGAATCAGAATTTGTCAAAGTCATGCAATTGAATACAACAAAGGAGATATGGGACAAAATCATTCCAAGATATGAAGGTGATACCAAGGTAAAAAGTGCTAAACTCCAAACTCTCAGAATTCAATATGAAAATCTCAGGATGCATAATGAGGAAAGCATTGCCAGTTTCTTTTTGCGTTTAGATGATATTGTAAATTGTATGAGAACCCTGGGTGAAACCATCACTGACACTACTCTAGTAGAAAAGGTTTTAATATCTCTAACTCCCAAATTTGAATCAAAGTGTCTACTATTGAAGAGAAGCAGGATCTACAAACTTTTACGATTGTTCAACTTCATGGTATTTTGACTGCTTTTGAAATGAAAAAAGGAGGTCCATCTGAAGTCAAAGAAGTTGTCTTTAGAGCTGCTGCAAAAGGAAAAGAAGTAGAAGAACAAGAAAGATCAGGGTACGGTTCATTAGAAGATGAGATAAATTTTGTAAAGAAGCTACAACTTGGCACTGGAAGATTCAGAGGTAAGCTTTCTTTTAAATGTTTTGCTTGTGGAAGAGTTGGTCATTATGCTGCTAAGTGTCCTTATAAAGAAAAACATGAAAAAGGAAAGGAAGTGGAAAAAGTAAATAAAAATCGGTTTATCAATAGAAAAAGTTATTATACTCATGAAGATAGTGATAGGCTATCAAATAGTGAAAAAGGAGAATCTGATCAAGATGTTAGACTTCTCATGGCTTTTGAAAAAGATTCTAGTGAGGCTAAAGATACCTTTATGGATGCACTAGAAGAAAATGATTTTCTTGAAGAAATTAATCAGCTCAAAATATGTTTGGAAGAAAACAAAATTGCCATAGATACTCTAAAGAATCAACTTATAGAAAAGGAGAAGCATAGTGAGAAATTAGAGTGTGAAATAGTAAGTCTAAGAAAGGAAATTGAGAAAGAGAAAACTTTAAATCTTAGATTTGTTAAAGGAACTGAAACCTTAGATGAAATTGTTAAGGTTCAACGCTCTCCTTTTGTAAAGACAGGTCTTGGATATATCGGAGAATCCTCTCAGTCTTAAGCACCAAGCTATCTAAATGCAGCTAAAGCCAGCCTACAACATTCTGTCACTCAGCGAGAAAACAAAGAAACTTCACAGGTAAAGCATGACCACTTCAATACAAAGAACAATAGTAGAAATATCAAACAGAGAAACACCAATATGCAAGTAAACACAAATAGAAGGTTTCATGATTGCAGAAATTTCTTCTTTAATTGGCAATGTTTCTCATGTCATAATTTTGGTCATAAAGATGTTCAATGTGTTGCATACAAAACCATCATGACCAGAGAAGCAAGAAAACAAAGAAATGAGACTGGAATAAAGAAGAATACTTATAACAACTTTTCCCCTCTTCAAAATAAAATTGAATGTGCTTATTGCAATAACTTTGGTCACGAAGAACCTGAATGTAGGAGCAAACTCCAACCAAAAGAGCATGTACCTTCAAATTCCAAGGTATGGAGAAAGAAGGACTTACAGGTTGAGAATTGTGGCATAGCCTTATTCGCAGAAGGGGAAGAAAATCAATGGTACATTGATAACGGATGCTCAAAACACATGACAGGTGATAGTGATAGAAATAAACTCCTTGCATACGATGCTCTAGAAAAAGAAAAGAATGTTACCTTTGGAAATGATACTCCTGCTGTCATTAAAGGAAAAGGTTATGTTTTTCTAAAATAAAAGGTAAAAGCTAACAATGTTATGTATGTGGATGGATTAAAACATAACCTGTTAAGTGTGAGTCAAATGTGTGATCAAGGAAATGAAGTTGTCTTTAACTCAAAAGAATGTGTGGTATGTGAACTTGACACAAGAAAAATAGTAATAAAAAGAACTAGAACACCAATCTGTATGTATTGAAAGGTTGCAAAGAACAATGTTACTTGGGTAAATCTTCAGAAAATTGGTTATGGCACAGAGGATTGGGGCATTTGAGTTTCTCTCAAATCGGCAAATCTAGCATACTTAAAGCAGTTCGTGATCTTCCCCGCATCACTCTGCTTGAAATTACCATATGAAAATCTTGCAAATTTGGTAAGCAAACCAGAGTACAATTCAATGCCATAGAAGGATCAGCAAGTAAGCCTCTTGAACTCATACACACTGACTTATGTGGACCTATGAGAAAAAGGTCACCCCGTGGAGAACAATACTATATTCTTTTTATTGATGATTTCTCTAGATGTGTTGGATTGGTTTACTAAAACACAAAGTTGAAGCATTTGAAAAATTTCAGATATTTAAAGCCCTGGTTGAAAATGAATTAGATTTAAAAATCAAATGCCTTAGATCTGACCGAGGAGGGGAATATATATCAGACGAATTCTTTGATTTCTGTGACCAACATGGCAGAAAAAGATAATTTTTCTGTAGCTGGAACCCCACAACAAAATGACGTGGCAGAAAGAATGAATAGAACAGGGCAACAAATGGCTCGTGCTATGCTTGATGATTTTGGAACACCTGACACCTTTTGGGGAGAAGCAACACATACCGCAGTAAATATTCTTAACAAGGCTCATGTTCGTGTGAACAGTGATAAAACTCCTTATGAGCTCTGGTATGTTAATCTTCCAACTGTAAAGCATTTTAGAGTTTTTGGAAGCAAATGCTTTATCAAGAACAATGATGAAAAACTTGGTAAGTTTGAACCTAGAGCAGATGAAGGAATATTTATTGGCTATTCTTCTAGAAGCAAAGCATATAAATGTTACAATAAAAGACTTCGAAAGATTGTTGAATGCATTGATGTTGTAATTAATGAGTCTCTCTCAGCTCCAAAAAAGGAAATACCAACAACGAATGAAGATGATGATGATGTATATCCTCCTACATCAAATAGCAACAACATGGAAGGTGAACCCAATGAAGCTCTAGAAGAAGATCTATTTGAAAAGGCTCCATCCAGGTACATTCAAAAGAATCATCCAGAATCTAAAATTTTGGGAGAAAAAGGATCAGGTGTCCAAACAAAAAGAACTCCTGTAGGATCCCCTAGCTATCTAGCATTCTTATCCGCTATTGAACCACATAATGTAAATCAAGCTAGTAAATATGAATGTTGGATTCAAGCCATGAATGAAGAACTTGATCATATTGAAAAGAATCATACTTGGGAATTGGTTCCAAGACCTCAAGATAAAAATGTTATTGGGACAAAATGGATATTTAAAAACAAGTTAAATGAAAATGGAGATGTTATTAGAAACAAATCTAGACTTGTTTGTAAAGGGTATGCTCAACAAGAAGGTATAGACTTTGAAGAAACATTTTCTCCTGTAGCTAGACTTGAAGCCATAAGAATGTTTCTTGCCTTTTCAAGCTTTCAACAATTCAAAGTTTATCAAATGGATGTTAAATCTGCTTTCCTCAATGGTGATCTAGAAGAAGAAGTTTATATAGAACAACTGGAAGGATTCATTTTGGGATATGATGAAAAACTTGTTTGTAAACTTAAAAAGGCTTTATATGGTCTCAAACAAGCTCCAAGGGCATGGTACTATCGTCTTGACAAATATCTTCATCAGTAAGGTTTTTCAAAGGGATCTGCTGATAGAAACTTATACACAAAAACTAAAAAATGATAAACTATTGATTGTAGTTGTATATGTTGATGACATCATTTTTGGGAGTAATGAAGAGTCCATGAGTCATAAATTTGCTTATGTTATGCAGCAAGAATTTGAAATGTCTTTACTTGGGGAACTAACATTTTTTCTTGGCTTACAAGTGCAACAAGCAACATTGTTGGAAACACTGAGAGGGGGGTGAATCAATATTTCTTTTCAATTGTTAATTAATGCCAGTTAGATTCTTCACAATTATAGACAGAGAGGTGTATAATGATAATATTAAGGATTAATATTAATTTCAATTTCCTTTCTAATAATAGTATACAATGGATGAGTGAGGGCACCAACCCTTTTAATGAAACAGGGACCAACCTGTTGCCAAGCACCAACTTGGACTTTGATGAGGCTCCAACCTTTAGGGATTCGACCCTATCTTCACAAGGCACCAACCTTGTGTTTAGGAGCTCCTACTCCAAGGACACCAATCATTCTTTGCTTCTTTATTGGATGATTAGTTCACAAATGCTCGATTTCACCAATATGCACCATCTATTCTGCACCTCACCAAGAATTCAACACTGCACCATGCCAAGAATTCACTGCAATCCGCAATAATTTCGGGTTCCACCGAGGCTATAATATCCACTGTTTTGGGCTCCACTTAAGTTTGTAATGATCTCAGACCCGAGCGATATATCAAGTCCAACCCACAACTATTTCAAATAGGACCGAGACTATAATTTCACACAGATTACTGCAACTTCAAATAGATGCCATTTCAAAATAAAGGTCTGAACTATAGTGAGAGGTTTAAGTCACTGAAATGAAGATTGTTGTACCAATGTATGCTTGAGTCACAACCACCGGAATATCCGAGCCTCCTTTTAGACAAAACTAAAGATGCTGCAATCTACTACAGTCTGAGAATGAATAATGATTGCAGAAATAAGGGTTGAGGTCTACACTGATTTTGACAGGTCTGAGACTATTGTGTTTCCAAATATGTTCGAGCCATTCCAGTTTTAAATGAATCCGAGTTCTAGTGGTTCTGCAATGGTACTGAGATTTCAATGCGGTTTGAAGAGATTTCAAAGCCCAAAATATATTCGTTCTTCTTTGTGTGTTTCTTCAGGTTCACGAGATGTGAACTGTAACCCACTTCCTTTTTTGAATCTGTAGCCGAGTTGAGAAGAAATATCAAACGCTGTTTTTTCCAACCGTATCTCTGTTTTGACTTCCGTTTTTCTTTTTATTTCGATGACTGCGTTTTCAATCTTCAATACCAGAATAATGGAAACCAAGCCATATTTATATAAAGTGTGGCTGTCATATGGTCAACCGACATAAAAAAAGTTAAAATCGACTTGTATAGTGGAGCCGTTTAGTTTATAGAATTAGTGTACATTTTTCATCGATGTATCACTTTGGAAATATTTTATTAAAGTAATGCCCCATTACGTGTGGTTTGGAGAAGTGTTCATTCCCTTTTTATTTATTTATAATTTTCTTATTGTTTTTTTTTTTTTTTTTTCTAATTATCTTATATATATATTTCTAGGATTTATAATTTAAGAATTTGGTGTATGTTTTTTTTAGAGCTTAAGGTATTTAGAGTTTTATGTGCTTTTATGTGTATTTAGACAATCTCAGAGATTCAAGAGGTTTTACTAGGGTTAGGGTTAGGTCATCATGGAATTTGGGTTTTTTTCTCAAGGAGTTAGGGTTAGCTTGGAAAGGGTTTGCTTTATACATATGAATTATTCTTAGAGTTCCATGGGCATTAGACTAGGGCATCTTGAAACTAAGGTTTTAGGGAATATGCATCATCTTCATAGTGTAGAATATTTGACATCTTCAACTATGCCATATTGACATAAATGACAACCTTGATTAACAATCTCTCCCTTTGTCATTGATGGCAATATTCTTGCCCTTCCAAGTTCCAACATTCTCTCCCCCTTTGACATCAATGGCAATGGGGTGCCCATGTGCTACCCCTGTCATGCTGCTCCCCCTAACATACTGAACTCCTGACATGTTGCTTGATTTAATGTGATGCAAGAGCAATGAACCCCATCTTTTGGCGAAGATACTCAAATATTTCTCGTGGAAGGGGTTTTGTAAATATATCCGCAATTTGTTCTTTTGTGTTGACGTATTCCAACCTGATATTGTGTTCAACAACTTGTTCACGAAGAAAGTGGTATTTGATTGGAATATGTTTGGTCCTTGAGTGCATCACCGAATTCTTTGAAACATTGATGGCACCAGTATTGTCACAAAAAATAGTAATTGGTTGCTTAGTTTCTATGTTGACATCCTTCAAGGCTTCCTTCATCCATAGAATTTGTGTATAGAAATCAACATCGGTTATATATTCGGCTTTAGCTGTAGAAAGGGATATAGATGATTGCTTTTTGTTGAGCCAAGATACAAAACACTCTCCCATAAAGAATGCATTTCCACTAGTACTTTTTCGATCATCCACACTTCCGACCCAATCAACATCGGAGTAAGCTGTCACAATAAGAGTTGAACTCTTAGGATACCAAAGACCGAAATCAATCGTTCCTTTCAAATATCTGAGAATTTTCTTCACAGCTGCTAGATGGGATCGTTTAGGACTTGACTGAAATCTTGCTACCATTCCTACTGCTTGCATAATATCTGGTCTTTTAGCAGTTAAGTATAGGAGAGCTTCAATTATTGACCTGTAAAGAGTTGCATCTATGAGAGGGGTATCATCGTCTTTTATTAATTTACAATCTGTTGTCATTGGTGTGCTCATAGGTGCACAATCTTCTATCCCATATCTTTTGAGCATGTCTTTAAGATATTTCACTTGAGATATAAACATGCCTGCAGAGGTTTTAGATATTCGTAGCCCAAGAAAGTAATACAACTCACCAATCATTGACATTTCGAATCTTTTGGACATATTTAGAGAAAATTCATGGTTCATCTCATCATCATTGCTAGCAAAGATTAGATCATCAGTGTATACAAGAGTGATCAAAAGTTTTTCCTTGTCCATCTTCATGTAGAGATTGTTACCAGCTACTCCCTTTTTGAAACCTTCTTATAGTAGATAGTGATCCAACTTTGCATACCATGTTCTAGAGGCTTGTTTTAATCCATACAAAGCCTTTTTTAGCTTGCATACAAAGTCCTTCCCTTTCGCAAGATCAAATCCTTCTGGTTGCTCCATGTAAACTTCTTCCTTGAGATCTCCATTTAGGAATGTTGATTTTACATCCATTTGATAAACCTTGAATCCTTTTGAGCAAGTAAATGCTAAAAACATTCTTATGACTTCCATTCGAGCTACTGGTGCAAAGGTTTCTTCAAAGTCAATTCCTTCAATTTGCGAGTATCCTTTGCAGACAAGTCTGGCTTTATTTCTAATGATTTGTCCATCTTCATTCATCTTGTTTTTGAATACCCATTTTGTTCCAATTATATTTTTATCTTTTGGGCGAGGTACTAGTTCCCAAGTCTCATTTTTTTCGATTTGAGACATTTCTTCTTCCGTGGCCTTTATCCAATAAGGATCTTTGCTTGCCTGAGAAATTTTTTTAGGTTCTATTAAAGATAATAGAGCCACATCATCTTTTCTTGGGGTGCTTATCATCCTTCTTCGAGTTTGGATTCCTTCATCTATATTTCCGATGACCTGTTCTTCCGGATGATATCTCTAAACAAACTTGACCTTGGAGGGAGTTTGTGAAGATTCACTTTGAGGTTCTTCATTCTCCTCTTCTTTTTCAGGGTCTTCTTCTTCACTTTGTTCAAAGAAAGGCTCAACTTCATGATCCTCAATTCTTTTTTCCGGAAGGCCTTCATCAATCTTCACATCAATGCTTTCCACTATTCTTCGTAGACGATTGTTGTAAAATTTGTAGGCTTTGATCCTAGTGGAGTATCCAAGAAATATTCCTTCTTCATCTCTAGAATCAAATTTACCTGGTGAGTCATGATTTATTTTTATGAAACATTTGCTTCCAAAAACCCTGAAATATTTTACCGAAGCAGGTCTTCCTTTCCATAATTCATAAGGAGTCTTTTCATTATTAGGTCTTAGTTGAGTTCAATTTAAGGTATACACTGTGGTGCCAACTGCTTCTCTCCAAAATTTTGGTTGCAAACCAGCGGCTAGTAGCATTGTCCTTGCCATTTCTTGAATGGTTCAGTTCCTTCTTTCAACTACTCCATTTTGCTGGGGTGTCTTAGCAATAGAGAGTTCTCTTTCGATTCCATGCTCTTTATAGAATTCATCAAATTCTTTTGAGGTGAATTCTCCTCTATCCGTTCTAAGAAATTTAATCTTAGAATCTTTCTCATTCTCAATGAGAGCCTTAAGATTCTTAAAACATTCAAATGCTTCGGATTTATATTTTATGAAATATATCCACATCATTCTAGTATAGTCATAAAAAAATAGAGCAAAGTACCTTTCACCTTGAAGAGCAGGAGTTCTAGTTGGCCCACACAAGTCTGCATGAATGATTTCCAAAGGTTTTGTTGTTGAGAACTCCTTAGTTTTGTGGCTAGTTCTGGTTTGCTTTCCATGTTGGCATGGGCCACATACAACTTGATTTGGTTTGCACATTTTTGGAATATCCCTTACTGCATTAATTTTTCTGATGTTGACTAGGTTATCAAAACTTGTATGCCCCAATCGCTTGTGCCATAACCAACTTTCATCTGTTTGACTTAAGCAACATTTATCTTCTTGGATTCTATTGAGAATATAAACATTATTTGGTGTTCTTACTCCTTTCGCCACAATTTCTCCCGAGGATGAGTCTCTTATTTCACAATTTTTTGTACTAAAGACAACATTATGTCCTTCGTCACAAATCTGGCTAACACTTAAGAGATTGTGTTTGAGCCCTTCTACCAGCAAGGTATTTTGAGCCTTTCCTAGTCCATTGACAAGAGTAGCAGTTCCTTTTCCAGTGATTTTAGAGGATCCACTTCCAAAGGATACATTTCCATTTTTCTTGTTTAATGATATGAACTTCTTTTGGTCACCTGTCATATGTCTTGAACATCCACTATCCACGAACCAATGATTTTCTTCACTATGAGCACATAGAGCTAGGCCACATTTATCAGTTTTTAGATTTACGTTTTTAACTTTCTCCCTTTTGAGAGGGCAATTTTATTCATTATGATCATAATTATCACATAATGAGCAAGACAGATCAAACTTAGCCAAAGGATCAAAGGAATTGTAAGTCTTGATTTGTCCTTGCTCTTTAAGACCATGTAGTTGGTTTGTTTGATCATTCAATCTTGGTTCTTCATTCTTATGAGCCTTGCAATGCTTAGCTTGATACCCAAAGTTTTTACAATTGTAACAATGCCCAAGAAAAATAATTTGATCCCTGTTGTAGTATCCATAGCTTAAACCAACATTCTTCCTTGGAGTTGCTCTTTCTTCAATTTTTGGTTTTGAGATGGGACTTTGCTCCTGACGAGATGACTTTTCTTCTTTTGGATGGCAAGAGAGTACATCAACATAAATTCTGGCATTATTCTTTGTACATTTATTCTCCTTTGAAACCAATTCCAGACTTGTCATGTTGAGGTTTTTGAGTATTAAGAATGTTGTCAAGAGCTAGAGAGCTTTGCCAACTCCTTTTAACTTTCTCTAATTCCTTTCTTAAAGATATTATTTCAGCTTCACGTTTTTCACAGATATCATCCTTCTCTTTTAGCTTAATGTTCAAGAAATATTCCCTTCTTTTTGCTTCCTCTCTTTCTATTTTGAGATAAATTATCTTATTTTGTAGATTCTCATTTTCTTCAATAGCACTTATTAGCAAACTATCCATGTTTCTTTCATCTTCTAATTCTGAGTCATCATCATTTGTAAATGCCATGAATAACGTTTCTTTGCTTCCAACATAATCACTTTCCTCATTTGATTCATCATCACTTTCTTTGTAATGATGCACATTTCTAGTTGATTTCCTTTTTATGACTACAAATTCATATTCATCAGACTCATCTTGTTTGGAGAAGAAGTTCTTCTTATTAAACCCTTTCTTTTTGTACATCATTCTCTTAGAGTCATTTTCATCATCACTATCATGTTTATGAGGACATTTTGCAGCATAATGACCTATTCTTCCACAATTGAAACAAATAAGAGGGTACTTACCTTTTAGCTTAGATCCCCTTTTTAGTCTTCGTACAAATTGAGCTAACTCATTTTCAGTGTCAGATTCATCGTTGTTGCAATTCCATCTTTTTCCTTCTTTTGTAGATCTTGAGGCTTTGAAAGCTGCTTCTTTGATAATTGGGCTTCCTTTCCTCATCTCATAGGCAATAAGAATTCCATAAAGTTCATCCATCTTGAAAGTATCTAGGTCATTCATTTCTTATATGGAACTTACTTTGGAGTCAAATTTGTCAGGAAGCGATCTCAGGATTTTTTGAACAATGGTGCTTTCTTCAATATTTTCTCCTAGTCCTTTAAGAGAGTTAACTACTTCAGCTACTCGGAGGAAGTATGATGCAATATCTTCTTCATCATCCATTTTCAGACTCTCAAATTGTCTTCTATAGGTTTGAAGCTTTGCCTTCTTAACTTTGGAGTCCCCATCATATAGAGAAACCAACTTATCCCATACTTCTTTGGCTGAGTCACAATCCATGACTTTCGTAAATTCGGAATTGGTAATTCCACTAGTGATGGAATTTAAAGCTTTTGCATTAGCAATATAGGTTCTTCTTTCATCTTGATCAGTTGGAAGACTAGCGAGAGCATTGTACCCATCCAAAATAGAGTGCCATACTTTATGACCAAGAGACATTAGATAGTAGGACATCCTCTTTTTCCAAAAACTAAAGTTTGTTCCATCAAAGATAGGCAGTTTCCCTGTTGCTTCCATGTTCTTCATTGTGCCTAATAATCCTTCTTCCAGCTATTAGGCTAATAACGAAGACACTGGCTCTGATACCAATTGTTGGAAATATTGAGAGGGGGGTGAATCAATATTTCTTTTCAATTGTTAATTAATGACAGTTAGATTCTTCACAATTAAAGACAGAGAGGTGTATAATGATAATATTAAGGATTAATATTATTTTCAATTTCCTTTCTAATAGTAGTATACAATAGATGAATGAGGGCACCAACCTGTTGCCAAGCACCAACTTGGACTTTGATAAGGCTCCGACCTCTAGGGATTTGACCCTATCTTCTCAAGGCACCAACCTTGTGTTTAGGAGCTCCTACTCCAATGACACCAATCCTTCTTTGCTTCTTTATTGGACTATTAGTTCACAAATGCTCCATTTCACGAATTTGCACCACACCAAGAATTCAACACTGCACCATGCCAATAATTCACTGCAATCCACAATAATTCTGGGTTCCACCGAGGCTATAATATCCACTTTTCTGGGCTCCACTATGTCTGTAATGATCTCAGATCTGAGCGATATATCAAGTCCAACCCACAAATATTTCAAATTGGACCGAGACTATAATTTCACACAGATTACTGCAACTTCAGATAGATGCAATTTCAAAAAAAAAGGTCTGAACTAAAGTGAGAGGTTTGAGTCACTGAAATGAAGATTGCTATACTAATGTATGCTTGAGTCACAACCACCGGAATATCAGAGCCTCCTTTTAGACAAAACTAAAGATGTTGCAATCTACTACAGTCCGAGAATGAATAATGATTGCGGAAATAAGGGCTGAGGTCTACACCGATTTTGACAGGTCTGAGACTATTGTGTTTCCAAATGTGTTTGAGCCATTCCAGTTTTAAATGAATCTGAGTTCTAGTGGTTCTGCAATGGTACCGAGATTTCAATGTGGTTTGAAGAGATTTCAAAGCCCAAAATATATTCTTTCTTCTTTGTCTGTTTCTTCAGGTTCACAAGATGTGAACTATAACCCACTTCCTTTTTTGAATCTGTAGTTGAGTTGAAAAGAAATATCAAACGCTGTTTTTTCCAACCGTATCTCTGTTTTGACTTCCGTTTTTATTTTTATTTCGATCACTGCGTTTTCAATCTTCAATATCGGAATAATGGAAACCAAGCCATATTTATATAAAGTGCAGCCGTCATATGGTCAGCCGACATCAAAAATTTTAAAGCCGACTTGTATAGTGGAGCCGTTCAGTTTATAACATTAGCGTACATTTTTCATCGATGTATCACTTTGGAAATATTTTATTAAGTAATGCCCCATTACGTGTGGTTTAGAGAAGTGTTCATTCCCCTTTTTTTTATTTATAATTTTCTTATTGTATTTTTTATTATCTTATATATATATTTCTAGGATTTATAATTTAAGAATTTGGTGTAGGTTTTTTTTTAGAGCTTTAGGTATTTAGAGTTATATGTGCTTTTATGTGTATTTAGACAATCTCAGAGATTCAGGAGGTTTTACTAGGGTTAGGGTTAGGTCATCATGGGATTTGGTTTTTTTTCTCAAGGATTTAGGGTTAGATTGGAAAGGGTTTACTTTATACATATGAATTATTCTTAGAGTTCCGTGGGCGTTAGACTAGGGCATCTTGAAACTAAGGTTTTAGGGAATATGCATCATCTTTATAGTGTAGAAAATTTGACTTCTTCAACTATGCCATATTGACATCAATGACAACCTTGATTAACATATTGGCATATTTTTATCACAAGCAAAATACCTTAAGCAAATTCTGAAGAAGTATGGGATGGAAGACTGCAAACCTATAAGTACACCAATGGTAATTGAGTGTAACCTCAGTTCTCATTATGATTCTCCCACTGTGAATCAACCATAATACAGAGCCATGATTGGAAGTCTGCTTTATCTAACCGGGACAAGACCTGACATTATGCATGCAGTTGGGATTGTTGGACCATTCCAAGCTAATCCAAATTAGTCACACCTTCAGGCTGTAAAAAGAATATTCAAATATCTACAAGGGACTCAAGACTTTATTCTATGGTATCCAAAGAATGCTAATCTCACTCTTCATGCTTACACAGATGCGGATTGGGCTGGAAATGTTGATGATCAAAAAAGCACTAGTGGTGGTGCATTCTATATGGGGCTCCGATTGGTATCTTGGTTTAGCAAGAAACAAAGTTCTATTGCCTTATCTACAACAAAATCAGAATATGTGGCTGCCGCATCATGTTGGACACAACTACTCTGGATGATGCAGACTTTACAAGACATTCAAATCAAATTTTCATCTCCCATCTCCATTTTGTGTGATAATACAAGTGCCATTAGCATCTCAAAGAATCCTGTTATGCATTCTAAGACTAAGCACATTCCTATCAAGTATCACTTCTTACGTGAACAAATGCTTGAAAAAAAGGTCAAATTGGAGTATGTTCCCTCCAAAGAACAATTTTTTGATATATTTACTAAACCTCTTCCCAGGGAAGCATTCGAATATCTCAGAGAAAAGCTGGGAGTTGTCTCTGCCTCTCAAATCAGATCTACTTGATTTCAAAAGATTAAATTCAATACACGGGTTTCATAAAGGAGAATCGCATATATACATGAGTTTCGGTGCATAAAACTGCGTATGGGCTTTGCTGACAGAATTTCTCGGGGTCAGCGTTTCAGAACAGTTGTGGTGCTATTGGGTAATCTCTATTATTGTTTCAATGTTCATCCTTCTGTATCATTCGCTGATATTTTTCTCCTTAATGAAGATGCTTTGATGATTTGTTTGTTGAAGATGTTCAGGATGCACAAGCTAAGGGGGAGCACTTGTCTTGTGGAAAATGATGCATTGTTGGCATTCTGATTGGTTGCTGTTTTATGATCTCATGTTTGAGATTCTTTGGTTTTGGCCATATATATTCATATCTGTCATTTGATGAAAATGTCATGTTGAGACCTATGATGTAAAATTGTTATATTCAGCCATGTAAGGACTTGTTCAAATTTTTAAACCCACTTGGTTGGGAAGTTGAGTCAAATTTGTAATTCCACTTGTTTGGATCATTGATGTAAGTATGAGTCCTTGGTGATAGGAAAGGTCATACCTGGTTGAGTCATGTATTTCATTGAAAAATATGTTTAAAGATCCAGCATGAACTCAGGGGGAGCATGGTAATTTTGGTTTTGATCCGCCATTTTCCCTTGATGTCAAAGGGGGAGAGTATTTTGGTGTTTGAATAATGGTTATGATTAATTGTGATGATGAAAAATCATCACGGTTGCCATCAAATCCAAAGGGGGATATTGTTGGCAATATGTTGCAATATGTTGTCCTTTATGGCAACCTACTTGATGAAGTTATTCTTGATGGAAACCTACTTGATGAGTTGCCTTAATGATGTTTCTATAGGTCAGTTCAGATGTGACAGAGAAAGTAATTCCAGTAAGTGTCACAGAAATGAAACAGGAAATATTTCTCAATGTATACGTAGGTTTTATGAAGGAAACCCGCGTATGGATGCTATGTATATGCTACTTTTGTGAAGGCAACCCGCTTATACATTCAGAATAAGTATATACGCAATTTTTATGACGAGAAGTCGCATATACACGCGGATCAGAATGATCCAAGTCGCGTATGCCTTTTGCGCTCTAAAATTATGATACCAAGGGGCATTACCATGGTATTAGCCCACAGTATTTAGCGTTGTATTTTATATTTGATTTCGTCCAAAAATACCATCAGCAGTTGTGTGGTTTTGACTCATGGTATTGGTAAAGGCTAAATCTATATAAGGAGAAGAAGATCATAGTGCAAGGGTGTGCATGAGTAAGGGTTGTTATTGAATAATTTTCTCTAAGGTATATATGCATGGGATGAAATCTGTTTTTGATAGATATGAATCTATGATGCAACCATGGATATAATGATGGTTCAGGATCTCTAGATCTGAAATGACTATGCTCTTGTATGATCCATTGAAGAGATGATTAGATCTATGACCTGGCGCGAGGTTGTTGAAGTCAAGTGAAGAAATCTGGTTAAGTTCTATGGATTTGGTTCATTCTCCAAAGTTTATATTTACAGATCTATATGCTAGTTCGTCTCAGTAAAAGCGCGTATATACGTGGGCTTGCTTCAGAAAAGGCGCGTATGGTAGTTAGGGTTTTCTGAAGCTTATTGCGGAGATTTTTCTGTTATTCCTGCTATTTGTCTGTTGTCTGTCAATGAAGTCTTCTTGTAGATCTGGGCATGAGGCTTTTGAGTCCTGATGATGAACCACACTGGTTGGTTCGAAACGCGTCGACTTTATTCATGATAATGTGATTATTACCGAAAGATTTCTTCAGAACTATATATGCTACTAAGTTGATTATGTACAAATATGATCAATGAGAGAATAAACATGGTTGATGGTGACTAACTGATGAAGGGTTGTGCATTTCTAAAGATATATGACAGAAACCCTCAGATCTGGATCTGAGACTGATTACATTCTGAAAAACAGTGTTCACAGAGCTATACGCAGGTTGGTGTGAAGGAAAGTGTGTATACACACGGTTTCATTGAAGCGAAGTAGCGTATGCATTTTAAGTTGATGAATGTTCAGGGTTGAGTTTGTATCTACATATTTATTCTGAAGTCTGGGTTATTTCTAGGTTCTGGTTACAATGGTCTCACTGTTCTGATTGAATTATTGGGTAAAGTTTATGGTTGTTGATGTTTATGAAGAGTTGTGTTGATGCTATTTGATCCAGTATGAAAATTGATGAAATGTGGTCTACACTAGTTCTGAGGGTTGAAGCCTTTAGTATGGATGCAGAAGCTTCCTGCCAGTAAAAGCTAGTGTTTTGATCAGGGGGTTGAAGCTCCCTTCCAATAGTGGCTGATAAATGAGATTAGGGCGTTGTAGCTCCCTTCTAGTAGCAGCTGGAAAACGAGAGAAGGTTGTAGCCTTCTACAGATAGATGCCTGCGTACTGATATGAGTCTGCATTAGTACAATATTGTAAACAATTTTTCATATAATAAATATTGAAGACAAAGACGATAGCAGCAGTGGTTTTCTCCCAAATTGGGTTTCCACCTAAAATATTGGTTTTCATGTGTGTTGCTCTTATGTGATGATTTATACTGTTGTTACTGCAAATATTTACTAATTATCTAACATATGCATGACTGGTAAACTGAGTTAAAGACGGTTCCTGAAAAGTTTTTCTAATCTGAAAAATTATATCAGTATACGCTAGTTTCTTTTATTACATGCGCGTGTATATGCAAGTTGGGTTCATCAAAGCCGTGTAATAAAGAAAAAGTTAAAATATATTCAGTAAGCTCTAAACATTGATTCACCCCTCCTCCCCCTCTCAGTGTTCTTCCCAACATCCTTTTGACATTGTTGTAGCTATTTCTTACACCAAAGAAAACTACATTTTTTTTAAATCTATGAGTTTGTTTTCTTGAAAAAGGATACATATTCTCATGACTAAAGGATGCATAGATAAATTCTTGGTTTATTTAAAACAATATTTTTATATTGAGTTTAACATTATAGAAATATTAATTTTTATAAAATTATTAATTTTTAATATAAAATTACCATTATAAATTAAAAATAAAAATAAAAAAATTATTAGTTTTTAATATAAAATTATCATTATAAATTAAAAAAAAGGGGGCATGCTCATCCTCCAAGTTTATTTTTGTGCAAAGAATTTCAACGAACCTAAGGTATATATTACCAAGTCCAAAGCCGAGGGAGGAGCCCACGAGAAGCTTGAAGATTATACTACACATTGGAAGGTATAATAGGTAATGAGATCTATATATGCCTCGAATTTCTTTCATGAGGCGAATATGGGATATATATCTTATGTTTGTATGAGTTAGGTGCCAAGAAAGCCTCATGCCATTCCAGCGCTGAGTGTAAATGTGGTCAAATACACAGGTGATAGGTCATTTAAGTATCCAAGTGCGCTAAGGGAGAATCCAACGAGTAATATTGGTATTCCACGTCTTAAAATGCTCAGGTCAAGCAGTCAAGCGATAAATGAAGAGGACCGGTATCAATAGTAAAAACCAACAAGTGCAAACACCTTTATTCAAAATTCACTGAACACGTGTTAAGATCTAGATGCAAGAGATGAAATCAACGACATATATCCTATTTCAGATCCCTCAGGCTTTTCTATATTTAATGGAGGAGGGGGGGTCCAAAATAAGTCATTTTTCAAAACAATTTTTGATTACGTGTTAATTTGAGATGCATTTCAACACCCCCAGGTCGAAAACAACATACCATGTGCAACCCCCCCGAAATCCATTACTGGTTTTAGGGGAAAATTTTCAGGCTGATGTAGCAATTGAAAACATTACACCTCATTTCATTTGGTGAATCAAACAAAATCGATTAAAACTTCCAGGTGTCTTTCAACAAGGACTTGTATTGTAGCAGTTGCGTTGTTGTGGAGTGTTGGAAGTAGTTTGGATATCTCGATCAAGCTATCCCACTTGGATTTCTCGCTTGTAGTTTGAAAAACGATGAGGGAGAAATAACATGGCATAGGTTTTGGCCAAAGAGGAAGGGTCATATAAAGTTTGGTGTCATGATGGATTCTTCGAGTTAGAAGCTAATGAGCCACAAGAAAGACGAAGACCTGCATTTCGAGAAACAATGGTTGTTTCACAAGATGTAGATTTTGGAAGCAATTTTGTTGTAGAGAATAACCAACATGATGACTCAAGATGCTGAAGCTCTTCAGCAAATTTTCCAACAGGTGCATGGCCTCTGGTCAACACCTCTACATATTCTTGTTTCTATTGTTCTACTCTATAAACAACTTGGCGTGGCATCATTGTTTGGTGTATAGTATCGTTGATTTTGTTCTTAGTACAAACATTTATTATTAGTAAGATGCAAAGAACTATCAAAGGAAGCATTACATCGTACATACAAGAGGATTGGTCTCATGAATGAAATCTTGGCTGCAATGGACACGGTCAAATGCTATGCATGGGAAAATATTTTCCTGTCAAAGGTACAGACTATTAGGAATGAAGAGCTCAACTGGTTTAGGAAGGCACAATTATTGGGATCGTGCAATAGCTTCATTCTAAACAATATTCCAATTGTTACATTACCGTGCTTGCTTTTTGGTTGTATACTTTGCTTGGTGGTGAATTGAGAACTGCAAAAGCCTTTTCGTCACTTTCCTTGTTTGCAGTATTGATATTTCCACTCTTTATGTTTCCAAACTTGATAACTTAGGTTGTTAATGCTAATTTGTCATTGAAAATACTAGAGGAGATTTTTTTGGCAGAAGAAAGAATATTGCAACCAAACCCACCCATTTAGGGAGGCTTGCCTTCTATATCAATTAAAAATGAAACTTTTTCTTGGGAAAAAAAGGCAGAAAGAACTACACTATCCAACATTCATCTTCATATCTTTGTTGGGAGTCTTGTTGTTGTTGTTGGTAGTACGAGCAAGGGTAAAATATCTTTGATCTCAACAATACTTGGAGAGATACCTGTAGTTTCAGAGACAGAGGTAGTTTTCAGGGGAAGTGTTGCCTATGTTCCACAATTTTCATGGATCTTCAATGAAACAGTCTGTGACAACATCTTGTTTGGGTCTCCTTATGATCTATTACATTATGAAAAAGCAATCCATGTCAGTGCATTGGAACATGATCTTCAGTCATTGCCAGGTGGTGATCTCACAAAAATTTGTGAAATAGGAGTGAACATTAGTGGTGTCCAAAAGCAAAGAGTTTCTATTGCTAGGGTTGTATATGATAACACAAATTTTTATATATTTGATGATCCTCTATGTGCACTTGATGCCCATGTTGGCCGTCAGGTATTTGAGAAATGCCTCAAATATGAACTCAGGGGGAAAACACAAGTTTTGGTTACCAATCAACTACATTTTCTTCCGCACATGGATGTAATTATTTTGATCCATAATTAATCCATATTTCTTTATGGAAATGGGTATCACGGTGAAGGAGCTCAACAACCATGGGCCATTATTTCAAAAATTGATGGAAAATGTTGGAACAATGGAAGATGAGATAGAAGAAAACATTCCTAATGGGCGTCATGAACCAAAGTTGTCTACTTTTGAGGTTAATTGTGAGAAAATAAAGAGTTCTCAAAATCCGCCATCCAAGAAAACAACCAACAAATAGAGGCAGAATATCACCACTAGTGAACCAATTCCAAATTTCAGTGCACAATACTTGTAAAGTGTTCAAAGTTTCCAACAGATAAATTAGAGATATTATTTTATTTTTAGTTATTGTTCAGGATTTTATTCCAAAAATATTGTAACAATTTGGGAGAGATTTATTTTATATATTGTTTCATTTGTAATGTAAAAGGGTTGGCTTTTGATGCCAAAACCCTGTCACTTTGTAAAACTTTTATTACAGAATTCCTAATTGAAGTATTCTAGCACTAGTTTATAAAAAAATTTGTGTTTCTTGTACATTTTCTAATGTTTCCATACTTTATTTATGCACATGTTCAAGGTAGCATAAGAGATCTGGGTAAGAATAGATTGAATGTCAATCTCTCTGAAATCCATTTGCAAAGTTATAACCTATTATACATAGTAATTAATTGAACTGTTTGTCTTGGTTAATTCCAGTACATCTGTTAATTGTTGCCTTATGTCATCACTTGAATGTGTTATGTTTGACTGTAGAAATATTCTACAGACATCCAATGTCTGGTTGATTAAGTATTCAGTATTACTACTTGATTATCATGAATTCTTTTATTTTCTTCTTTCAAATTCTCTAAAAATCAAGTTATTTTGTCAAACTGGATGCTGACACTTGACCAAGGACTCTGCAAGAGAGGGATTTATTCATGAACATATATTGGACAATAATCAACAACCACCCACGATAAATCATATATATAGCCATTGTGCTCCATAAGCTGTTGTCCAGTGACAGTGAACATCATTAAAAAAGGCCTCATAACATTTGAGGGAGCCCTTTCTGGTTCAAGGGCCAACTTGAATCTAAAGATTGTTAGATTTGGTTTCTTGGCGTAGTTTCGCAGCCAAGAACTACCTACGAGAAACATATACAACATTTGGCGTTGTTTCCGGGGATGGAAGTAACGAAAAAATATTTCCCCATAGAATGATAAAGATTAGATCTATTTCTTGTCGGTGAAGAAGGAGTAGGAATTTTATGTTGGTTGCAATTCCTTCACCTTGAGGCTCCACTTTGTTTATATGGAAATTCCACTGGGTTACAGATTCCGCTGGTTCAAAATGTCAGTTGCATTCAACAACATTTTTTTCTTCTTTTCGATGATGACCAGAAATTTCAAACATCAACAAAGGATGCAAGTTTCTGAGTTCACATGTAAGTATCTATTGCCTGTGGAGTTTGAGTTTTATATTGTAAATATGTTTCAAGTTTTCAGCTGTTGGAAAAGTGGTCTGTCAGTAAATCCACTCCTCACTTGGTTACATTGGAAAGAAGATTAAACCTAACAGTGTAAAGTTTCATTTCAATAAAGTAGGATTGTATGTAGTAGATCAACGAGTTTGCAGTTTATGAATGGGGTGATTTCAACAATTTTAGTATACAATTAGATAAATTTACTTTAAATCTTCTTCAATGGTTTCCAGTTTGGTTTTAGTTACATTTTCAGTATCAATCAATCTCTAAAATAGTGCAAGCAATGTGGTATCAGATTTGCATAGTTTGCAGAATTGTTAGACACCTAATACTCTATGGGTAGGTGTGGAAGCCGAATGGACAAAGAGGAGTCCAAGTGACCTTGGAATGTGGAATACAAGAGTCACCCCATTGTAATATAAATAAACATCTATGGTTAATGGAAAGGAAACTCATGCTTATCTTTCCCTTCTGTGTTTAGTTTCTCCATTTACCATGCGTGTGTTTAACATGGTATCAGAGCGGGCGAATTCTAACCCTGCACTGGTTTTGTGCCTTTTTAGCCGCTCTCTTTGAATGTCATTTCTACCATTAGTTCTGTGTTTCATAAGTGTCATGTCAGCTACATTCCATCTACATTCTAACTTCAATTTATGCTCAGTTTTGTAGTTGCTCCAAGAAATGCCTCTTTTCCTTGTTGTGTGTTTATCCCTCATCCCATCAACAGTGGAATTTATGCTCAAGGCCTCCCTCTGACAACCAGTATTTTCCAGCACTCTGTCAGGGAATTTCCACCTCTTCTATGCGTGCTCTGAATCTTAGGAACTGTTACAAGTTGGAGTAACACTGAGAGTCTAACTGAGACTCTGAGAAGGACCAAATTTTCCTGTGTACTATGTAAAGCTTTGGGATAGTTTAAAAACGAGCTGCCAATGACGCAAGAGTTAACAAAAGAAAACTTTTGCAGCAGCCAAAATCAGAATAATACTAATGAGTGCCTCAAAACTTCCAAAGCAGAACAAACTCGAGCTGCAAATATCTAGAACCTTCAAATCACGGGCTCTTGCAGCTCAGGCAAGCGACATGAGAACAAAAATAAAAGAATGAGCTTGGCAACCTGATACAACCAAGAGGATGACTTTGCTCAATGGAGTAGGCTTTTGGTAGAAGACCAGAACTCCGTTAGGGTTTCTAATGGAGCAGGATGTTGATCGAATATTTTGTGAGGGGTTGAGCTGTGAAATCGCTTGAGCTCCTCTTGGCCCTCTCTGTCGGCCCGTCACTACACAGCTCCCCGACCTCCCTCCACCGTTCTCTCCACCACTGCCTCTCTCGTGGCACCTTCGTCGGCCTACGCACTTCGGCCCTCACACCTACCTCCTCGACAGCACAACCTCTCCTCACACAAATTGTCGTAGTGTTTTGTCTGCTCCAACGCCACTCTGAGAGAGGGTTTGATGTTATAACTAGAGCGGTTCCTCAATTTCCTCCACACCCTGGTTATTCTGGACCCCAAATCCACCGAACTCGTCTCCATACTCTCCAGTTTACAAGTGGACTCCCCTCACCACTCTCAGCTACACAGTCGACCTCCAGTGGGATCTCGAATGTCATGTCTGAATCCCAGTTATAACGCATATATCCACACTCCATACTTCCTCTTCCACACTCAATCTCCATCTACTCGGATCTCCCACCTGTTCCTTCAACAGCTGTGGTGCTCGATCCTCGTGGTTGTTCCTTAGAAACCTCTCGTACATGCAGCCACAACATTGGTGACTACAGCGGCTTACTCAGTTGCAAAGCCTCTAGACAGCCTCTGGAAACCCGCAACTCTAGTTGAATATACTCTGAATGGGGTCAATGGTCAAGATTACTATCACATCTCTCTTGTTGATGGTTTCACGGTATATGTAATACCGACTCTCCAAAAACCACCATCTCAATCTATTTCATCACCCTCCAAGTGGATATATAACACCCAACAACATCTATAGCTTGTAAATGTTAATATGAACAATGTGTCAAAGACGTTTGAAGTCTAGGCACTGTGTATATCATGTTAACTTGGTGAGAAAATGGGTCGACATTTAATCCATGGCTCAGTTGCTGGAAATCACATGGATAATCTAGTGCGTAGAGTTTTTAAGGGCCATTATATGTATACGTTGGAGATTGTATAATTCATAGTTCCAGGAAGTGTCAAGTTGGGATAAGAGAGTTTTTATTTTTGTTCCATATCATGAGTTCTTTCCTGCACTTTATATAAAAGTAGTCCTTTGTAAAGGAGAGAAGAAATTTGTATTGAATTACTGCACATTGGTTGTTGTTTTTGTTGCATTTGTTGTGAAATGGATCAAATAGGTAATATATTAGAATTATTGAATACTTTAATACATGCCAATGTTGATGAGAGGGTAAACATCAACAAAGACACTCTCTTTGACATTCATACCTTCCTACATAATGCACAAGAACATATGGAGTTTTTGCAGCTTGAATCTCAGCTACAACAAGAGGAGTTACAACAAAAGAGTTGTCATTCTGAACCTGTTTTTGTTTAGAAAATTGAAAGAGACTCCAATAAGAAGCAAGCCAATAATGTTGCAGTTGATTCACATTCAATGCCCAGTATAAGAGTAGATTTGCACGCAGAAGCAAACATTCAACCTGCACCTCCCAAGCCCATCATCAGACCTTGGGAAGAGCTTCTCCATAACAAGCACATAACAGGGCTTGGATATGACAAGGAGTTGTTCTTTCATATTTTGGACTACTCCAAGCCTATCAAATTTCAGAGTGTCGGATTTCTTTATGACAGTTCACCTTCAGTTGTTCCAGATCCTGCTCCTCTTCCACAGTAGCAACAACATATTGTAAAATGCCAACACTGTGATCGAGTTGTACATATGAAAGATCATTGTTTTGATCTTCACCCATGTAAGCACTGTGGTTGGCACACCCATTCTTCACACAGAGGCTTCAGAAACAAGCCTCCTGCAAGAACAAAGATTCATCTTGGATGGATCACTTCTTGGAAACGAGCATCAACAACCAAGAATATGTTTAATTCACATGTTAGAACTTGTTCTAGAACATTGAACAAACTTGCAGTTGAGTTTTTTCCATCATCTTACCTTGTACCTGACAGGGGGGAAATGGTGGTCATCTACAAGCTTCGAAACCACATCAAGCGAGCCTAAGCCACGACCTGTCATTCCAGATTTAGAGTTGTAGCCAAAGATATAGCAGTTCAAGCAAGCTCGAGCCACAATCTCTCATTCCAGATTCACAGTTGTAGCCAGAGACACGGATGCCCATGAGCATTTCTTTGGTTGGTGGACAGCCTTAAACCATCCATGTGAGTTTGATATTCTTCCTCTTCAAAGAATTCAGGACACTTCCTCTAGCAGAAGACTTTAGCTTCTTGCCAGATTTGGTAGAGTTCCGGGAAATTCATTAAGCATTCCAGTGTTGGTGGTCATCCTTAAACCATCACATTTTGTAGACCTCCCTTCTTCTCGGTTGAAGGTCTCCCTCTTCAAATATGAGGGACACTTCCTCTAGCAGAGGCCCTCAGCTTCTTGCCAGATTTGGAAGATTTCTGGAACTACAATAAGCGTTGCGTTCCAGTGTTGGTGGTCATCCATAAACCACCTCTTTATTCCAACAATTCAGAGAGTTGATTCAGCCTAAGTGTTGCCATGCAAACTTTGTAGATTTGTAATACAACTCTCTTCTTGGACTCACACATACCCCTTCGGATTAAGGGGGGAACGTTGGACACCTAATCCTCTATGGGTAGGTGTGGAAGCCGAATGGACAAAGAAGAGTCCAAGTGACCTTGGAATGTGGAATCCAAGAGTCACCCCATTGTATTATAAATAGATATCTATGGTTAATGGAAGGGCAAATCATGCTTATCTTTCCCTTGTGCGTTTAGTTTCTTCATTTTCGTTTGAATTTGCTTTCAATGACCCCACAACCCAAATAATTATACATTTCTGCTCATTTATTTTCATATGGAGTTCTTATTCTTCAATGGTAGTTTGAAGTGTATCAAATTTCTAGTTTGAACAGAGCACTCACTGATCACAATTTTCAATATTGATGGGAGTAGCATGGTTGCATAATTATGTCAATTAGAACATGTCTACTTGTTCTATAAAAATCACTAGTTGTTATCAATTTTATAAATAATATGAAAAAAAAACAAAAAAAAACTGAGAGATAGTTCAAGCACAAGTTGGGGCTTTCATATTTTATATTAAAATTGTAGGTGACTCTGTAATGTTGAATCCATAGCCCAATGGAATAGGCACTTTTGTGCTTGTCTCACTTATAGCAGTTGGTTGTGTTGTTTTCTTGATGATGAGCAGAGTTGATTTCAAAAGACAACAACTTACATGTATACATGGTGTGGTTTTAGTTTGCAGTTTGGAGCTTCAGGTCACAGATTGATGAATTGACTCCATACCCAATATATTCAAGGAAAAAATATACTAGTTCTCTGAATTACACAGGGGGAAGCAATCCCCAGTTGGAGCCAATGTTGTAGCTATTTCTTACACCAAAGAAAGCTACAATTATTTTTAAAATCTACAAGTTTGTTTCCTCCCAAAAGGGTAAATATTATCATGTCTAAAGGATGCATAGATAAACTCTTGGTTTATTTAAAATATTATTTTTATATTATAAATGAGTTTAATTTTATAGAAATATCAATTTTTATAAAATTATTTATTTTTAATATAAAATTATCATTATAAATTTTTAAAAAGAAAAAAAAGGGTGCATGTGCATCCTCCAAGTTTAATAATGTGCAACGGATTTCGACGAACCTAAGACAACTATTACCAAGTCCAAAGTTGAGGAGCCCACAAGAAGCTTGAATATTATACTACACGTTGGAAGGCATAATAGGTAATGAGATCTATATAAACCTTAAATTTCTTTCATTTGGCGAATATGGGATATATATCCTATATTTGTATGAGTCACGTGCCGAGAGAGCCTCATGCCATTCTAGCGCTGAGTGTAAATGTGGTCAAATACACAGGTGAAAAGTTATTTAAGTATCCATGTGTGCTAAGGGAGAAGCCAACGAGTAATATTGGTATTCCACATGTATTAAAATTCTCAGGTCAAGCAGTCAAGCAATAGAGTGCCAACACCTCTATTCAAAATTCACTGAACACGTGTTAAGATCTAGATGCAAGAGATGAAATCAACGACATATATCCTATTTCAGACCCCTCAAGGTTTTCGATATTTAATGGAGGAGGGGGGTCCGAAATAAGTTGTTTTTCAAAACAATTTATGATTACGTGGTAAAAGATGCATTTTGCACTACAAGAAAAAAGCACATTGGTGAGGGTCATGCTTGTGACGGACCTTTAAGGTCCGTCACCAATGTCACATATGGTGACGGTCCTTAAAAAACTGTCACTGTAAGTGTATATAGTGATGGTCCTTTATGGTCCGTCACCAAAGACATTTTTAATGACACTTTTGGTGAGGGTCGTTAAAGGCCCATCACTAATTCTCTCTTTGGTGACACTTCTAGTGACGAACTTTTAATGACCCTCACCAATGCTCTTTTTATTACTTTTAGTGACGGTCAAAAAATGTCCGTCATCATTGATCATTAAAAAACCATCACTGTAAGTGTATATAGTGATGGTCCTTTATGGTCCGTCACCAAAGAAATTTTCATTGACACTTTTGGTGAGGGTCGTTAAAGGCCCATCACTAATTATCTCTTTGGTGACACTTCTAGTGACGAACTTTTAATGACCCTCACCAATACTCTTTTTGTTACTTTTGGTGACGGTCAAAAAATGTTCGTCGTCATTGATCATTCTAATGAGTTTTTGATGATGCTATGTGCCTGTTAATATATTTTCTGTCAAAAGATAACGATTTAATACCATTATTGTGGAGTATTTTTTATAATATTTCCAAGGCCATAGTGGTTAGGGTCAGTCAATTTTTTAAGAAATAATTAGTGTGTATCATTTCCCTCAAGTAATGACTAGTCGAATAGAGATTTCCTGTGAGTCAACACATGATTCATATCTATTAAGTTTATTATCTAGCAAATTCCCTTTAGATAAAGTTCCACTATTGTGTGTAGGAAATATATTATTTAATACATAATCAAGTTCTGACAATTCTATTAATGAGAAAGGCCTAATAATCCTCAACAATCTGGGCACACCATAAATTAATGCTTTGGCACACACTAACATTTCTTAGCACCCCACATGTCTTGGAACATCTTTGTACCTAGAACATCTTGTGATGACACTGATGCCCAAGCACATGGTGGCATGCGCTAGCACAACATGGAAATCTCCTAGCATGTGTTGGCATGCTGCATATAGTCCCTAGCATGCCCTAGAACATCTTGGTTGAATGCATTGACATAAATTAGCACTTGGCACACAATACCACATGGCATGTATTGGGACCTATTATTAGTGTGCCTAGCATGCCCCTTTTCAAAAAGATAAATTCCTGACTTATTAACCCTCTTATTGGTTCTTCCTTTTGTTTCCTTGACACATATTGACATACCCTAGCACCCTGGCCGCATCCTTAGCACCTAGCATGTACTGGCATATCTTAGCACTATTAATTGTCACATGATATAATTAGCACACCCTAGAACTCCCAAGCACACTTTGGGAATTCTTGACATGCCTTGATATTCCCTAGCATGCCTTACCAATGCTTAGCATACCTTGTCACTCTCTCCTTGGCATGACAACTAACACTCATTAACACTAGTCTCTGATAGTACACGTTCCTCATATTCATTAAATTCCATGAATTTTTACCTAGTGCTCCCTTAATGTTTTTTCCTAGTACTCCTTAACACTCATCAACATGCATTACCACTCTCTAGCACACCTTAGCACTCTTCAACATTCACTTCCATTTCATAACATGGATAACATTAGTCCCTGACGCATATTGGTGCTTGGCACGTGTTGGCGCTTGGAAAGTCTTAGCATGTATGGAATACGTTGAGATGCCTTGGTGTGATTTGGCATGGTTTAATATTAAATTTATTTGTCATGATCAATTGTTGGAAAGTAGATGAGAAGCAAAAAAGGAATACTTGGCACTTAGAATGCACTAAGACTTCGCACTTGGCACCTATTTCCGCTTAGTGTTGGTGGGCCTAGCATGCCCCTTTTGGAAAAGGTAAATTGATGCCTTATTAACCCTCTTATGTGTTCATTTCCTCGTAGTTTAACTTTGTTCCCCATTTTGTTGTCTTTGAAAGTCCCTGACATGCATTGACACACCCTTGCACATCTTGGCATGCCTTATCACTTGGCACATCTTAGCATGTTTGACATGTATTTCCACTATCTGGCACATCAAGGGGGTGAAGAGAGATGTAGTCCTAAAGTAGGTCGAGTACGAGGGCCGAGTAAGGGTTGCTAAAGGGAGGTCATGATCATCCTCCAAGAGCAAGATCATCATGTGAGGGTTCAGAAGAATGTTGCATACCTTAATGGTTGGTTTGCACTAGGAAGTAGGATGGCATATTGTTGCTTCTCTTCTGGCATATCAAGCTTAAGGTAGGTTTCTCATGAGAATCTGGGAATGTGATTTCAATGGTGTCTTTGTGTGAAGGCCGCATCAAATTCTGAAGTGTTGAAATTTGCAATAAGAAACAGTGAGATTGGAAACCAGAAAGGACAAAAAAAAATTGCACCCACGCTGGTGAGGAATTTTGATGCACTAGGAGTGAGGAATGTGGGGTGTCTAAATTATTTTTCCCTTAGATAAATTGGACAATAAATTGTAATTTCATCTCATAACAACTTGTGTCAGTTAATTAAGTCATGATGACCGAGTTAGCTTAAGAAATTTGAGTTGAGGGTCTAAGATGAGGCATCTAGAGGGATTCTAATATTTTTGGGGTCCAGTTGAAGTTGATGCATTAGTGGGGTGAAAGTGTAATTAACTCAATTAAATGAGTTAAAATCAGTTTAACTAGTTCTAACTGAGTGATGAGCTAGTGATAGTTCCAGTGAATTAAATTAGAAATTCACAATGAGTGATCAATCAGATAACTGATAATTATCGATGAATAGTTGCATGCATGTCAGTTTCGAGGAATACCTAGTTGAGACAGAGGTTAAAGGGAACATAAATATAATTTGTATTCAGAGAAAATTTCCCATGTGCAATTATAAAGTCATTGGGATGCCATGATGGATTGCGCAATCAAGGAAGACTGATTGTCCTAATTAATAAGGAGTTAATTCCCTAGGAATTGCATGAGAAAGGCAGGTTGAAGTAAGGATGAGAATTGGCTACTAGATTGAGTTTGCCTAGATCAACGAGAGACAATTAATAGAGTGCTGGAGAATCTCATGAGAGATTAAGCATTGTATTGTTTCATGATTCCTTGACTTAATACATAATAGAGATAGAGGGGTTTTGAGTAGTTTCTTTCCCCAAATACATCATGTTGCTATGCGATTGATAATTTATTTCTCTTACTTATATGTGATTGTGCGATCATGTTTTGTTTCCGCAAATTGTAGGAAGGATTCAGTATCTTGTTTTAGTAGATTACAAGATCAGAATGAATCTCGTTGGTTAGATTTTCTACATGGTATCAGAGCAGGAATTTTTTGGGTGGCAAGTTTGCAGAGAATATTTGAAGATTTTGGTGTAAAATTTTCAAAAACAAGTAGAATATTTGGATTCCTTGTGAAAATCTACCCAAATGGAAAAAAAGAAAAAAGAAAAAAAGGAAAAAAAAATTGGTCGAATCGGAGCTCAGATGAGGGAGATATCATCGATTTAAAATCAACTCTTTTTTAGAAACTTTTTGTAATGTCAGGACAATTACATTGTGCGCGAGTCAAGAACCTATATGCACTTGAGGTACCATATGCATGCAAAGCTTTGAGGAGAAAGGCAGAAGTTAGAGACTTGGTGGTTTAGAGGGAGCATAAATTACCTCTCAACATGCATCCTCATGAGAAGTAGTCTCAAAAGGTTGTGGAGTAGCTGCCACAATTGGAGAAGCAGAGAGGAGACCGAGTGGAAACGTACTCCACTCAAGTAGAGACCTCCATGAGGGGGAAATTTCGAGCCAGATGGGAAGAGGGAGCAACCATACATTGAGGTGTAAGGTGGGGTGATGTGTAGACATAATTCCAAGTTAAGAAATTTGGGCAAGGTCCATTGAGATGGCATGTCTCATGGATCGAACTTGGCTACGAGGAGCCCATAGTACAACAGTAGTAGGAAGGATCAGTTAGATTGATGTATTCAGATGTCAGCAAGACGGAAATCAGAGTGACATATGCCAAATACTGGAGCACAAATCATAGTTAGCAACAGTTCAAAGGGCACGGATGCAGATGTCAGCAGCAGCGTAGAGAATCCAGTACTAGACAGGTGTAGTAGCTAGTAGTAGTCAGAAGACTTTAATGACAGATGCATTATACTGATTTAGTTGTTTGGAGGCTATTCAGTTTCAGGATTTGCAGGTGCAAACAACACTAGAGAAGTGTAGCATGCAGAACATTCCAAAGGTACCAGATGGGGATAGATTGAATTCCTTTCTTGTTGAGAGGGAGTGTTGAAATTTGCAACAAGAAACAATGAAATTGGCAACTAGAAAGGACAAAAAATGCATCCACACTGGTGAGGAATTTTGATGTACTAGGAGTGAGGAACGTGAGGCGTCTAATTTATTTTTCCCTTAAATAAATTGGACAATAAATTGTAGTTTCATCTCATAACAACTTGTGTCAATTAACTAAGTCATGATGATTGAGTTAGCTCAAGAAATTCGATTTAAGGTGATTGAGGTGGATATTGGTGGCCACTCACCTATTCCACTTGGGCCCTCGCCATTGTCTCTTTCAGTTTTTCAGTTTCCTTAATTATAGCACAATTTACTATTTTTGCAGTTTTTCGGGTCCTGAACTTTCGGAGTCGTTTTGGGGCCCCAAACAACGTTTTTTGGGCATGAAAGGTTTGGTGATTTCCTTGAAATCACATTAGTATTTGTAGTCCTCAAAGAGATATTTCTAACAAGGTATCATGTGCGTCAAACAAAGATCATATGACCAAGTTACGACCCGGGAAGTGGCTGCCCAACTAACCCCAACGGGGCCCATAAACTCTTGGTGTTACATCTCCTCGGGTTAGGGTTTTGGTTGTTTAGGGTTTTAAATTAATTTAAATAATAAAAAGACCCTTGATCCTTATTGTAACACAATTCAAAGGAACATAACTATCAGTTGTATTTATAGAAAATTTCCCATGTGCAATTATAAAGTCATTGGGATGCCATGATGGATTACGCAATCAAGGAAGGTTGATTTTCCTAATTAATATGGAGATAATTCCATAGGAATTACGTGAGAAAGGCAGGCTGAAGGAAGGCTGAGAATTGGCTAAGTACTAGACTGATTTTGCCTAGATCAGCAGGAGACAATTGGCAGAGTGTTGGAGAATCTCAAGAGAGATTAAGCATTGTATTGTTTCATGATTCCTTGACTTAATACAAAATAGAGATAGAGGGTTTTGAGCAGTTGCTTCCCCAGATACATCTTTTGTTGTGCGATTGATAACTTGTTTCTCTTACTTATATGTGATTGTGCGATCGTGTTTTGTTTCCACAAATTGTAGGAAGGATTCAATGTCTTGTTTTAGTACATTACAAGATCATATTGAATCTCGTTGGTTAGATTTTCTACATGAAATAGAAGATAGGATTGATACCGTCTTACCTTGTGGTGGTTAGTAGGCCGCAAGGTTTGTGATAAAGACCAACATAAATGGAGGAGGGCTTGCACTATAATTTAAAGCCATACCAGAAGTCGACACAGGCGTAATATTGATTGAGTTAACCCTAGTTTGAGGGTCGACATTGAGATCTGAAGTTCATGTCAAGATTCAGTCAAAGAAATGCCCAGAATCTATGGATCCATATGAGCTAGGTCGAGTCTCTTATGGAGGCAAGAGTCGTGTTTTTTTAATGTGTGGATAAGGTTTGTTCTACAACAGTTAAAAGTACATAAGTATAATGCCCTAGTTAAGACAGTTTCCTAGCATGTTTAGTTAAGGTATGCCCTTAAGACTGTGACAAATTTGCGTAGAAGAAGATGGGTTGTGACCCTTAGAGTGAGGTTTATTTATGCAATAAAGACCGCATATTTGGAAGATGGTTTGCAGATTCAGTGTGTATGGAGACAACAGATCCAAAGGAGGGTGGAACCTGAGCAGAAGATTGAGCATGCAGAAGAAATGTGCCATATGAAGAATGGATTGACCTACATAGGAGTTGATTTTGGTGGACTTTCCATAGAGTTTTAGACAAAGATCTGAAGAAACCTATAAAAAATTAGTAAATGGACTGTTAGTGGCTGATTTGTGACCCTAGTTCAGTCATCTACAGATTGTTAGAAGTATAATAAGAGGAGTAGTTCATATTTGTTCATAGATTGGAACACAAAGACTAAATTGTCGATAGACAAGAACAATGATCTTGAGAGGACTCAAACCATTGTTAGGTGGCAGATTTGAAGAGCCCTAGATTAAGACAATATTGTGGGCCCTAGATCAGTAAAAGGAATTGACTGTGGTTGGGAAGATTGATGGTAGTCCAAGTACAATTCGAGGGTTGTTAGGTTACTTTCAAAGAAGAGCCCTGACTCTAGTTCTAGTGAAGGACAACAAAATTGGTAGAAGGGCAGGCGTATAGGGACTAAATATGTGCAGACTTTGAAGGACTAAAGTAACAGTCAAGTGGGCCAACCAACTAGCCCTAGTTCACTATATTGTAGAGGATTGATTCAGTGAGAAGAAGGGCAACCTCCATAGCCCTGGACTTCTCATCTTGGAGCCGTAGTATGGCAAAAGTGGGCATACCAAAGAGTTGTTCACAAATGGAATTGTGAACAACTTGTTACCACTCAAACTAGTCGTGGACCTAAAAGGGGTTCCTAAGAGGGCAACTACTAGGACAAGGGAAATGATGGAGGCTTAGCCCATTGTCACCACAGATAAGGCTCCTTTCTCTTCACGGACTTTCACCAATGGGTGGAGTCTCGGTAGTTTAGGAAGTCACTTGTAGAGTATAGGTCAATGAATAGGTGGGAAGTGACCCTCAAAACCCTTTCCCTATGATAAAATAAAGAGTGGGACTTGCTTTCCTTTTAAGCAAGGGAATTTATCTTCTATGGAGAGAGGAGGGGGATTGAAGGGTTGAGGGAGAAGATAAGGCTTATGAAGGAAGTTCTCAATCCATAAAATCCTTTGGGAACTTGGATTCCCAAATGGTCCTTGATGAAAGGCCTTTGACACCAAATGGGACCACACAGGGCCAAGTGGACCCAACCCAGTTTCGGAGATGGAATTTAGCAACCAATGATGTTCCTATCCTGGACAAGGTGATAGGAAAGGATCAGACATGAGTTTTTACTTCGATAGGTCAAATTGATCCTACTAGGTTTTATCCTTGGGAACACTTAGGAAAAACTTGATCCTAGAACTAGGGCTTGAGGTATCCGAAGATTCCACCATCGGAATTGGCCCAAGTTCAAAGGAGAGTGAGGGCACCCAGCAACACAACTGCCTCTAGGAGATAAAAGTTTTCCTATAGCTAGATTCATGGGAAATTTTTTGCCCTAGGTGACCTAATGGGGCTAGACCTAGGGAATGTGAAAATTTCTTAATCTAAGAAACCCTACTACAGTATATTGATTAAATTCTCCTACTTGAATTAAGTTACAAGTTAATTTATGAAATATTCAATAAATTAGTGAAGTAAATAGTAAATACAACTAGCAACCTACACATACAGATCAAATACTGAATAACATGCTCATAGACAAAGTGACACACAGATTTTCTAGACAACTGTCCCCGGAAAAAACCCAATGCGGGAAAACCGGTGCAGCTAGCTCTGGAGGGTTTTCATTATTATGCAGTTTCTAAGTACAACAATCCTGGGCACCAAAACTAGTTCACCCAATAGAGAAATAAAAACGGTAGTAATTCGCTGCTCTGAATCCCTCTACATCAGCTTGACTAGCTTGCGTCGACCTCTACGCTGCTCAGTAAGGGCCTGCGTCACACCTGAAGGGCTTACACTTCCCCTGCGCTGCCTTGACTGGGCTTGCGTCAGCCCTGCGTGGCTCTTGCTGCCTCTGTGCTGCCCCTGCTGGGCTCTGGCTAGACTGCGTGGCTCCTGCTGCCCCTGCTGCTCTGGCTGGCTGGAATGCTTAAGCAGAAAAAAAATAGGTAAGAAAGAAGGCACTAGCCAAAGGTAATGCATAACAGTCATAAAAATTGAATAAATGAAATGAAAATAGATCAATGTCCACAAATAACTGAAATATCTCAATGGGACTAGAGAGTAAAATCTTTGACAACAACAATAAGTGCTTATAGCATTAGCTAAGAGAACAGAGGAGACTAGTTCATGAGGTTAAAATGTTGTATAATTGTTGGCACAGGAAAACTGTAGAATTGGTAGAGTAAATCTTTACAGGTACCATTAGTTGGTGATCATCGATAATCATTTCATTTCATCAAATACCTTGATGAATGGGCCTTACAAGCTATTTGCGTAGACAAACCCCACATAAGTTGTGTGATGGAAAAAATATTCACACTATATTGAAGAAAAGACATAGCAAATAAGGATGACATTTCAAATGGGGCAAGAAACAATAGAGAGATAGACATAAAAAAAGTTAAAATTCTCATGATAATATGGGCATCTGATTTCAATGGTCTCTTTGTGTGAAGGCCACATCAAATTCTAAAATAGCAGAGAGGGTTGAGACCCTGTCCTGTGGTGGTTAGTAGGCCGCAAGGTCTGTGGTAAATACCAACACAAATGAAGGAGGGCATGCACTGGAATTTAGGGCTAGAACAGAAGTAGCTGCAAGCATAATATTGATTGAGGTAACCCTAGTTTGAGGGTCGTAGAGAACTTAAGTTCAAGTCAAGATTCAGTCAAATAAATGCCCAGAATCTACGAATCCATATGAGCTAGGCCTAGTCTCTTAAGGAGGAAAGATTTGTTCTAAAACAATTAGAAAAAAAAGTATAATTCCCTACTTATGGTGGTTTCCTAGCATGTTTAGTCCATAAGGTATGCCCTTAAGACTGTGACAAATTTGCGTAGAAGAAGAGGGGTTGTGACCCTTAGAGTGAGGTTTATCTCTGCAATATAAACTGTTAGCCCCCCTATGAAATTCTTGACAAGCAAGCTGGGGGCTATATTATTTTGGAGACCTTCAAGGAATGCATCTCCCCTGAAGACACATCATCCTTGAATTTCTTCTGACAGCCTCTACTTTACAGTGAAATCCCCTCTGCTGTTTTCCCATCTTAAAGCCCCACTGGTTATTAATGTGTGCTCCAAGGGGCCTTCATTTACCCCTTGTACTCCTGCAAAACACCACATTTTCACCTCCTTTCCCCTTTGACAAAGTCCCTCTTTTCCCCTTTTAATTTCTCTATTAACCCCTAAATCCCCTCTAAAAATCCCTACACCCTTTGTTTTCCCAAATTCCCCCTCCATCTCCCTATCGTTACCCCTTCTAGTCTTTAATTTCATTAAAAATGAGTTAAAAACCCACTTCCGACCTTTTAATAGGCATGAGCCCCCTTCTCCGCTAGCCCCGCGCCTTTTCTCTCCATAAAACCTAGCACCGCTACCAAAGCACTTACCCCTGCAGAGGCTTTTCTCTTTCCGTAAGGTCAAACCATGGTGCCCCCGTAGTTGACTCCTCGGGATGTGGGAAGACCCGATCGAACGACTGTTATTCACTGCGGGAGGTCGACTCCAAGTTCTCATGTCTGTACACCTTGGTCCCCCGCATTTCATCTCCACCGTCCATTTAATCTCACAGATCAACGGTTCACGGTTCATCCATATCGGGGTCGTTCCTGACCGTCGATCTTCATAGATCGGACGGTCCTCGTTGATCCCGCAGCCTCCGTCGTTTTCCCCGTTCATCACCCGTCGCCGCATCTCCACCGTCTGTTTAAATCCAGATCTAACGGTCCGCAGTTAATCCATATCGGGCGCGATCTCGACCATTGATCTGTACAAATCGGACGGTGCGGAATCCGCCCACCCCGGTGGTCCCGGCCCGCTTTCATTGTTCATAAACCACGCTATTTTCATTGCACCGCCTTTGGGCGAAGGGCGGTTTTTCCCCGACGGCCAGCGATTCCATACATCGCG
Organism: Pinus albicaulis; assembly: GCA_034641835.2. Taxonomy (NCBI): domain Eukaryota; kingdom Viridiplantae; phylum Streptophyta; class Pinopsida; order Pinales; family Pinaceae; genus Pinus; species Pinus albicaulis. The sequence goes on from CM076581.1 coordinate 1,606,753,699, forward strand.
CGACACGCATCCTCCTGTACGATTCCAAAACCGCCAATCCCGCCCGTTAACTCCATCCTTCGCACGTTATTGTTCAGACACAAATACCTAGCGAAATTCTTGAAGACCGTCCAATTTGGAGCGGGCCATCCGACGGTTATCACTCGTCGAGGATGCACGGTGTTTAATGTAGTTGCGCACGCGGTAGCCCATGCTATGGCCCGCCGTCCGTCGCCCTCCGCCGTTGATCCCCACCGCGATCGACGGTCCAGATCCGTTCGCCTGCCGCTGAGTTTTCCACTGTCTCCCGGTCCCGCCACATCATCTCCACGTGTGCCCACCGTACAATCTCCCCGTCCATTCATATTTATTCGTCCAAAAGGGCCTTTTTCAATGTTTTACGTTGAAATTTCATTTCTCCACCTGCAACTGCATTCCGCCACCTTTCTCCATGCCATGAATGTTTCCACTGTGTTCCTGCACAATTCCGCCGTCTGTTCATTCTGCATGGCTATTCACATCGTCTCCATCGTGTCCTCCACCCCCATGTATGTTTTCTCAACCAGTTCACCTATTTTGCAGGGTTTTCAATAGTAAATGACCGCCATGATGCGCGATCTCTGTTACAGTGACAGAGGGATCGATGAAGACCAGGTGCAAAGACTATATTCAGAGCCTGATGTTACAGGAAACGTCTGGGGGTGTTTGCACCATAAATTTACCAAAGGACAGAGTTTAAACTCTACGAACCCTCCGGTGCCAGTGAAGCCCGAAATTCACAGACAGAGACAGTACAGGAGCAGCAGAGAGCTCGAGGCAAGAAATGGAAGACTTATGAGCTTCTTCATGGATTTTTAGAAGGAAAAGGTACAATTAGAAGACCCCGAGGATTGAACAGGAGATCCAATGCACAGAGAGATAATATTATCAGGGTTTCCGTATCAGCAGAGCGTTCTTCCATGAAAGGACATGGTACACATCATTTTTTCAGTCTATATTGTGCCCAAATAAATATTTATGCCCTTTCAGCAGTCCTACACCATCAAAAGCATTTGTTACACGGTATGGAGACCCTAGCATCATTATTTCTCCAGTTTGTCCAGTCAACAGAGAATGGCATTAATACTGCAGCCAGAGTGCCAGAAGTAAATGCACAGATTTAAAGCAGAATGGGTTGTGGTTTTCCTCCTCTTCTGGGCGTTAATTCTTCATTTAATTCTTCACCTACCTCTTCTGCTTTGTTTCTCCTATAAGAATCCAGAAGAACACATTGTAAAGGGTGGTTGTTGTTGTTGTTGCTCAGTTGTTCGGCTGTTGCTGTTAGAGGGATTAAGTCTGACTGTTAGAACAGTCTTGGGAGGGAGTTACAGAGTAGTTTGTATGTAATAGGCTGGGAGGAGAAAGTTTGGATTGTATTAGCCATTGGGCTTATTGTATATGACTGGTTTTGCATCAATTAATCAAAGCACATTTCACAGGATCCTGGTCTATTGCTATTGGTGATGTTTTTCCTAACTCTGTTTATTACATTTTCATACTGTTTCATGTTCTTCTGGTAGGCAACAGAAATATAACATAGGATTCACCCTTGTTAGGTGCCCTATATTTCCTGCTCTCCCTACCTTTAATGTTTTCTGCTTTATGTGCTATCTGAGAATTGATTTTAGTCGATTTAACCAGTGTAGTGGATGTTATTGCCTGCTCTCTGATGTATGAATTGGATGGATCATTTCTTAGATGTTCTTGTTGGGTGTAAGCTGGAAGGTTTGGGAACACTGGGGATTAGAGTTAGCCCTGTCCACTAGGATCCTTACACGACTAGCTGGCCTTTCTAAGATCCCTTCTGTTAGTCTTATCTCTGTTTTCCCTTGGAGTTGCTAAAGCAGACCTGGAGTTAAATGACCTCTGGTCCGATCTATGAGCAGCCCCTTTGTCCCTCTTTGAGAGCTGCCTTTGAGTATGTCCAAGCAGGTCTGGAGTTAAATGACCTCTGACCTGATCTATAGACAGAAATTGGGTTGTCTTTTCTTCTTTCACCTTCAATCCTTAATGTTCCATTTCATCATCTATCTAAGAAGATCCTTTAGTATAGATGACTTTCCCTCTGAAAGCCTTGGCTAGTTGCATGTAATTACCTTTCATGACTCCATAGCCCAATGGATGGCACTTTCTTGGCCTATCCCCTTTGCTGAAATACCCTGCTGCCTTGTTCCTTTTCTCCCATTACTTTCTCAGTTCATAATCCCATAACCAACCCAGCAACCAACCAACCAAATCATTTAAAACCCCCCTTTGTGCTTCATAACTAGCCTAACATCTAATCTTGAGCTTCAAATATATATCATTCTTTGCTCTATTTGGAGAGATCCCTCTCCGGGCCCAGGAGGGCTAGATCCTAGGGCCCCAAAGTGGTTCTGATGTTGTCTCATCTTTTGGTCTTGCCAATCTAGCCAAAACATGGGAACCCCAACATAAGCCACATATATGGAATATGGTTGGCGGAACTATTTGTGGAGATAATAGATCCAAAGGAGGGTGGAACCTGAGCAGAAGAAATGTGGCATATGAAGAATGGATTGGCATGAAGATGAGTTTATTTCGGTGGACTGTCCATAGAGTTTTGGACAGAGATATGATGCAACCTATAAAAATTATTCAATGGATAATTAGTGGATTATTTGTGACCCAAGTTCAGTCATCTACAAATTGTTAGAAGGAAGATAAGAGGAGTAGTTCAGATCTATTCATAGACTAGAAAAAAAAGAAATTGGTACACAAGAACAATGATTTTGGGAGGAATCAGATCATTGTTAGGTGGAAAATTTGAAGAGCCCTAGATGAGGGTAGTTTCGTGGGCCCTAGACCAATAAAAGGATTGATTGTGGTTGGGAAAATTGATGGAAGTCTAAGTACAGTTGGAGGGATTTTAGGTGACTATCAAAGAAGAGCCTTAAGTTCTATACTTGTGAAGGAAAACAATATTGGTAGAAGGGCAGGTGTATTGCATATAACGATGTGCAAACTTTGAAGACTAAAGTAGCAGTCAAGTGGGCCAACCAACTATACCTAGTTCAATGTATTGCAAAGGATTGATTTAGTGAGAAGAAGGGAAAACTCCATAACCCTATACTTTTCATCATGCAGTAGTTGTATGGAAAAAGTGGGCAGACCAAAGAGATGTTCACAAACAGAGTTGTGAACAACTGATCAAAGACCCTAAGTGTTGCTGAACTTGAAGGAAAAAGGAGGTAGCTAGACGACATAGTTTTTTTAGCTGAGTTCAGTAAACTAAAGGAGTTGAGCTCATTGATAGAGGGAGATTAAGGAGTTTCAGAATGGGAGGCAAGAGGACCTTCCATATGTGTTCAGGACACGTGGACTGAAAGGGTTGTGTGTGGCCACCATCAACAAGTAGGTCAAATGTTGTCTTGTTCATAGATTGGTTTTCAAAGGACTTACACCAAGCCCTAGTTGTATTCCTTGTATCAATGTGATTGTAAAGGGTCATGATCCCTGGTACAGGAGCTCTAGCCTGTTGTATTATAGTTTGTAATATAATGAAGAAGGTTTAAAAAAGTTAAAAAATTTAATGTGCACTAGTTGATTCCTTGATGTGTGTATATTTCGTTGTTCATTAAAGTAGATATGTTGTGGCACTTGAGTGTGTTTGAATCAAAGATTCTAAGAACAAACCAAAACTCTCATGTGTCGTGAAAATTCAACATATGCCTTGTTCACTTAAGAACTACCTATAAGTCATCCTATGCTACTCATGTCCAATCTCAACTCATGCCACTTAACAAGATACCAATGCAAGGCTCACATTCAACCATGGTAGTAAAACAACTTAGAAACGCAATTCACATATTTACATGACATATCACATGGAAAATCTTAAAATTTCTTGGCACTGTAGCACATGTTCGTATCCCCTGCATTCCTTGGAATTTGGCACTCCCTAACACACACTACCACTCCCTGACATACCCTGGCACTCGAGCATGCCTTAGCACTAGCTAACATATAACCTTGTCACTCCTTCCTTAGCACACCTGCAACGCACAGATATTCCCAATCACACACTCTTATTCGTTCATTTCCATGCATTTTGAACTATTTGTCTTTTGTGTTTCCATGGCACTCACTAACACTCCCTGGCATGCATTGACACACCCTAGCACTTGGCACATCTTGGTATGCTGCCCTGGAACTCTAGCATTCCTTGGAACTACCTAGCATACCTTGTCACTCCCTCCTTAGCACACCTAGAACTCACTGACACTCCCTGACACACATTCTTATTCATTCATTTCCATGCATTTCAAACTAGTGCTCCTTTGTGTTTCCCTAGCACTCCCAAACACTCCCTGGCATGCATTAACACACCCTGACACCTGACACATCTTGGCATGTTTCCCTCGACTCTAGCATGCCTTAACAATGCCTAACTTACCTTTTCACTCCCTCCTTAACACACTTGGAACTCACTGACACTACCTGTCACAAACTGTTATTCATTCTTTTCCATGCATTAATTTGACCTAGTTCTCCCTTTTGTCTCCCTAACACTTCCTAGCATATGTTGGCACACCCTAGAACCTAGCTATTGGATTTATGTCTTACACTAACATACCAACTCAGTTATGTGCCTTACCCCTTCGAATAGACTCCAATAGTAACCAAAGGATCATGTCTTAGGAGTCTTCAATGCCTAAAAAAATGCTCGACACAAAACTCAAGAATTTGTTGCTATTCACTAAAGAAGGAGGCTAGTTGTGTTTGCGTCCCTTCCTTTCACAAATATTCCCATTTACCATGTGACATGACTTATTATCATCACATTAAAAATAGTTTGAATAGGTGGCGAAAGGGCCAAGGTGCTCCTTACTCATGTTGCAAGGGGCAACACCCTATAATTCTAGTAGTTGCTATAAATACCCCCCTTTTATCTAAATCCTTTGCACTTGCGTTATAATCTACAAGGGTAGGTTCATACAAATTAGTGTGCTATCATACCATGAGAAATTTTATGAAGGCTCTTTAACATAAAATAAGATTTCATTTCATTTCTTTCACAAAAAGCAAAACACTTCAACATGAACAACAATCAAAGAAGAATGAAACTCTATGGCCTATGGAAGATGTTTTCCTAACAAGATTGCATTCCATATAATACCAAAAAGGGTCACTAGCAACATAAAGACGTTGCCCAGGGCCATCTAGATTTGGCTAGGGAAAAAACTAGAACACACATTTTAGGGTTCTAACTCATCTACAGTGGGAGCACCATGAGTTCTAAACTCTCAAGTATATTAATACTCTGCTTACAAGTATACCCCCCATCATTTGTGATTATACAAAAAATACTATCTATGGCCTTACCATCAACTTTCATAGGGTTCACCAAAGGGAGACGTGGGTTTTTTTGTACAAAATAGTTTGTTCAAATAACCATCAAGATAAGGTTAAAATAAAGCCACGTGGAATATATATTAGGCTCATGTTTCATGAACATTATAGAACAACCCCATTTTCAATCTCACCACCAATATTTAGGTGATTGAGTTATTAACATAAAAATGAGATCAATTGAATCAATTTATAAACTTGTTACAAGATAATATTATTAGAGTTAGCTAACATGTATGTAAGCTTGAACCACTACCATGGAAACTAAACCCTTGGATGCTAATTTAGGTACACAAAAACATTTATTTGAAATGAACAATGCTCAATGATATTAGTGGAAATAAAGTGATATTAGTTTATCTAAAATTAAGTGAAAGTCATGGTGACAATTGATTTCTCCAAAATTCTAGTGGAAAGTGATAATATGAACAAAATTCCAATAAAATTTTCACCAAAACATCAGTTTTGAGAGTCTCCAAACTAAATAAAAAATAACCTAAAACCTACTAAATGAATGGAAAGTATCTCATACTTCTATCAAGATAGAAATTTTTCAATTTATATAAGATATATTTGTTTCCCATAATGAAATGCGTTTTCTTCCATAAATTTTAATCAAAATGTAATTAAATTCAGTTTTACATTAATGGAATGATGAATTTTGTCTATATGTTTTATGGATTCATTATCTGGCCAACATCATTTCGAGCTAACCCAACCTAAAAGGCTAGGTAACTAATACCTCGGGGTCACATCAAAAACCCAAGTGAGCGAGGGAAAGACAAATTTCTCAGGAAAAAGCTTAAATCTTCATCTCAATTCGGTCATTTAAATTCCATCTGTGAGAAAAACCCCGTCCCTGGAAAAATGTCGACAAACGTTCCTCTACTTGCAAGAGACTGGTGTGGCAACTACTCGTAGGGGTTCTGTCGCTATAATGCACCCAAAAACACTGGCTATTCGTCCAAGGTTGAGCCAGCTTTGGCACGAGCTTCCCTATATAGATGTCAGTTAGTCGAATCGGGTAACCTGGAAAATAAAGGGAGGGGAAGATAGATTCATGAGGGTTGCTGATGGGTAAACTCAATAACCTTCCTACGATTGCTAATGCTAATATGCTGTACCGTCCCACATAAGAGCTCTCTCCGCCACCGCACATTGAAGCTAGCTCTTTACAGGGAAACTTCCGGTAAAGTCCCACAATTCTTATTTATTAAGGGGGTCGGGGCAATAAATGGTAAAACGAAACTTCTTCGGTTGGTCATCTGTGAATGTTCATCACCAGAGCTCGGAATCGTCAAGCAAAGACTTATCATCGTCATCTTCAATGGATCCCTTGCTTCTCATCTCGAATCTTCGTTACAATGCTCTCAGAGTACCCTGCATGCACCTGAAGGTGCCCTCCTTTTCGCTGCAATCAGCCATGACTGTCTTCTCCCTCGTCTTGGCCACCTATTTCTTGGTGGTCTCCGGCTTCATCTACAATGTCATCGTCAAGCCACCAGGCTTTGGCAGCGCGCAGGATCCTGTCACAGGAACATAAAACCAGTGGTATTCCTCTCCGAAAGAGTGAACGGGCAATATATTATCGAAGGGATCTCATCAGGGTTTATGTTATTTCTTGGTGGGGTGAGGATAATTTTGCTGGACTTGGCCCTGGACAAACACAGAGCGAGGATCAAGGTCTCTTTTGCTGTGGCCGGGGTTTTTTCTTTGGCGATCGCTTATATCACAAGTAAGCTAATCGTTCGCATCAAAATTCCATCTTGTTTACTTTAATCGGGGTTATAAATAGCGAATTTAGACGTTTTAGGTCTATTGCTAGTTTAGTGAAACCAAAAAAACCATTTGTCAGTGGCCAAAGCCATGAGTAGTGCAACCTCCAAAGTAATCTGTCAGTGACAAAAACCACTTTGAGACCAAACATCAAAACCGTTCTGTCCGCGCAACCTGGAATGAGAACTGATATATATACCGATCCGTTCATAATAAGTCCAATCTGGCAATAAATAAAAATCGACAGCTGACCTTGGTGACCTAAATATTTACATAAAAAGTCAAATATCTGACAAACTATTCAAAAAAAGGATGGAGAAATAGAATCTGTAGTCTGATACAGAGGGGAAAAACAGAGCATCGGATATCTATAAAAGAGTCGCGCTGGAAATTTGGATTGTCCCATTCATATGTTCCGTGACTTGCAAGAACCTCTATCTGGATGATTGATCAGTTATCTGGATGATCACTGAGTTAGACTAAAGTCCCACTACACAACTAGCCTTCCACTAGTTCCTCCAATAGTTAAAACTAGTTTAACTGAAAACAACTTGAAATAATTGACCTTGATTGCTATAAATTAGCAATCACACATGCTTAACTGAATTCCAACTCCTCTAACTCGAATTTGCTAAGCTAAATTAGTGACAAGATCCATGTCATCTTAGTTAACTGCCCCCAAGTTGTCCATTGATGTGGAAATCCGATTTTTCTCAATTTGACCAAGGCAAAGTCAAATTGAGATTTTCTTGCTGCATTTTTCAACAGTAGGTATTTTCCTACTCTAGATAATGTTTTCCCTCAACCAAGCATGGTAGCAAATGTGTTTTTTTTTTTGTTGATCACTTCCTTTGGACGAGAATTTTGGCACCCTATAAGAAGATTGTCAAAACAAAATCAACTCATAAGCTCTTCTTGGAGCATATTTTGGTTCATTTTGGGTTTCCAAAGACCATATTTCTTGATAGGGATAGTAGGTTCCTCAGTATTTTATGGTTTAACCTTTGGTCCATGATGGACATCAAGCTTTACCAAGTCCATTGCCTTCCATCCCTAGATTGATAAATAAAAAGTACTCGATATGATCATTGTAGATGTCCTTAGAGTATACAATTGTGAGGATCCCCATACACATGTTGAAAGCCTTCCTTATTTTCAACAGAAATTATACATAGCTCTTCATATTTCTATTACCCACAAGCCTTTTCAGGTGTGATTGGTGTCCCAACAATTGACACAAATTGACGTAGCTGTATTCATGGAATAAGACATGAAGATACCTCCCATACTTGGAACGAGGTGAGCAATGCAACCAAATTTGAGGAATGTATCTAAAAAATTCAATAATGAGTTCATGATATTTTATAGAAAGTTTCCAACTCCAAGTACAAGTAGATACACAATCCATTTGGTTCCACATAAGTTTTAGGTTGGGGACGAGTTATGGTTGCACTTGCATAAAGAGCAATCGACAAGCTCCCAGAAGAAGCTCATACCATTTTGATACGAGCCTTACACCATCACCAAGGCTATGGGTGAGAATTCATTTGAGGATAGTCATAGGATGATTTATATTACTTCAAACGTATATTTTAGGATGATTTATGCTTGATGGGGTGCATGTCTAGAAAGAGTTCCTTTAAGAGAATGAAAAATGTGATCGCACCATTACTTATATAAATAATTGTGATATCTACTCGAATGACATTAGGTAACTTCATAAGAGATTTTAAAAGTGACATTTTTAAGGTTTTTTTTATATCAATGTATGTGGATCATTATGTTTTTTTTCCAAAGCATTTACACATGACTAAATTTTTTAAATAGTACATCACTCTAATATTATTTCTCTTACATGCTCCTAGGTTATAATTCAAAGCATCATAGGTACTAAAATTCATGAAACTCTTGTTTTTTGCTCTAAATAACTAAAACCCCCAAGTGTGCTACTCTTAATATTCAAACTTGCACTATTGTTGAGTGTTAAATTTGGACAACTAGGTCCAAACTCCATCTTGTGATGCTCAGATGAAGATTTCAATATTTTTATTGGATTCCTCTTTCAAAGAGGTGTAAAATCGATCTAAAATTGATTTTAATCTGAGCAGAACATTTATTTTGAATTTATTATTTATAATAAATTTAAGTGTAGGTCGGCCTTAAGGTTTTTACCCCTAGCAGATGTGTCACACACCTCTCATGATTGGAATTTATAGGGTCAATGTTGGAGCATTTTTCCACTCATCTCCTCCTTTTATACGAGCATCTGAGAAGCAGGTTCATCTCACACATGGGAAAGAAGATTGAATTTTACCGCAGCAAGAAGGTCGAATTTTACCACAACAAGAAGGACGAAATTCACTGCAGCCAGCAATCTGCGGTTAGGGTTTTTGGGGAAGTTTGACTAGCGTTGACTTTGGTCAACGCATGGTCCAATTGGGCTGAATTTTGGAGGAGACTTCGATCTAAGGAGGCCGTACTCTTTGGCACAGAAATCTAAGTCAAAGGTTGACCAGAAGTTGAGCTGCGTTGACTTTTAGTGCTGCTGCTCTTCGTTGCCTTTTCTGGGAAGTGTTGACTTTTCTGAGGTTGACTTCTGAGTTGACCGTGTGACTGTTTTGAGGACTATTGTGACACATGCTGGGTTGGCTGACCGTGAATTCTTTGTTGGTTTAAGCATCCTGTTGACCGTCTTAACGCACCATCACCTTTATCTGTTTTTGACTTGTCTTCTAAAGGATCACTGGTATGTTCTATCTGCATTTTACTTGTAAATTCATGTGATTGTTGTTGATAAAAGTAAAGTTGCATCAAGCATAGAACATCTACATAAATTTAAATGGTATCAGAGGTGAGGTGAAGAAAAGCCCTAACTTATAGCAATCACAAAAAGAGAAAAATGGGTTCCACAAGTTATGGCTTCAAGGAGGATGACAAGCTGACTGGAAGGGATGACTTCCATGCTTGGAAGATGATATTAGATCTCAAATTAGAAGACCATGATCTCATGGACTATGTACTGGGTAAGATACAAGAACCTCCATCCACTGCTACTGTTGCTGCTAAAACCAAGTATAAGAAGGGGGAGATCAAAGCAAAGCTAATGATCAAGGAATCCATACATAAAAGTCTGGTTGCCTACATATCTGAGCTAGGCACATCCAAAGAGATGTATGATAAGCTGATACAAATGTTCAAAGTAAACAATGCAAACCAGATGCTATTCTTCAAGAATCAATTGAAGAATCTGAAGAAAGTCAGGGATGAATCTGTCCCATCATACTTTCTAAAGTTGACCGAGATCAAGAACAATTTGCTGGCTATTGGAGAGACAATAGCTGATCGAGAGATGGTACTCACCGCACTTGGAGGGCTCCCATCCGAATGGCATGTGTTCAACACTACCATTCTCAATAATAATGTGATACTCGACATTAACGAGGTACTGTTGAGATGCGTTCAAGAAGAGACAAGAATGAAGGAGTATGAAAATGAAGGGAATGCTGCCTACACTGCTCATTCTAGAAAGAAGAACTTTGGTGGTCCAAAGATAAAAGGAAGAGCAGGGGCACAAGGAAAGAAGGGAAAGTGTTACACTTGTCATAGGCCAGGTCACTATGCTAGAGAATGTCCTTTCAAGAAGGATTCTCCCGATGGTGATGACAATCAAAGGAACAACAGGTTCAAGGGAAAGAGGAAGGCTCCCTTTGGAAAAAATGATCAAGCTTTCAAAACGTCAAGAAATTCCAGGTATGAGGAATCAAATGTTGTTGATACAAGAAATGAATCCATTTTTGTATCTGCCCTCTCTGATGCATCTCCACCCGACACTATGGATGTCTGGTTGATAGATAGTGGTGCCTCAAGGCACATCACTGGGTTCAAGGAAGCACTCTCTGATATGGTTGAGAAGGATACTAATCTGGAAATTATCCTTGGAGATAATGCCTCATATCCCATGAAAGGGACAGGGACTGTGACCCTCCACTTGTCTCAAGGTCAAGTCCTCCGCTCGCAGGATGTACTCTATGTACCTAATTTGAAGAAGAACCTTGTGTCTATATCGACCATGGAAGACGAAGGTTTCAATGTGGCATTCACTGATGGAAAGGTGCGCATGTGGAAGAAGAGCTTCAAGGAAGCTATCACGTTTGGGTCTAGAATTGATACACTCTACCAGGTTGGAGGAAGTCCACTGGGAGCAATGACATGAGATGCTATTCGATAGACCGATAATGGCACTAAATATGAGTCGAACGAGTTCAAGAACTTTTGCAGAGGAGCAAGCATCAAGAGGGAGACCACAATGTTTGTGGGCTACAACGAAACTTTGAAGGCCTATAGATTTTTATGTGCCCGATCAAAGGGAAGTGGAGATATGCCACGATGTCACCTTTGATGAAGATGCTTCCTTGGGGAAAGTAGTCAATCTTCTGAGATATGAGGAAGATCATGAAGCAAGGCCTGCAAATCAAGAGAAACCGAAGGATGAGACGATGCCTGATATTGAAGGACCGATGGACCCTATTGATCCACCTCCTTCACTGGGAAAGAGACCATCATGGTTCAGGGAAACTCTCGAGGATGCTGAGGGACATATGGCCCCAAGGGGGACATTCCGTGAAAGCAAGAAGCCGAGTAGATACCAAGGGTATCTAGCAACCATGAGTACTATTGAACAATCTGAGCCTAGATATTTTGAGGAAGCCGTAACGCATCAAGTCTGGAAGGATGCTATGCACGAAGAGTATGAGTCCATAATGTCACCTCAAAATGGCTCTACAAGATCAAGCATGGATCTGATGAAAGTGCTGAAAATTTCAAGGCAAGATTCGTTGCCCGTGGCTTCTCTCAAAAAAGAGACATAGACTATGATGACATATTTTCACCTGTGACCACCATCCGATCTATCATAGCCCTTGCTACTACGCAAGGATGGAGTCTTCATCAGATGGATGTGATGACCGCATTTCTGCATGGTGCGATAAAGGAAGAGGTGTATGTGGAGCAACCTCTGGGGTTCGACGTCCAGGATCAGGACACCCATGTCTACAGGTTGAAGAAAACCATCTATGGGTTGAAGGAAGCACCTAGAGCTTGGTACGAGAGGATAGATAGCTACCTAATGAAGTTGGGCTTCACTCATAGTAATGTTAATCCGAACCTTTACTTCAAGGTTGATAAGGGGAAGCCTCTCATTCTGGTGTTGTATGTGGATGACCTCTTCCTGACAGGTGCTGACCCTCTCATTCATCAGTGCAAGAGGGAGCTCGCTGCTGAGTTCGAGATGAAGGACCTAGGGCTGATGCACTATTTCCAAGGCCTAGAGGTTTGGCAGAGACCTGGCAAGATTTTCCTTTCTCAAGGAAAATACATTGTGAAGCTTCTGGAAAGATTTAGTATGGTGGACTATAAGTCCGTGTCGACACCGATGGAGCTCAACATTAAGAAGTTGAGTGGCAGCGCTGTTGGGCGCGTCTTAGCAAATCCTACTAAGTATCGTCAACTCGTAGGGGCCCTGATGTTCTTAGTGAACACCCGTCTAGATATATGTTTTGCAGTGAACACTTTGAGTCAACAGATGGTTGAGCCTCATCACTTTCACTAGGTTGGTGCCAGGAATATTTTGAGATACCTTTGAGGCACGATAAACCATGGGCTGAGATACACTGCCGGGAGCGTGACACTCCTTGGATATACTGATGCCGATTGGGCTGGAAGTGTGGTGGATCGTAAGAGCACATCGTAAGTAAACCAACCTCGGGTTGGGATGAGACTCTTTGAGTCTAATAGAGGTTTTGGACCTCTACGCTGAATCTATCAGCCGAGGGATGATGTCTTTGTGACTAACCCACTACTGTTCTGAAATAAAGAGGCCAACAAAGCAAGTTATGGCGGGATGACGCACGATGTTTGATTGCACTGGTGGATGGAGTTCTCCCTAGTTGAGAGGGAGTGTTAAATTTGGACAACTAGGTCCAAACTCCATCTTGTGATGCTCAGATGAAGATTCCAATATTTGTATTGGATTCCTCTTTTAGAGAGGTGTAAAATCGATCTAAAATTGATTTTAATCTGATGAGCAAAACATTTATTTTGAATTTATTATTTATAATAAATTTAAGTGCAGGTTGGCCTTAAGGTTTTTACCCCCAGCAGATGTGTCACACACCTCTCATGATTGGTATTTATAGGGTCAACGTTGGAGCATTGTTCCACTCATCTCATCACTCATCTCCTTCTCTTATACGAGCATCTGAGAAGCAGGTTCATCTCACACGTGGGAAAGAAGATCGAAATTTACCGCAGCAAGAAGGACGAAATTCACTACAGCCAGAAATCTTCGGTTAGGGTTTCTGGGGAAGTTTGACCAGCGTTGAATTTGGTCAACGCATGGTCCGATTGGGCTGAATTTGGGAGGAGACTTCGATCTAAGGAGGCCGTACTCTTTGGCACAGAAATCGAAGTCAAAGGTTGACCAAAATTTGAGCTGCGTTTACTTTTAGTGTTGCTGCCCTGCGTTGCCTTTTCTGGGCAGCGTTGAATTTTCTGAGGTTGACTTCTGAGTTGACCGTGTGACTGTTTTGAGGAATGTTGTGACAAATGCTGGGTTGGCTGACCGTGAAGTCTTTGTTGGTTGAAGCATCCTGTTGACCGCGGTAATGCACCATCACCTTTATCAGTTTCTGACTTGTCTTCTAAAGGATCACTGGTATGTTCTATCTGCATTTTACTTGTAAATTCATGTGATTGCTATTGATAAAAGTAAAGTTGCATCAAGCATAGAACATCTACATAAATTTACACTAAGACTACTTCCTCTAATTGTTATTGTTCATCCATAAGTAAGCTGACTACGAGGTGGACTTGAACCATTATTAACACGCTAGTGTAGTGCTACCTAATTGTGTTTAAGAAGCATAAGGGGCAGGGTTGGTACAAGGCCAACTTTGCTATCATCTAATGCCATGCCCACTACTACGTTTTCATCCTCTTTTGGCCTTAGGATATGGTTTCCCATTATTTCATTTGATTCTTTCTCATCCACAATCTCATCCTACATTGCATCCAACCTGCTACTTTGTAATCACATATCTCTCGTAACCCCACTCCAATGTGTTCATTAGACCTCATTGAGGTGCCTTGACTACTACTCTTTATTGAGCTATATTTTATCATCAACCCTTTGTTTCAAAACCATCCGCTCGCAAACTCACCTTTCCCATTGAAATTATCCAACTCTCTCATCCTGACTTCACTACTCTCTTCCTCGTTAATCTCATTTTGAACTCCTTATTGCCTTCTTCATTTGCTCACATCTAGTTCAACCACCACTCATTAGTTATCTCTACTTCCTCAGAACTTATTCAACTTGCTCTTTAGCTTTTGTGTCCTTCATGATCATTTAATCCTTTGAGCTATCCTATTTTCCAACCCCATTATAACCCATTACTTAATACAAAGTTATACACCACCATGATGAAAATGTCAATAGAAAATAACTTTTCCTTCGTTAACAATTCTTGTACGGTTTGTATTCACTAATGTCTCTCAAAACCCCTTCTCCTTAGCTTTTGAGTACAACTAGTAAAATTCATGGGATTTATGTTTTTCGAATATCAATTTTTTTCGTTTCCCTCCCTCTATTTCCCTCGTTGCAGGGTTTTTCCAGGAAAGGAGGAGGAAGGGCACGTCCATGCTGCAGTAGGTCTGATCCGATACACTTGATTGAACTCAAGAAATTGGATTCGGTTGAACTCAAGAAATTGGATTCACAGTGCATAATCGTGGTGATTTCATTTTACATATGGAATTTTCAGTTGAACTCAGGAAATTGGATTCCTGGTGTCTCCAATCGTTCGGAATTCATTTTACAGAAGGAATCTATCACTTAAAAACTCTCTAGACTAGCCCAATGAGGCACTCAAGGGGTTGTATGTTCAAGATTTCACAGAGGAAGACGAAGCTGAAGGCATGGGCGATAATATGTTGAAGATTCTGTTGATTCTCCTCTGTTCATGAGCTATTCCTACAGAAAAAATGCCATCTTGCAGCATGTCTACCATGCCCAGAATTCAAAAGTTGATGCTAAGCCAAATGAAATGGTAATTGTCCAACACGTTTTAGCGATTTGTAAGAACCGTGGGATAACTATCACCAACCAGTGAATTGATACCGATTAGAAAAAATTTATGCACATTTTAAACCCTTTCATGATTACAACCTGAGATTTCATTGGTGTGGGTGCCTCTGCTACTTTGCTGGTATTTAACAATGAATTGGGATTCACCAACCGCAACATAGAATCTCTCTGCAGCGTTGGACGATCTACCAAGAAGGGCAAAAGACAAGGAGGCTACATTGGCGATAAAGGTATTCATTTCTTAAAACCTGTACTCATAAAACAAAAGGAAATTGGGGTGATAGGGAGGTTTTTCAATCCTTGACTATCTACTGTTTAGATCAAATGTAATATCTATTTCTAAATTTGCAGAGACTGGGTTTAAAAACTTCGGGCTGGCGCCCTTGCAATTTACACCCTGGCCGCTTGATCTGCTTACGCTGGTGGATCAACTTCAATTGCTGAATCAACGAATTCAATTGAAATTCCATCTTGATCCGTTGCGGGTGAACCTGCTTACGGCTATAGAACAAGGAGGGGCGCGCCTGGAACCGTTACTTGCACGGGAATGGGCGTTTATGCTACTGGTACTTGATAACATGTGGGGTAACCTGGTGAAAGTGAATTGACTCAATCAACTCAATCAACTGCAATGACTGGACTGGGTTTAAAAACTTCGGGGAATGGCTGCTCATATGCAACATGTTATGCAAACAATATAAATTGGGGTGATCGGGAGCTTTTTCTAGCCCTGACTGTTAAGATAAAATTTGCACTAGGTATCTAAATTTGAAGAGTTTGGCTTTAACTGCTTTGGCTCATGGCTGTTTAGATGAAATACAGTATTAGCTGAGATAACATCAGATGAGCTCATATACGATACAAATTATATATGTTGAATAAAATAATTTGGACTTTTGGACCTATAGAATTGGTTTACAAATTGGATGCAAATATGTTTCCAATTTTTCTTGTTAGTTGTTTTGAAGAAAATTATTCATATTGATAATATCCTTGCATTAATATGTATGAACTGAATTCCTTTGTATACAAGTTTAGACCTTTTTTATCCGTCCATTAAATAGTTAGAAAATCTAGAGTTTTAAAAACAAAGGTAGCTGTCTAGTTAGTCTAGATACTAGAACATGCAATTTCCATTGTAAGATGGCAAGTCTTCATGATGAGTCATATTTACTATTGAACTTGCACTTTAATGGATGTGCACTATTCTAAAATGCAAATTGTGCAATGCTATGTAAGTAGAGTTGGATTTGTTTCTTAGTTGCAATCAATATGTAGTCATGTTGTTTTCCTATACTACTTGAGATGAAACATTTCTTGGACAATGGCATTCGTGGAATTCAATATAAATTGACAAAGTAACTGAATATTCAACAGAGTTATTTTCTGTGGAAAAACTTCAAAGAAAATGACCATTCTTTTAGAAATGGATCAGGACAATGCATGTGTGAATGTTTATAATGAAAAAAATGGTACAAGAATCAGTGTGAGGGCTTGTTCAGGACTTGGGAGATGTTTGAAATGTAAATTTTTGGCTTCACTGCTCTTTTGTGTTAGCATGCCTGTTTTGATTGAGGCATGATTAATCGATGGAAAGGAAAGTGGAAATTTTCAAGTTACAGTTATATGGATATACTTTCTTATGTTATAGGGAAGGACTTCATTTCCCTTTATTTGTGTACCTAGAAGCGTGTGTCTGATTTCATAGGAAAAATCAAATCTTAAAGGTAAGACTGTTGTCAATATCTAGTGATTCAATTGGAGTGAGGAGTGACTTAAGATCAGTGATTCAATAATTTGCATTATAAGTTAGTCTAGATACTAGAACATGCAATTTCCATTGTAAGAGATGGCAAGTCTTCACGATGAGTCATATTTACTATTGAACTTGCACTTTAATGGATGTGCACTATTCTAAAATGAAAATTGTGCAATGCTATGCAAGTAGAGTTGGATTTGTTTCTTAGTTGCAATCAATATGTAGTCATGTTGTTGTCCTATACTACTTGAGATGAACATTGCTTGGACAATGGCATTCGTGGAATTCAATATAAATTGACAAAGTAACTGAATATGCAACATAGTTATTTTCTGTGGAAAAACTTCAAAGAAAATGACCATTCTTTTAGAAATGGATCAGGACAATGCATGTGTGAATGTTTATAATGAAAAAAATGGTACAAGAATCAGTGTGAGGGCTTGTTCACGACTTGGGAGATGTTTGAAATGTAAATTTTTGGCTTCACTGCTCTTTTGTGTTAGTATGCCTGTATGTGATTGAGGCATGATTGACCTAATCGAGGGAAAGGAAAGTGGAAATTTTCAAGTTACAGTTATATGGATATAGTTTCTTATGTTATAGGGAAGGAATTCATTTTCCTTTATCTGTGTACCTGGAAATGTGTGTCTGATTTCATAGGAAAAATCAAATATTAAAGGTAATACTGTTGTCATTATCTAGTTATTCAATTGGAGTGAGGCGTAACTTAAGATCAGTGATTCAATAATTTGCATTATAAGTTGGGAAAACTTGGAACGACTCAACAAAAAATCAGAAAGCAGGGAGAATAAATCAGGAAAAATTTGATAGCTCCTAATTTCTTAGCAATCTTTTTCATACTGATTTGCAAGCTTCTTACCTTATACACTATTCTTCTTTTTTGTTTGTCCACAGATGCCTATATTATTCATATGTTTAGTTTTTCTTAATCGCCTGTGTTGGGATTGTAACATGATTGCTACTATCATAAATATTTAATTCCCCGTATTGATGGGTGGCTTTGGATTGCAATGCAGTGAAGAAAAGTATCAGCAATTCCAAGCAGATGGAAATTTGTATTACAGATGTGTTGCATGTCGTGGAGGCTGTTACCAGGTTTGCCTGGTCACATGGTTATGTAGATCATTAATTCAAGTGGTTTTCTGATTGCATTTAATTACATATCTGTTTCATACTTTTGGAGAACAGGTTAATGATCTTGGTGATGCTGTTCAAGAGCTATGGAGGAGGAGGGATGAAACAGAGCAGGAGCAAATGACTAAACTCAGGGCTGCTGTTGGACTCCCTTCACAATAAAAAATGATACGCCTTTTCCCTTAATCAGATGATGATGAATAATTTCCGTCCATTCAGCCAAAAGATTCCAAATCCATATCCAAGGGTTTAGTTGAAAAGACATTTAAAAGTGGAAAGGATCAAATGATGAAACCAAAGGAATATGGAAAAAAGGCCTCAAAAAATGCATTAGTAAATAAAAAAATTATTAAGAAAGGATTACAAGTTCAGTCAAATGGTAAAACAGGGGCATTGAATAACATTTTGCATATATTTCAGTCTGAAATGAAAGTAGAAGAGGATTCAACACCAAGTCAGGACCAAAATAGTTTGATATATGAAAACAATGAAGAGGAGTGGTCTCAAAAATCAGATGGGAATAAATTATATTCTCCTCCCAAAACAAGAAGTTCAGTTAAAGATGGGATATCAGTGGAGGCTGATGACATGATTTTTAAAAGAAACATAGTTGAAAGTGGTTTACTTAGTGGCAAAAAGAATGCCAAAGGTCATTAAAGTAAAAGCAGTTCCAAGTCATCTCACAGTCAAATACATGAGAAAGTGAATACACAAACTGAAATGATTGCTAGCAAGTCTGAGAGCAGCAAGAGGACAAATATTATTATACATCTCCCAGCAATAGATAAGAACAATAAAGATACATGGAAATCATTCCACCGTTCAGCATCAGAGGCTCATAGTAGTCAAAGGGAACAAGGTTCACAAGGTGGGTATCTTAATCAGGTTCTAATTTGATAGGACATGTTAGTACATGTATATTCTTTAACTGCA